>VWZE01004827.1:8073-57700 GCA_013396675.1 Eubucco bourcierii | reverse complement strand
AAAATATTCTAATTAGCCTCAAACCAGCACATTGTTGCAGGGAAAAATGAACACTTTAATCCCCTGGATAAAAGGAGGGTGGCTACAGGCATAAAGTTAAGTTGTTGTTTTCAGAGCTAGAGCTGTTAAGCTTCAGGATCATTCAGGAGTCCTCAAAGACTGAGTCCCTGTTATCTTCATAATGGATTGCAGTCCTTAGTCTCTGGCACTGACTGCAAAGAGGTCCTCAGACCTCTCCACGTGGCAGTAGTGCTGTGCATCACCAAGCTTGTTGGTGTTGTTCGGAGAACAAATTAAGACCCTAGAGCAAAATTCCTCTCTAGGGGGATTTTCTTGAGGCCCAGCTTGCTAGAAGAGATGGGTGTTTCCTCAAATAGGATGCTGTAAGGTATGAACTGCTCCCTGGGTAGAGTCGCAAATATGTTTCTGAAAACACTTGTCAGCAGTCTTCTGCAGGCATCTCCTAAACAAATGGGACCTGGCTTGACCTCACAGCTGGGGAATCATTACAGAGATATTTTCAATATCTATTACAGAGAAGTCAACCATCTCTGTTATGGATCTCCACCCTTCAATTGAATCTGCACTCACAGATGTCTAAAACAAGTCTTCAAACACTGAGGCCAAAGTTTTGGAGGTGACACGATATTAACTGCACACTGGCCACTTCTGTCTATGAGAGTCTGTGATGGTTTGGGAGTTGCCTGCTCCCCACACTTTGTAAAATGACCCAGGCTAGAACTCAGCCGGTTGGAAGTTAAGGACTGAAGCTCTATTTACAGCTTTACACTATGTATAAGCAGATATATACACTATATGGCTGTGATTGAGTCTAGGCCTGTGATCCTCTGGCCAGTGGATATGGTTGAACTGGTTGGCTGAATTTCCTGCTTGCATACATGGGAAAAAGTCCACTTAACCTACTGGAAGTGGTGCCTGCAGGCACAATTCTTGTAGTACCAGTCTTCTGTGGTATGCACCTTGAGCATGAAAGTTGGAGCTTACGGATGGATTTGCCTGTGCATTTTCCTGAAAATGTGACTCTCCCACTCCTAAAATTCCCAACAGAGCTTAGAGCATCCACAGCTAGGTTGTATTACAACAGAAACTAGGGTGATAATAATTTTAAACCCAAGAAAGCTGAAAGTGGAAGAGAATGAATGAAAACTAGCTTATAAACACAACTCTGTACTGGGAATGCAATCCTTTTATTTAAGATTTGTTGTCTTTTCAGTAATATTTCAATATCTCCTGGGATCACAGCACACTGTGCATGGTACCCTCTGGAGTAGCTTCTTTTCACCCTTAATTAGTCCTGTCTGCCTGTGTCCTGAAGAGAAGCCATGCTGGATCACATCAAGGGTTATCTTGCACCATCTGTTTAGTATTTCTCTCTAATTAGGACCATAAGCAGTGGCCTAAGAAAAAAGAACAATAAACTAAAAACATTTAATACCACCTTCTAATATTTTGCTAGTTTCTGAATATTTACAGTTGAGGAGAGACCTTACTCTGGTGTAGCTTGTATCTGGTGCCTAACAGATAATCCCAGGATCTTTCTTCCAAATACCACTCCAGTCTGCTTTAAGCCCGTGCAAACTTCTTGCATATACATATTTGAAAAGGAGTTTCCTAGGTCTACAGCCCATTTCATAAGGAATTGCTGCCTTTTGAGGACTCCATGGCCTCATTTCATGGTATTCTGAACAGTCCACATCTACCCTCTTTTTGTTGCTTGTTAGATATGGGCATCTTCTACTTCCTATCCATGCTGCACCCTTCCCTTCTGGTTACATTTCTTTGTTGCTCTTTCCACATACCTTCTTGAAAGCTTTTCTCTACCAGGTGTGTTTAGTTATTCTAAAAAAGGCACAAGCTTCTCAGTTTTGATGCTTTTACCTGACGAAGTTGTTGCATCTCCAGTGAAGAGAAAACAGATGGTCTGCCTTCTCACTGCTCAAACACAGCCTTTCAAAGGAAAACATGTAAACAACATTCTTTGCTCAAAAAAATGACACTTCTCTTTCAAGTGAAATATAACAAGAACTGGTCTTGAGCAAATATGTTAATTAAAGCTGAACACATTTGGGGCCAAACTACAAGATCTCTGTGGGATGAAGGACATTCCACTAATATTAATACAAAAAGATGCAGTCATCTTGTATGAAAGTGCAATTTAGATCTATAGCAAAACTGCTTTAGTTCCTCTTGCCTGTGTACAACTGCAGCAATTCACTGCACTTGACCTTTAGCATGAGATTTAGAAAGGAAATGTTTCATATTCTACTCCATTTGCAAGAAACCTGTGAGGCAGATAAGTAATACTGCCTTCTTTTCCAGAGTGTTCCCTGAATAATTTCTTTGATACATGGTTAGAATTCAGAGACTTGATTTCTTGCTCAACAATCTCTTAGGACAAGAGAGTCTGCCACTGAATAAACTACATCTTGACATCACAAGCCCATATACTCCTGTTTTCAAGTCTGTTTTTCAGGGGAGAGTCTATGAAGCTCTATAAAATACGTGGAAATCTACCTATCTTGGAGGTTAACATTCTGGCTTTGTTTCCTTTGATGACTTGGGAATCAGTTCTAAATTTCACCAGAAATCACCTCTGCATAATATCTTCCTGTCATAAACACACCACAGACTGCAGCAAAGAAGTGAATCTTTTCTGCCGTGCTCACTGGCGAGTGATGCTGGCTATACAAAAAGTCATCACACAAGATTTTCTGCTGGTTATTCTGGAACCCAGAATGCTTTCAATAGTGAACGAGAAGAGCATCAATTTAATAATTCTTGCCATGTTCATTGGTTTAGAATTTCAATATACATATGAAGATATCTGCAAATAGTCTCCTACCATTATTTCTGCTTTTTCTTTTTCCTTTTTCTTTTCTTTTTTTAAATTTTTGTGGTTTTTTTTTAAGGACAGAATAGGAATTGCATTTCTAAGAGCTTTAAGCCCTGGAGGTGTTCAAGGCCAGGTTGGATGAGGCCTTGAGTGACCCGTTCTAGTGGGAGGTGTCCCTATGGCCAGGGGTTGGAACTGGATGATCTTTGAGGTGCCTTCCAACTGTGCTGTTTTGAGGCTAATTGGAATATTTTAAAGGAGAAAATTACAGGCTGTGAAAAGAAAACAATGGTGATGACTACTTCACTCATAGGCTTGCTGAGATGTATAGGAATAAGAATACAAAATATAGATAAGGCAGATTCTCACAGGCTAGGAGAGTCTCAGTCTCTCTAGCTTTTTTTGCCTTCTCCTCTCTGCCAAGTAACCTAACTAACCACCTTCCTTCTAACCCCCCTGGCCAATCCTCCAAACTCACCTTGCACGTAAGGCAAACTCTGGGGTAAGGTAGAGGGGTGGGGAGAAGGTGGAAGGGTGGTAGGAAGCCCCTCCTGGGGACTCTGATTTCTGACCCAGGCTTGAAGAGTCATCAGGTGATGTGGTGAAGCCCAGCACAGCCAGTGTCACAGGATGCTTGTCTTTAGTAAGGGGAAGGTGCAGTGTGCTGAATTAGATGCAGAAGAAGACAAGGATGATGTTACATAGATTGCTTGATTTAGCTGCTAGTCACTCACTTATCAAAGGTGTCTCAGGCTAGACTAGATTCTGTATGTTGGCCCGCAGTGACATCTCATTGTATATAGATTTTTCTGACTACTGACTGTTTTTAACAAGATCTCCAGAATAACAACAGAAAAAAGAGCAATGTCAATAGGATTGTGTGCAAGTTATTAAAAAACCTTAAATCCTTGGGGTTAGGAGCAGTAGTTTCTATCCAGTTTTTATGTAATGGCTGTGGAAGTTGTCTGGGAGGATGGTAAAGTGTTTTCAGAAAAGATTTCTTTTGTCTGGTTGACTCTCTTCTATTTATAGTTGGCAAATATATCGATGGTGCAGGTTTATGAGCACTCTGTAGGCCTTAGTATCGTGACTCAAGCTTAAGACAGTCATAGCCTTGCAGCAGCTTGTGTGTGAGGCTTTTTTTGCTGGGAAGAACAAGAGCAGATGCAGTTACATTCATCTCAAGAGGAGAGCTGCCATGTGTAAAGTTGAATAACAGGGAAATTGTGTCATACCTTAAAAAGTTAAGCCTCATAGTGTTAGTGGGGTGGGGTTTTTGTGTTTTTGCTTTTGGTTTCGGGTGGGGGTTTTTTTTGTTTGTTTTTGTTTTTGGTTTGTTCGCTTGTTTGTTTTTCAATGAATTAAAAAACCCCAAGCAACAAACAATAGTAGGGTACTCAAAAAGCTGTGAGTCCCTGCTTCAGTATATTTAATTATAAGGAAACAGATCTGAAGCAGAAAGTCAACAGTCTGCATCTCAAACCGTGGGTACACTGTGGGTACTTGCTGACATCAATTGCTGCTGAAGAGGCAGCTATCTTTGTGGCCTGTCCCATGTGATACCTTACTCAGAGTACCAAAATGTTGCTGAACAGATGTGGAGAACAATGACAACACAACATTTTGTTTTAACCTGGATGCAAAGCAATGCTACACTTGTGTGACAGTCAAATATTTAGGGGAGGGGAAAAAAAAAGAAGAAATAATATGTTAGGGATCTTTTTCAAAGGTGGGACAAGAACAGGAATATGAGCTCTTGATGTCTTGGGCCCAGAGATGCAGGGTTTGCGTGCAATCCTTAATAATGCTGTGACTATCAGCTCTTCTTTTCCCAAAGGGGTTAAGATGCCCCCAGTATATTTTGTCATTCAGATCAGGCCATCTTTTTTACTTCATGTGAACTGTCAGGTTATGGGCAAGTTCCCTACAGACTTATCCTTTGTACCCCAGGCAAGTACACACTGGGACTGCTCAGTACATACATGAGAGAATTTGAACAGTCAAACACAGAGACAGTTACTGACATCCCGTGGAGATCTGCATCCATCTGAGATGAATGACAAGACCCTTTCAGCGCAGAGAGGATAAGGGAAAATAAGGGGAATCATGGCAGTAATTGCAATGCACTTGCATTGGAACTAATATGCCCACCCTTTTGGGAAACTTGAGGCTTTTTATCCATGTTGAAATGAAATCAAAACATAGAGACATATTAATATTTAGAGAAAACATTTTTAGGGGCAGATGTACAATGCTTATGGGAGTTTGTCAAGGGTAAGGCAATATGAGAGTACAACAACCTGTAGTATATCTGGATACTGGGTTTTATTTAAGAACCAAGGAGCCAGGAGTTGATTATCTCAGATTCATTCATGCACTTGGCCACACTGTGTTTGTATTCATCAGGATTCATCTTCCCTTCTGTGCAGGGAGGTCACTGCTGGCCTGGGACACTTAGGGAGAAAGCTGTGTTGGTTCTCACTGTGTTGGTATTCAGAGTCAGAAATCTTGGATGTTACTGATGAAGTTCTTGAATGTCCCGCTGGACTTGGCCTTTGTGCATCTGCCTCATCTCCAGGAACTCTCTCCCACATTCAGTATCTTTTCTCCAAGCTGGAATCTTCACCTTCTTCTTTTCAGACCCCTCTGTTTCTTCTCAAAGTACTTCTTGTTTTCAAGTGTATGACTCCTCTTCCTTCCAGACTGGGAGCCCGTAGTTTTGCCAGTCTGAATGGTCTAGGTGCAGAGCACACACAGTAAGTCACCTGCCTCCTATCTGGAGGGTTTTTTTTTTTTCATGTCTCTTTACTGGCAAGAGGATTCAGGGTGTGTCATTTCTGTTTAGACCAGAAATTAACAAGATTTACAGCCAGTCTCTTTCCAGTTGCACCTAACAAGTAGCAGGCTTCTGCTTGAAAATTTAGCAGTTCGATTTCAAACACAAACACACATGCACCCATTTATCTGCTGTCTGCTGGCTTTCAGAATGTAAGCTATTTTTTTGATTTGACAGGTTTATAATCTGAAAAAAAAAAAAAAAAAGTTGTGGATGGCTGGATGAGAAGTGTTGACATTCTTAAATTATGGTTTCCAGAAGGCATCACTGGAATCAGATGACACTATTTCTTAAGTTTATAACTATAGCTTAATAATGAAGGGCCTCTACTTCATCACAGACTGCTTAAATTTTATACTTTTGTAAGCCTACCCAACATAATTTAAAAGCAAATAACCTTTACTCTTAGCTGCAGCATCCTTTTATCTTTTTTTTTTTTTTTTTTTTTTTTTTTTTTTNTTTTTTTTTTTTTTTTTTTTTTTTTTTTTAATTTTAGTTGTTGGAGAGAGAAATTATGATGGTTACTGTTTTGCCCAGTACAATTGTTGGGCAAAACAGAGCTGAGGTCTCTGGGAGGCTGAGTCCAGAGGAGGATCTACCACACACGCAGATATCTGGAGGGCAGAGAACTGGAGCAAAAGGAGATACCATTGTTGATTTTGACTTTGACTATAAGTTTGTGTAGATAGGGCAGTGTACCATCTCTTTTATTTATTATTCCTGTCTATGGGAGTCTTGAAAATGATTGATTAATTAATAACAGTTTTCAGTGTATCATGTGAAAACTTTAGAATTATATTAGCTCTCAAACTGTTGTGATGATTGAAGGTGAGACATTTCTGGCACAGAGCAGTTAGACTTCCTGACTTGTCCTCGCTCTTCATTAGCAATGAAGGCCAAACTGTGTAGTGTGAAAGTAAACATTTCAAAGTTCATAGCACGGCAGCCGGTGAGTCACTCCTGAGCCAAGGGGAAAATCAATAAGAAGAGATGCACTGTGAGAGGTGATTAGTTTAGGGAAAGACATTCCGTGATTCATTATCAAGTCTTGCTACATTTTAATTGAAAAGGTTAGAAAACTATGTTTTGACCTAGCAATTAATAAGGAAACGAACACACTTTTGTCAAGTGCAAAGCCTTGGTTGAAACATTTACTGAGATCTGCTTGTAGCCATTAGCTGAAAGAAACAAAGCTATGTCTTTCATGTCTTTTATTTTTATCTGTGCAGAGGTATTAAGAAGATGAATCTTGTGCTAGCATTATGTTGGAAATAGGGGATGGAACAGTGCTCTTTGACCTAAAAAGGTACTATCAGTACTGAGTATGAAAAAAATCTGGGTGTGCACAGGAGATGGGAAAAGAAACAAGGCACATCACATGGGAATCTCTGAAAGTGGTAAGGATTGGAGTAGTTGTCATTTAAGTCATATGAGGGTAACCCGAGAGGTCAGATGAAAGGAGTGGAAGTACAGTGGCAGAGCTTCTCATTTATTTAGACAAGAAAAAACAATTTTGTGTTTTTACCTCTAAGAACAGAGAAGAGGATCCTCTTTCTGCAAGCACCAAAAAGAGAGATGGAAAAAGATCTGTGTGGTGTTAGTTGAAGAAAAGGGTCTATTATCGTAGTCTTAGCTAGTAGAGCCAGATAGGGTTAAGATTATGCAAGAGTTGCCCTCATTTCTCTTACTCGTAACTTTGCCAAACTTTAATTATGCTGGCTGAAATTTTTCCTGGGTGTGTGCCTAAGACTGAAGGGTGTGTATGTTTCTGTCTCTGTGTGTCGCACTGTTTCAGTTATTCTGAAGAGTGAGAACTGAGAACAGTTTTGGTGTAGAGTTATTTTCACGTGAAAGAAAATAATAGATTTTTTTTTCCAGACTCTAATAGAGTAGTTGAGGATCCAGTTGCTAATAATCTTAATGTTATCAATATGTCTTTTGCTGCTGACTCACAGATGCCCAAATTGGTAAATCTTCTAGAAAACATGGTATAAGCAAAAAGGCCTCAAGACTTGAGTGCTCTTACTCATGTTCCAGCACCTCTTGGCACCCCCCTACACAGTGATAACACCTCCACCTTCCACAGACTGGGCAGGACCTTCTCTTCCTTGGCTATAGGTTATCACAAGACCTAGGTTCTTTTTCAGTGTTCAACATGCACATTAGTTGTGTGAATATTCGTACAAGTAAATGTTAACATCCACAATATGATTCAAAGAAACCTAAAGGAGAGTAGAGCTATCCAACAGTGAGGAGAGATGAATTCTTTGTTGTTTAGTCCAGAGAAGAAGAGGGTGAGGGGACACCTTCTTATTCATTACAATTACCAGAAAAGAGGTTGTAGTCAGGTTTCATTCAGTCTCTTCTCCCAAGCATCAAGTGATAAAACAACAGGAAATGATGTCAAATTGTGCCAGAGGAGGTTTAAGTTGGGTATTAGAAAAAAAAATCTTTACTGAGTGGTCAGACATTGCAATAGGCTTCCCAGAGAGGTAGTGGAATCACTTTCCTTATAGGTGTTCAGAAACTTTGTAGACATGGCATGGTGTAATGACCATGGTGGTGTTAAGTCAACTCGATGATCTTAGAGGTCTATTCCAACTGAAACAATTCTGTGATTCTATGATTCAACAAATCACTGTTGACTTAAAGGGAGCTTAGGCACTTACATGTAGACATCTATATGTAGTTACTTAAATCTGGAGTTGACTCTCATACCTCCCACTTTTGGTAAACTGCAGATAAAGGGTGTTGACAGCAGAGGGTGTTGACAGAAATTGAGTGTTGACAGCAGAAAACCTATCAGCTGTGTTCATGGTTGTTTCTTGAGCAGGCACCATGATAGAGAAGAAGAGATTCTGACTAAAGCTCACAGTGGGAGGTTGTAAGCAAAGAAATCTGAAACTGATGTCCAAGGAGCCCAGATACAAGAATACATGAGACTGGACTAGATAGAATGACCAAAGGAGAGAGAGGTAGAAAGGAAGGTCAGCAGGAGAGGCCAAAGAAGATTAAAACAGATCCAGTAGGAGATGATTTTGCTAGATTGCAAGAAACTATTTCCTGCACAGGAGCATGCAAGCAGTCTTTTTCCACAAGAGCAAAATAAGGCTCAAAGCATGCTCTTGTATAACATTCAGCAGAAGCAAATTCCTAGGCTTGAGGATATCTATGTCAGAATCTCATTTTTTTTCAGAAAGGGAGAAAACTTTTAGAATTGTTGTGGTTTCCAGTAAAAAACAAAACAACAGTAACAAGTATATATCTTGACCAAACCTCTTGTACACTCTCAATAGCCACCCGACACATGGTGCTCCCAGCTGGCAATGATCTTGTGCAGGGAACACCATACTGAATCTGTGCTTGCTCACTTCAACAGCTGCAGCTTGGATCAGAGACTGCAGACAGAATTGAGTAACTCACTCACCTGCCTGTTCAACAGAGCAAATCTCTGATCCATCTATACTTCTTTCTAAATCTTTAGGAAAAAAAAAAAAAAAAAGCCAAAATGAAACAATTAATTTGATTAACTGTTCCAGGACATCAAGGTATAAGTAAAAATTTTGCTAAATTACAGCTAATCTTGTCTTTCATTTCTGGAAGCCTGTAGCACTTACCCAAACTTTAACTTTGGATAGCTCTGCAGGATCCTTACATTTCAGTGTTTCAAGACTGTCCATGTTCCATTCTAAATGTAAAAAGAGTCATTGAGAAGTACTTCAGTTTGTGTTTTTAGACTTGTGCTGTCACATAGATGGATTTTATAATTAGTATTTCATAATGCCCTGGAGTCCTGGTCATGGATCAAGAGCCCTCTTGCACTTGCAGCTCAACAAACAGATACAATGAGCTCTCCATCCTTGTGGACAGCATCCCTTCCCCTCTAATAGAATGTAATTTTGTTGAAGTCAGGTCAAAGTCTGCTGTCAGCTACACTGGTATATATCTAAAGCCACTTTGTTGTTATTTCAACATAAACTGAGAGCAGAATACAGAGCAAAGGTTTTGGGTATTTTTTTTTCTTCAAATTAAATGCCCTTCACCAATGTAGAATTGCCTCCTACAGCAGAAACATATCACTGAGCTCTGCCTCTTAATCCATCAGGGGCTGACAGTTAATACACTAAATGCCAGCAGTGCCAACTGCCAGCCTGTTCCTTGGTTGATTTAAACCAATTACTACACTCTCTGTCTTTCTGCATGCTTTCCCTTGTCACAACAGGTCTTTCTGATTTCATACCCGATTTTCTACAAATATGACAGAGTTGTGTTAGCTGTGCAAAAGACAGGCATGGATATACTCAGCATGATGTAGGCCTTCAGCGTACAACTGTTAGTGTTGTGCAGCTAAAGAGACAAAGGTCCTGGAGCATTGGAGACACCTGGAGGATGCCTTGTATGCAGCTTTCTCCCTCCCTTCATCTTTCTAAACCTGATTGTGATGTTTGGTTATTTGCCTAATTCTGAAGACTGAACTACCCAGTGCTTTAGAGAGGTGTCCAGTGGGCCTCAAGGAGACATGCAGGTTCAGGATCCTGAAATTTTCATTGAGTTCTCCTACCACTCTGGATATTCCCAGACTTGAGTCCTTTCTGTGAAGGCTTTACATCTTCTTTCTACTTGTGGTCTAGAAAAGGATTGTTTTCTAGCAAGAGGCTGAGGACAGACTGCAGTCTGTCACGGTATGTGAACAGCGGTGGACAACCTTATCCTTTTTCCCTCTTTTCGCCTTGCTATAGATCTTTAGTGGGTAGAAAAATCTTCCCTGTAACACTAAGATGGGTGTTACACTGCATCCACACCTGAACACATATCTGATGTAGTCCCATGGTAGATGCTCTCCTCACACAGCAGAATCATTTGGGTTTCATCAACATCTCTACTACTAACCTTTTCCCGACTGTTTAATCTATTTCTCCACAACAAGCATGCCTGTGGACATGCTGGGTACACCAACATTTGGCACATACTTATGAATACATTTCCTAAAAAAAACAGATCAACCTACTGGAAACTGGCAAGTTGTGCCTAAGTCCTACCAGTTACATGGATAAACAAAGACCAAATAGGACAGGCTTTTAATATTTTTTTTTTTGTTTACTCATGTGCCTTAGCGATATTTTATTCTGCCACTATTGTGAACATCATTTTTTTATCTCACTTGCCAGAGATCTTGTCTCTCCTCTCCTCTTCGAACCTCTCCTCTCCGAATCTCTCTTCTCCTCTCCAAACTTCTCTTCTCCGCTCCAAACTTCTCCTCTCCTTTCTGAACCTCTCCTCTACTCTCCTCCTTCATGTGTAGTCATTGCGGCCCTAACATTCAGAGAATAATGTACAGAACTCAGGCAGTAAATCAATAATATTGATTGACAATGTTGCTTTTTGTTTTTTAAAATGCATAGACTATCAGATCCACCCAGACATACTAAGTGTAATGATCAAGGTTGGTTTTGTTTTGGTTAGGTTTCTGTTTGGTTGGTGGGTTAGTTGGTTTGTTGTTTTGTTCTGGTTTGTTTCGGGGGTTTTTGTTTGGTTCTTTTTTGTTTTTCTTTCTTTAAATATGGTTGGATTCTATGTTTTCTTAAATATTCTGACAAAAGAAGAATTCTAAGGAATATAAACTTGTCTTAAGACTGTGATCAGATAACCCTGGGATCATTTCCCTGTGGCCTAAGACAGAAATGTCAGAAAATCATGTGATGGCAGACTTATCTGATGTATGCTCTTCTGTGTAATATTTATACCACTTGTAGCTGAACTAGAGCTTATCAATGCATTTATCAGTGCTCTTCACGTCTGATAGCTTAATGTCTCCAGCAAATAGATTCAGTCATATCTGTAGGTTCATTTATCTGGGAAGACCAACAAGGTTACTCCTCCAGATGTTCAACACAACAAACTTCTAGAGCTTTGTAGGTGTGGCTTTACAGATGGTTTTAGTATTAATGAATCCCTGTGATTTAACATGAGCTGTACCAGGTCTTCAGAAACGAAAGGACAAACATTTTCCTGCAAAACTGGAACATGCATGAATATTCCACCTACATGTGTGCTATGTCTCTTTGCCTTGCAAATAGCAAACTGACACACCTCACAGTAACGTGAGAACTAATATTTGACACTTCTGAAAACTTATTATTTTTTTTTCATGGTCAAATTATTATATTAAATCATGTCCAGTAGTTAGATAAAGAATTGGAGGCTTATTTTAGAACTGGTCCTAAGTACCATCAGCACTTGCAGCACAACCTCAAAGATATGTCTTCATTCTAGCTCCTCCTTTTCCTAGATAAAAATATTATGTCATGTACTGCACTGATGCAACAAACCCTGCTGTGACTTCATGTCTTTCATATACATCACAGCAAAATGGGTGAGGAACTGCTTGATTCAGGTTTTGTCATCAATCAGTAAGACTTATCAAAATGATGTCCTGCCTAGAATTGAAGTGTGCTTTGCATATGCAGTATCTTGTCCTGTTCACATGAGTAAAAAGTATAGCAATAAAGCTTGCATGGCAAAGGACCAGAGGGCTCAGGATTCGTGCTGGACACTTTAATGTTATAGTCTTACTTGTCTGCTCCTCATCTTAGATGATCACCCTTGTGGAAAAGGTGACAAAGCAGACAATGTCCTAGCCAAGCCAACTAAATGAAGCTGTCATCTATTTAAGTTTATTCTCCAATATATTATCATAGAATCAGAGAATAGTTTGAATTGGAAGAAATCCTGTCGATCATCTACCTACAACTCTCTAGCACGGGCAGGGCCACCTTCCATTGGGCCAAATTAGGTCAGAGCCCCATCCAACCTGGCCTTGACAATTTCCAGGGAGGGGACATCTACAACCATGTGCAACTTGTTCCAGTGTCACATCACCCTTGTGGTAAAGAATTTCTTACTTACGTCTAATCTAAATCTACTCTCAGTTTGAAGACATTACCCCTTATCCTATCATTACATGTCCTTGTAAAAAGTGATTTTCCAGCTTGCCTGTGGACCCCCTTTAGGTCCTGGAAAGCTACTATAAGGTCTTGTCAGATCATTCTCTTATCCAGGCTGAACAATCTCAACCCTATCAGCCTGTCTTTGTAAGAGAGCTGCTCCAGCCCTCTGACCATCTTCATCACCCTCTTCTGGACTAGGTCCAACAGATCTATACATTCCTTGTGCTGAGGGTCCCAGAGCTGAACATTGCACTCCGGGTGGGTCTCACAAGAGCAGAGGAGCAGAATCACCTCAGTATTCAAAACTCTCACCACCCCGACTACTAATTTATTGACAATCGGTTCTTTAGAGGGTCATGGAAACATTATACAAAGGAATAACTAGATCTATAAATAACTAGCAAAAATAGATAAACATTAATTAAATTCAATTGAACTGAAAGGGAAGGTTCTTGTGGTCAATGTATCACTTGTGTTTGATTATGCTGCTTGCCCACTAGAGGGACTCAAGGACCTCCTTTCTGCTTATGGCAGAAGGCAATGGTGAATTACAAGAGGTTTTAAGTATATTTATTCACAAAAAATTATCTCCTGATTCATGGGGCTAGCTACAGCTTCAGACAGTACCCTGAATGCTTTCAGGTAATTCTGTCACTGTCTTGTCATCTTCTGAGGCTTCTGATTCTTTCCAGACTTCACAGGGTACTGGGGAAAGGAGGCAGACTATCTCTGACCTGGTTTCTCTGGACCATCTGTTTGTCCTTTCCAGGACTCCTTGACTTGGCAGGTGCAGGCAGGATGTCTTGCAATGTGCAGTCTTGGCACGATGTCAGGCTGGCTATGCAGGCCTGTTGCATGGAATAGTTTAGAGCCTGTTCAGGGTAAATTCAAGGCAGGCAGTTTCCAGGCAGTTCAGGATGCAACAAGGCAGTGAGCAATGGCAGCGAGCAATGGCAACAGGGAGTGGCAAGTAGCAAGCAAGCACAAATACAGCAGCAGAGCACGTTGTGTTACCTGCTTGACTCTTTTTTATCAATACAGCCCAAGACTAATGGGCCTTTGGACACAGAATAGCCAATCAGAATGACTGTTAGCCAAGCTTGGCCATGTTAGGTGAAGCCATAGCCTTGCTTTGCCCAAAGTTGGGAAAAACATAGGCCTTGCACAAGGCAGGCACAACCTGTGTGTGTGTACCTTGTTTACCACAGAAGCAAAACGCGTTGAGGGAAGCCAGAGTCCTTAGACTCAGTGGCTCCAGGTTCTTTGTCCTCTTTCTCATGGTTGCTTCTCCCCAAAACAGAGAGAGGGAGAGCAGAAAAATATGCCTCGGCAAGCCAGGACATGTATACGCCTATTTTGGCCTATTCAGGCCTACCACAACACCCATGTGCAGGACTTTTTGCTTGTCCTTGTTGAACTTCGTGAAGTTCACACAGGACCAATTCTGAAACCCGTCAAAGCTCCTCTGGATGGCTTCCCTTCTCTTCAGCTTATTGACTATCACGCAGCTTGATATCATTGGCAGACTAGCTGGGGATACACTTGATGCCACTGTCCCTGTGAGTGACAAAGATGTCTAACATTGCCAGACCCAACAGTGACTCCTGAGGAATGCCACTGGTTACTGATCTTCACTCAAGAGGTTCACTGCAACTAGCCAGCCAGTTCCTTACCCACAGAGCAGTCAAATGCACGTCTCTCCAATTCAGAGATGAGCACGTTGTGCAGGACTGTGTCAAATGCTTTGTATAGGTCCATGAACATATGAAGTGTTACGGGTGAGAGCTCCAACTCATGATCTTTACAGATGGTAACGTATTAAGTTACTATAAGCCTCTGACTGCGGATTTTCAGCCTGCTTTGAAGAACGTGCTATGAAGCACCTTTGCCTGACACAACCTGTGATATGGTAATATAATCCTGTGCCTGGACTGCATGTAAGCAGCAGAACAAAGGAAAACGTATGAAGGAAACAGAGGAAGTATTAAGGCTATGGTACCTTCTCACCAGTAGCTTAATGACTTTAACAGCAATTTGCAGCTGTTTGTCAAAATTTAAAGGTGAGATTTCTGCACAGAACATCTAAAGGATCTCCTCCAGGTACAGTAATTAGGGCATAATTAGAACAATTTACAGAAGAGGTGTGTACTGTTCCCTCCCTGGGAACAGAGAGATTTCTGCTGTGCTAAAACTGAGCTCCATCAGTGCAGGAGCCAGGCATTACATTGCTATTTCTTTTCTATATCTGACTAATTATTTAGGAGAGTCATATTTCAGGAGAACAGAAACATAAGGAATTTGAGGACAGGAGATTGGCATCTCTCAGCCACTCCTGTTTCCAGGTGCTGAGGTTTTCCCTTTGATCTGTCTTAATGGGCGAGAGGTAACAAGTTTTCTACCTCTACCAGCTTTAGGCCTTGTCACTGTATTCAGCAAATATAAGTAAATAAGTGATTCCAAGGGAAGTTCCAATCAAGAATGTTATCAGCTAAAACTGGAGGACCTTTTCCACCTCACCAGGTATATCTTTTTAGAACTACTTTCTTTTTCTCTTTGGAAGGTGACTTTTCAAACTGGTCTCCTTCTCTTTTGGATCACCATGTCTGAAAATGACTGTTTGTATGTTTTATATATGACATCAGTCTTGGTAATGGAGGACATGAGTTTATTGGTAGCCTGAAATGTTCATCTTCAAGTTTATAAGGCTTCCCTACTTGCAGCCATGGAAGACCACAGAAATCCCTGCCACTGCCTTAGAGGATGAGAATCACCCTTAGTTTCCATTCACACTATAAGTACTCACTTCCTTGGGGGCATTTTTAATTTTATGTAATTCTGCTGATGACATTTGCTAAAATCCCTTTGAATACTCATCAGTAAGAGTAGTTCACTCAGCACCAAGAGCAGCTCAAGAATTTTGCTTGATGGCTTTTTGTGAATTAAATTATCTTTTTTTCTCATCTCAAATATAAGACTAAAGCTTTTTGAAATATATCTCAGGACAGCCTGGAATAGATTGTTCTTGCCCTTATTTAATTTTCACTTGAAAAATAGTCACCTTCTGGCATGACAGATATCATTAATAAAATTATATCATAACTATCCTTTCATAAGAGGATGTGTAGAAGGAAATGTTCAACTCTCTGCATTCTTCAAAATAGGAATTACTTGGAACACCATAGGAGGAAGTTATAGAAGATGGTTTTCTTCCTCCAACCTGTTACTTTCTCAAAGATATAGCCTTGCCGGACACAATAAATAAAGAAACTGCACCGAACAATATTGATTGGCATACCATTAGCTTCACAAGTAGAGCCTGGAACTATGGGTGTGCTGTGGCTAAGCCTGGGGGTGTTAATGACAGCTGTGAGCAGACTTCACATGGACGATGTTCAAACATTATCTCTTGACAGTAATCAAAATGTTCATGTGTTCTTTGCCAGCTATAAATGAGAGCATATACTGAACAGGACATGGGGTGACAACCTGAATAAAATCTCTTGTGTCTGCCTGGAGTAGCTCCACTGAAAATGTACATCTCAAAGCTGAAATCAGAAGAGCTGAGGTAGGAGTCACATCTATAATACAGCCACTTGCATCTAGATGATGACTTACTGAAGAGTGAACATGAGCTGCCACTAAGGCAGTTACAGACTTTAAGAGGCACACAGTGACAGTACAATCGATCACATACACTCCATGTGCTCCTTGTTCCCCAGGAAGTACAGTTTCCTGGAATTAGTTTCTGATACTTTGCTACTGCATTGATGTCACTTACTTCAGGGCTGACGACACTTAGCCATTAGAAGACCTGAGATCTGATGAGACAACCACTTATGTGGTCTCGCTCATATTGCTATTCATTGTGTTTTTGCTTCTGTCTTTTACTGCTCCTATGAATCAGTATCACAGATAAATAAGGTCAATTTAACCTAGCACAAGAGGAAGAATTAACTAGTGCAGCATCATTCTCAGAATTGGCTCCCTTGTCCTTAGCTGTCTAAAATTTAGGAAGCCAGTCTAAGTTAGTTTCTAGAATCTGTCAGTAGTTTGTGGAGAAAAGAGGTAGCTCCTGGGGATAAGACAACCTAAAGACAAGAGTCTAAGGTAAGTTTGAAGACTGATGCTCTTGGACATAATTCTTCTGTCAGCATTTAACTTTACCCACCATGCATTTGGATTTGTGAGCAAACTTTCTGTATTTACTTTCTTTATTTTTTGAGCTATCCACGTTTTAAAATAGTCTGCTGGGACCTAGCCTACATTAGTGTACATGATATGCTCAGGCAGCAAAATCTCTTATTGATGCAGTGGTATTTAAATTCTTGCCTCCTCGAGTAAGGAGGTAGGATATGGGTTTGGAAAGGACCTTCTAAGTGGTAGAATCCAGCCTGTGCTGTTGACATCTGTATGGCAAATGTTTCTCCCATTGCTTGATCAAAAAGATGATTTAGTATTTCACCACTCTATCAACAGGAAGCCTTCTAACTTCCATTTTTTGTTTTTTCATAGAATTATAGAATATGACATTGGAAGGCCCTCAAGGATCATCTGATCCAAGCTTTCTTGGGAAAAGCACAGTCTAGACAAGATGGCCCAGAACCCTGTCCAACCGACTTTTAAAAGTGTCCAATGTTGGGGAGTCCGCCACTTCTCTGAAGTTATTCCAATGGTTGATTGTTCTCAATGCAAAAGTTTTCCTCTTGTGTCCAATCAAAATTTTCCCAAGAGTAACCTGTACCCATTAACTCTTCTCTCTTTCATGTAACTCCTTGTAAAAAGAGCATCTCCATCTTCTTTCTAACCACCCTTTGAATAGTGGAGCATGATGATAAGACCTCCTTTAGGATGTCTTTTCTCAAACCTGGACAAACCCAATTCTCTCACCCTTTCCTCATGTGATAGCTTCCCAGTTGTTTGACCATCTTTGTGGCACTTCTCTGGACTCTCCCCAGACTGCCCACATCATTTTCGTATAGATTTTACTCTATGTAGAGTTCACTTATATTAAGGTGTGAGATGAGATTGTCATTTTGTTGAGGGAGCTCTTTCCCAGTCCTGTCATCTCTCCACTCACACTACTCTGTGCATAGCTCTTGTAGGGCAGGCTCCCTCACCATTGTAATCAGAGTTACTGTACTGCCTTCACTTCTGCTCTGAATTTTTCTGTATCATGACAGGCCAGAATGATGGAGTATGCAGGACTAGGTGAAGAACATTGCCTAGACCAGTGGATAAGGTAATACCAAAGAAAGAGAAAGCAGGTGTCCATTTAGTTCCCCCCACCTCAAACCCTCATGTCAAGGGCTGCAGACAGATTACATAGATCAAGGAAGTCAATAAGAAAGAAGCTGCAGAAAAGAGAGAGAATCAATCCATGGAAGCGGTGACGTTTTACCTTAAGAAGGTGTTATTCCAGTTTTAGTCAAATCTAACAACTATCTTCTGGGGCTTTTTTGCATTAAATTCTGTAACGTGCACATCCCTGAGAAGTGGTGACAAGACCTAGATATGATGCTCCTCTGCTATTGGGCAGAGCATGATTACGGCATGTCAGCTGTCTTGATATGGGGAATTTATGCTGAGGAGCAAAGAGTAAGAGCAATTAGGAATGGCAGAACACTCTCCTCAGGTATAAGTCATCTAGTAGAGAGACTGTTAACAACATATGGCTACTTGAAATATATAGGCAAATTGACCATCTCTGAAAAAGTGATGATTACAGACAAGGAGAAATAAAAGACTTTGGCAAGCAAGTCTTAGTAAGTGTTTGCTTTGGTGTGGCTGCTCAGTAAATTTCTACTCAGGTGCCTTATACTGAAAGTACCAAGGTTGCAGACAGTGTTTACAGAGGTAAATTCCTCAAGACGCTCACCACTCTGATCTTGAATGTGTTCAGAAGTGCCTCAGTTTTAGAAATCCTAATTTGCTCATGTGTCTCACCAGATCAACAGTCCGTTGTGCTAATCATCTAGTTGTATCTCTCAGTCTGGAACAACCCTCACAGATCTGACTTGGAGCAGGACACAGAAAGGTGTTAGGAAACCTCTTAATCAAACAGACCCATAGTTAGAGCACTCGTGGATGTTTAAGAGGTTTAACTCCTTCTTCTGCCTAAAGGAAACGTAGAACCACAAACTGATTTTTGTGGTAGGCCTAAGCAGGCCAAAATAGGCTTGTACTTGTCCTGGCTTGCCCAGACATGTTTTTCTGCTATCCCTCCTTCTGTTTTGGAGAGAAGCAACCACGGGAAATAGGACAAAAGAATCTGGAGCCACTGAGTCTGGGGACTATGGCCTGCCCAGACTTGTTTTGAACCCTGCAGTAAACAAGGTACACACGGTTGCCTTGTACAAGGCCTGTGCTCTGCCCTAAAAAGGGTGAAGCAAACCTATGGCTTCACCTAATATGGTCAAGATTGTCTCACTGCCATTGTGATTGCCTATTCTATGTCCAGAGGCCCATTAGTCTCAGGCTGTAGTGCTATAAAGCAGGGATTTTATGAGCAGGGGTCACATCGTGAGCTCTGCTGTTACAAGGTGTGTTCCGCTATTATATCTGTGCTCCACCATTGTATCTGTTCTCTGCCATTGTATCCGTGCTCCTACTACCTTACTGCATCCTGAGCTGTGTGGAACTCCAGCGACCAGGATCAGGCTTTGAATGCCTCCACACGATTGGCCTGCACAGCCAGCATGACACTGTGCTAAGACTGCACACCACAAGACATCCTGCCTGCACCTGAAAGCCTTCTGCCAACACAGAAGCCCTGGAGATAACACAAATCCTCCAGAGAGTCAGGACCAGGTCAGAGACTGTCTGCCTCATTTCTCCAGCACCCAGAAGCCTGGGGAAACTCCAAAGCCTCTAATGGCTTTGAGACCACTGACAGCAACCCTGCCACATGCTTTGGGCACTGACAGATAATATTTTAGTGAGTTAATACTTAAAGCCTCTTGTAATCATTGTCTTCTGCCATAAGCAGAAAGGAGCTTCTTGTGTCCATCTAGTGAGCAAGCGGAGTATTGATTGCAAGCGGTACACTAACCGCAAAGCCTTCTCTGCCAGTTCAGTCAAGTTCAATTAATGTTATATATTATTACTAGTTATTTCTAGATCCTGTTATAACCTGTATATAGAGTTTCCATGAGTGATGCATATTATGCACCTATTATTATTAAATTGGTGATCAGGGTGATGCGAGTTCTGGATATTTAATATTAATAAACTAGATTAATATTTTTAAAATATCATCTCTCAGTAATTAATAAGCCCTCCTCTACACTGATATCCGAGTCAAAGCTCTTAAACACGTGGTTAAAGAGGTTCACAAAAACACTAGGGAGTAGCTCCCCTCCTCTAGTTTATTGAAGTGGTTTCACTTTTATTTAAATAGTGTTATATTCTTTAGGCTGGGAAAGACACAGCTGGTGGGATTGTTTTGCTAAATGGTAAGTCTCCCCTTGGGGTGAGAAAGGAAAAATGTTTTCAGTCATTATTTCACTGAATATGTAAGGAAAGTGTAGTGGGTTTAAAGAGCCAACAGAATGAAGCTCTCAAATGAATTGGAGAAAAACAGAATTATATTTGGTGAGAGAGTTGCAGACAGAATTACAAGGTACACACAAAATCCATAAGCGAACTGCCTTGACTTTTCCCCCAACCCAAAACTAAATCTATCATCCCCAGTGCTCCAATCCTCCCCCCCTGCCATGCCTCTGCCATCCAAGAGGGCTAAACATAGCCTCTGGAGGCCCCAAACCAGACCGACTCCTTACATGTTTGTCCCGATAAAACAGCTCCTGCTCAACACAAGGCCGAAGGGGGAGGAAAAGAGAAGGAGTTGCCTCACCGTGAGTTTATGAAGAGATAGCAGAATTATGGGGATGAATAACAATTTTCTAGTCTCTAGAGGACTTTTTTTAACCGTATAGTTCCCAACCTGAGACAGGAAGAAAAAACAAATTAAGGAAATGTCTGAGGCAGGCAGGGAGAAGTTCTGGGTAGTCACTGGTTTCACATAATTTTTTTTAGACTCTCAGACCCCAAATAGTCCAAATTCAACATAAGATACAAAATAGTTCCAAAACTGCTTTTAGTATTTCACAGACTAAAACAGTTTGGGCAGACTGAGAAGAGGAGATGTGGTTAAGATAAACAAAAGCAGCACAAGAGAACTAATCTTCAGAGTCTACCATGTGATTGTGAATAGTTTATTCATTGAATTTTTGGATGAAGAATTTAGTTGTGGCTTCTCTACCTGTGTTTTGTAAGGAGCCTTTGTACATAAAATACACTTATGGAGTGCTTATGTTTTCCTTATGCTTTCCCCATGTAAATCTGTTTGATAATACTGGAAGAGGAATTGCTGTCTTATGTGTCCTCCCTGGATTAGATAGGATCTAGAGATTCAGCTACTCCGACCTCTTAAAGCTAAAATATGTAGACTGGACACACTGTAGGCAGCAGGTTAAATGCCTGGAGTGACTACTGGTATTTATGGTACATCATGGATAAAACAGGAGCTAAAGAAGGATTTTGCAGCTCCTCATTTTGAGGGTTCCTAATCCTGAAATCTTATTGACTCACCACAGAACATATGCAAGTACTGTGCCAACTGATGGGAATTAAATGTATCTTACTTACAACAAAATACAAGAACATGTAGTTAGCTTTAAGGAAAGAAACATTTGAGCTTCATTGCAACCTGGCCCTGGATGAATACCAGGAAAGATCAAAATGGTGTTGTCTTTGATTCTATAGTGTATGTGTTTACATCTACAAAACAGAGATACGGGTGCCTGAATACTTTGTGTGCAAACAAGAGTGCTAAAGGGTGTTTTGCTGTCTTGACCTCCTGCAGGCGAAGGGAAGTTTTGGAAGATTGACTGGATGAGTCTAGCAACAGCTTCTAGTTAATTATAGGTCTGATTAGACATACGTTAACTTTCAAAAAAATGACCACAGATGCATCTCTGATCTACAGCCATTGAGGTTTTTATCCCAGATCCACAGGTAGTCAATAGACATGAAGGGTCTGTTCTTCTCTGTGGGCCATAGCCCACAGGTGCAGGATACATGAAGGAATACTGGCCTACTTTCAATTTGAAGCATTTCTGTCCTCTGAAAAGAAAGTCAAAAAACATTTGAGCCCCACCCTGCAAAGCAGATGCCAAGATGGATCATATTTAACTTATGGTGGGTGAATCAGTTGCATGAACATTTTTAAAAAGAAGACAAGAATAAAAGGAACAGCTAAATAAAAGGAAGCCATTTGTGGTCTGGAAGTCATTCTGGAGTGGGGGATAAGCCTCCCATTTCTACTCCTGTAGCATAACATGCTACACTCCCCTATGCGGCAATATGAGTGATATATGTGGTTTTAGCTCTTTCTTACTTGCATCTCCTGTAGGCTCAGACTCAGTAGATAAGCAGGAGAATTGACTGAAATATGACGAAGCTATCCAACCAGACCTACTATCAAAACATACAACTTTAAAATTAAGTTTATTCCTCATAAAGTTTAATCTAATAACATCTACAAAAGGAATCTGCTTCATGTTTAAGAGCTAAAGTTAGCTACATTAAAATTTGTGCATTTCACTTCAGTTTGTAATCTTTATAAGAAACTATCTGCATGATTTTTTTTCTCCAAATGGGAAATGTGTTTTTATCTCTGCCTTCGGGTATAAAATTGATTTTTCATCATACTGGAGTCCCTATCAACCTGTGCTAATTGGCACCCTAAGCAATCAAATTAAAGAGGAAGGATTCTTGTTCTATCATCCCTGGAAGCAGTTTCTCCAGGATAAGACTGAACCCTGCTGGCAGAGCAGCATGATCAAGGTGGTTTTACAAAGCCTGTGCTGTAACTGTTTCGAAGAGATAAAAGGGGGGTCTCCAGGGATTCAGTATATTATAGTTTGCCTTGTCCTAAGTTCACTTCAATCTGTTTTGAGGGATTATTGATCCGAATGTTAAAGTCATTAGCCTCAGCATTTAACTGAGGACATGAAGTACATTTAAGTTAGCACCACTGAGTCAAAGACACATGTGAGAAAGAAATCATTAGTGCAGTTCCTGTGAATTGATCCAATGAAAGATAATATCTTTACTTTAAGTCATTTGTTACCACATGTCATACTTTGTTTCTGTGTAGAGTCATGTCTCCATGACATGGAGCCACTCAAAATTTATTTTGTTTTACTTGATTTTTTTTTTAAATTATTTTTTACAAGCAGTAACAAACAGTAGAATGCAAATAGAAAACCAAGAAGAGAAACGTAAAGTTATATATCAGAGAAGACAACAGGCAATAATTTGATATAATTAACCTCCTACTCTGTACTTTGAACCAATAAGTAATCATATAGAATTGCTCATGAGATAGATCTTGAAATAATAAGGATATATCCTTCAGCACCTGTATTTCTTGGATACTCTAACCACAAGGACAGTATGGTTTAGGGCTAAGAAATTCCAATTAGCCCAAAAGAAGCAGAGGCTCAACCCCATTCATTTAAAACCATAGGGTAAGATTGAAGTGTCAGAATTAACAATTGGAAGGTGTGAATAATCAGCTCTGTGAGCTGTGACTCATCCAGAGCCCTGTGAAACTCTTCACTAAAGCCCATGACCCAGGAATTACTTCTAAAGAAAGTGATCCATCACCTCATTCAAGCTCTTCAATTATGTAGGTGAAGATTTGAAATGATCTATATATATTCTCAATAAAAAGATGCTGCTCTTTTCTGGATTTGTGAACTGTTCACCAGCTCATTTGGGACTGTAGGACAGTGGAATTTCTAACTCCTTTAGCTATGGAGTACAGAGCATTAGAGATGGGCTTTCCTCTGAAAGCAGACATCATGGGTCTGGGCTGTGCCTACTGAAGGATCAAAAACATCATATTGAGGCTTGCATGGTAGCACTCCCTAAAACACGGGGAGCTTCTCCATGCTCTTTTGACTTCTTGTGAAAGACAAAGAGCTATAGTATAGCACTCAATTGTGTAGACATGCTAAAGTAATTGGGAATCTGAGACCTTACTTAATGAAATTAAGGTAGACATAATTGCCTACAAATATACTTGGAAGAAAAGAAATGTAGCATCACAAAGGGGAACAGAGGTATTAATAAAGTGCTGAAAGTTAGTGAATTTTTTTTTTTTTAAAACCAGTGAAAGTCTACATAAGTAATCTACCTTGAAATAACTCAAAAGAGGACAGTAAGAAAGAAATTAAATCTTGCAGTAAGATAGAAAATAATTAATTCCTGTTGGATATATGTCCTCCTGCTTTTGAAAAACAAAAAAACCCCAAACAAACACCACTTGCTTTTATGTGACTTAATCTCAAAAGCTAGGACAGGAATAATGAGGAGGGGACAGGAACACTTGGAAATTGTTTAGAAAGCAAAAATAGAAAGAAAAGCTAAAGGTTAAAAAAAAAAAAAGTTGAAATGTGATTTTTTGGATATGCAACCTGCCTTCACAGCAGGGAGCAGAAAGGAAAAGCTCAGCACATAAAATTGAAAAAGGCAGAAGAAACACAACAAATGGCAAGTCCTAACATGTGGCAGCTGGGTGGTGATATGCACAGAGGGCAAGAGGATGCATCAGGAAAAGTCACATTGCACAAGAACAGAGCAGCTGATACCATCGATGTTTGCACATCACCTCATTAACACCATCTAGTTCTTGCCAGGTACTGTCTTCTTTCAGGGCTGCAAAGAAGGGCAGGACACAGTCCTGTCACCATGGTCCTATTTTTATCCATATGCAGAAGATTTCTGAGTTGAAAAGGACTTCAGCTGGCAAATAGTACATCCCTTTGATTATAAAGGTGGCATCAACTCTCTGTTTTCAGGTGCAACAATGCTTGTGTTAAACTTTGGTACAGTTGCATGGTACAACTGAAAAAAAGTCTTGTGTGTTATTTATGATTGGTCTTTTCAGAGGAATTAATCACTTTTAACTTCAATTTCAGTTAGACTCAGTTTTTAAAAAAACAGTGCTGAAATATAAGCTGGAAACGAAATAATTCTGTTCTAGACAAAAGGAAAAGGGGGGGTGGAGGGGGACACACCCCATCAAATGGCATTTTTCCTGGTATAACTCAGGGTGACAGTCATCTATGTGGTATAGGAGAATCTCTTTATGGCAAAATGCAGTTATCTGCATCATTCAAGTAATATTTTATTCACTACTATCTCCATCATTCAGCTTTTGAAAACACTACTGTACTAAATGTATGTCTCTAGAGGGATTGCTGCTCCTTATGGCAACAACCTTGTTTTCAGAAGAAGAAACAAAACTAAATCAAGCTTCAATATTATACATATGAACTATAAGCTTTGATGTGAGCTGCTACTTGCAGTGAGACAAGCTCACCTAATTCTCAGCGGTGTTGTGGGCGTAGATGAATATGTATGCACATGTTTGGGATCTTAGTCCTTCCCACCACTTGACATAATCTAGACTGTGGTGGAGCTTCTCCTATAAACATTCTACCTTCTAAGGCACCTACCTTTATTTTTAAAAGACACAACTCAGAAGAGCAAGCTCATTGAAACTGGTAAGTTCTTGAACTATGAAAGAATGAAAACAGAGAAAAGTTAATTCAGAAAGAAAAAAAAAATTTATATTGGCATAGGATAAAGAAGTAAAGAAAGGGTTGCAAACAGATGCTGCAAATCGGTATTGTTCTCTGTGCAAAGAGACATGTCATATCTCCTAGCTATCTGTCAGTCCTGATGTTAGTTCATTACTGTGCAAGATTTTGGTTATTTTCTTCCTGCAATTGAAATGCATTGAGACTCCTGTTTAAATGATGTATCAAGATCGTCTGTCAAAAACTGTCTATAAAGGAGGTGAAGTACCAATTAACTTCATTAATGGTATTGTCTTCTCCATGGTGATGGTATTCTGTTCTCACCATCATATGGTTTTAGTTTTCTGATTGAGGCAAAGGTAGCAGTCTAAGTTATTTACTGCTAAAGCAACCTGAATCCATGTTGTATGTAGCTTCTAAATAATTGCTTCTTTTGCACCACATATGGAAATTATATTGTACCGCATATGGAAATTATTATCCTGGTCACTGACCTTACCTTGAGGATCTTGATATAATAGTATCCATAATGAAGTATGATGTAATAAAAGTCTTGCTGAAACAAATTATTCAAACAAAATGCAAATACTCATCTATTTATTTATTTGCTCATCCTCACCTTGACTTTCCAGCTTAGTGGCTTGCATAAAGTTTTGCTCTAAGTTAGAGACTTGTACATTCTTGCATTAGACTGATTTTAGAAATAATATTAGATTTTCTAATAGGAGACTATTCTGGCTGCTTTTTTTTTTTTTTTTTTTTTTTTTTTTTTTTTTTTTTTTTTGAGTTCCTGGATAAAATATCTTTATGCCTGCTTGTTCTAGAGCATCAGAAGCTATTCCAGAGAGTAGCCAGGAAAAAAAGAATGTGGCCTTATCCAATAGGATTGACTGGTCAATTAATGGGTTCAGATGTTCAGCTGAGTTTGACTGTGAGGGATAAGAGAATTTGGAGAGATGGTTTTCTTTTTAAAAGGGATAAATATAAAAATTGAGATCAAGCTTGAAATAAAAGATCTAAGATAAAATTAATGTTGTGCTCCAGTTCTTTGGGAAAGGATGGTCAGCAATGAAGGAGGAGTCCCCTTGGAAAGTTGTAATAGAGGACACTGTACCTTGAAGTGATTCCTGCAGGGCGCAACTACTGTGTATGGTCCTGTTGCAGAAAGATTTGTGGAACAGCATTGCAGACCAGCTAAAATGGGACAAAACTAGCTTTTCAGCATTTGCAGAACAGCACTGAGGAGGCTGAAGGAAGAGAAGTCCTTCAAGCAGAGTACCAGTCATCAATGTGATGAGAACTATTGAAGAAGTAAGGGAGGACTAAACACACATGCATGTGTGTCTGCTTGTTTTGATGGTTAGGTGTTTTGTGACTTATTTGAATTTTCTGGAGTAACGCCCTGGAAAAAAAAAAGAATCATTTTCAGGCAGAAGCTTTGACTGGTCACTGTTGCACAGGCTGGCTGTCTCAGCAATGCTCACAAAGTAACAGCATGCAAGCATGGCTGACACCGTCAATAGGCCATTAAAATCTTGTGGGTTCATTGTGGAAGGGTGTTCCACAAGATTAAAACGACCAACCTTGCTTTCAGGGAAAGCAGCTGCCTACCTTTCCCTGTAGCAGAATGACTAAACTTTACATCCTGTTTGACTCACCTGAAGTTTTGGCCTCTGCAGAGTGTTCGTATGCCATTTACCTGGGTCCACTAGATTTAATAATTCATTCATTATGAGTGACCTCCTTTCTTTCATGCATTCAAGCAGTGTTTTTCCAGAGACCCTTGAATGTGCATCACTGTGGTTTCTTTGACTTGGCAAGATACCGCACACGCCCTTGTAACCAAAGGCAATGCTAGGTAGAACTTGCTGGAATGTTAGCAGTGATTTAAACACAGTGAAATGTAGCATGTGAAAGGAGAAACTTCAAAGGACATTTAAACTGATGAATGTTTCAAATGTTTAGAGATGTTACATGCTACTGGAATTACCAGAGATGAAGGTGCATAGTAAGAGCTAGTGAGGGAAGGTAGAAGATTGTGGTTGTTCTCTTAGGTGTTTGCGTTTCCCCTTTGGGATGTGCATTAGTGAGTTGGGCTGGGGATGCTCTAGCAATTCTGTTTTGCTTCTTTAAAGTCTCCTCTGGAGATCAGATCTTCCCTGGTAGGTATTCTTTAACACTATCTTATCTCCTGATGATATTTATTTACATATTCGTTAAGTACTATTTTCCACAGTTAGTTTAATTAGGGACTCCCCAGCTCTGATAAAAGATTGTATTAAAGCTTATATAATCCCTACCTGGCTTATTTATTTGCAGGCTTATTCTCCAGCCATGTTAACTAAATAAGACAACTTTTAATATTCTACTCCATGTGTGGTTTTGTGTTATCCTAGAGGGAAGATTTGCTGGGAAACTCAGTCAGCCTGTAGACGAAATGTTGAAGGCCCCAAATTTTGCTCTTGTTTTGGACCTTCTGCAACTTTACTGTAACATTGAAATCAGTGGAATGGATGGTGAAATTAGAAAGGTATAGGCTCTTCCTAGTGATGGAGTCTAAATTAAGCACTTGATTACTTTTTGTAAAGCTCATATTTTTACTCTGGATATTCACTGTATATGATTTGTAGGATGAAGTCTTGGCATCTGAAGGCTATTTACTGATTCTGATAGTACCAGATGCCAGTTGCTCTTATGTCCCTAACTTGGCAGTTAAATGATCTTGTGTCTGTTATTTACACAGAGCTGAGAGATAGGACACAGGACATGTGGGAACCCTTTTCTTTTCTGGAATAGCAGTTGGAGGCTAGCAGGAAGGCTAGGGTATCTCAAAGTTCATCAGAATTCTCTGTTTAGGCAGATGAGTACCACCATGATGTAAAGTACCCCTCTGATGTAAAAAAGCATGTCCTTTTTTTGCTATAGACAAATCTTGTATTAAGGGATACTCTACCAAGTTTAGTATATTGAAGATGGCATGCACTGTGGAGAAAAGTGGTTTATCAAAACAGCAGTTTGATATTTCTGGTCATTGTAACCATCACTAAACAACCAACAGAGCTCTTCTGGAAACACAAAAAAATCTAGTAAGCCACAAGATTTTAGCATTTCAACCAAAGGAAAGAAAATCTGTCAGATTTCCATGTTATTTGACATTTCTGTGCATGTCTTTTTAATTGAGAATAACAAGTAGTGATATAATCAGAAGACTATGTAAAATTCCTTTTTTATCTGATGCTTTGGAAAGGAAAAAATAAACACTTGGAAAATCTGAATAAGGTAAGGAAAGCAGCTGATGCCTTGTGAGTTTTTGTTTGTTGTTATTTTTTTTTGTTTGTTTGGTTTTTTTTTTCATTGTAAGGCTTTCCCTAGGCACTGTACTTTTAGATGCTTTCTTGCATAAGCATTTTGTAACACAAGGCTGGGCTGTGTTGTCATGGAGACTTTCAGGGTAGCTCATCATTCTGCTAGAAAAGACAAATTTCAGAGTGGCTGTCATTGTATTAATTTAGTCACAGGACCAGGCTTCTCGCTGGTATTATCCCTTCAGTCCTGATTCTTGTTTACACTAAATCTTTTTTATGTTGTTGTGGAGTGTAAGGGTGGTTGCATGTTCTTTTGTGAAGCTGTTTTCACATGAATTCATAGGGCATGGTATAATAAATGGGATTTATGGCCGGGATGAAAAAAGTGTACAGAAGGGGTTTGGTTTCATGAAGAAGGAAATCAGTGCTGCAACTTAGAGAAACCTGGTTTACTGTTAGCACTGTCATGTGGCACTGACTGCCAGGAGCCTGGAGAAAAAAACATTTAGTCACTGTGTATGTGATGTCTAAGATAAAACCTGAATAGCATCATTATTTCTCTGCAATGATTACAGATTCAGTACTGTGTACCAAGAGATCCTCAGCTGACACTGGAAATGCTGAATTGGAATGCATTTAGCTGCAAAATGGTTTGTCTATGTTAGGTTTTTCCTGCTCTCAAAGATTTGCGGTACAAAGATAAAATTGACTAGCGCAGTGCTAGGAAAGTATCAGACTCCCAAGGCCAGTGGTCTAAATGAACAGAGTTGTCTGCTTCTCCCTTAAATGGGATTTGCCCTGCAGTTATGCTTCAAAACAGATATAACTCCTGGTGTCTGCAGGTTTGGCCCTCAGGGAGCTTCCAAACATTAGTTTTGCTCTGGACTTGTCTGTTAACCTTCCAACCACCCTTAGGTCATTTGCCCTGACATCCACCCTGCCTTCCTCTTTATGTGTTCATGAATCCTTCCTGGCTTCATCCTCTGCTTTCCCTGCCCCAGCCTTGTACACTCTCAGACCTTCCTGATGTTCTTGCTTCCCCCACTCTGCTCTGCCTGTCATTATCCCTTCTGCATGAAACCAAAAAGGCTACAAGATGCTACTGTTATCAGACAGTTATGAAGAATTTGCAGAGATATAAATCTCTACTTGGGCCCTTCCCCATGAGGCATGTTGTGCTGGTTTGAGAGAAAATTACACCATAGGCTGTGAAAAGAAAACATGGTGATGTCTACTTCACTCATACGCTTGCTGGAGAATTGTTTGGGAACAATAACCAAAACATTAGATAAGTCTCAGTCTCTGTCTGACTCTTGCTGGATCTAGCAGTTTCTGGGCTCTGGTTCCTCTGCCGATTAATCCTCACTAACCACTTTTCTTCTAACCCCCCTGGCCGATCCTCCTAATTTACCTTGCTTGTAAGGCAAACATTGGGGTAAGGTACAGGGGTGGGGAGAAGGTGGAAGGGTGGTTGGGAGCCCCTCCTGTGGTCTCTGATTTCTGGGAGGGGAGTTGTGTTGCTGTGTTACCTTTAACTTGTATATTTCTGTAAATATTCCTGTATATAGTGTATATCTCTGCTTGTACTTTGTGCTGAGCTGTAAATAAGAGCTTCATCTCTTAACTTCCATCTGACTAAGTTCTAGTCTGGGTCATTTTACAAAGTGGGGGAGGGCGGGGAACTCCCAAACTGTCACACATGTGTAGGTCAAGCTGTCATAGGGCCAACACAAATGCTATGAAGCCCTCACAAAGCTACTTCAGACAGATGATCTAGAAAGAAAATGGATCTATGCTAGTTTGGATTGTCGTGTCCTGTCTCCTGTTCCTCAGATGTATTTCACCTTTGCAGGACATAAAGATTATGTGAAAGCTATTTCAGGCTGATGTCCTGAAAGGACTGTTTGTCCCTATGACTGTGGGGTTTTGTTTTTTTTTCTTCTTTCTTGTTTTTGGTTTGGATTTTTTTTTAAATTATTATTTTCTTCTTTTTTCCTGTCCTCAGCTAGAGGCAAATCAAAATGTCTCTGCATGTTTTTAAATTGTCACTATGCATTCTCATAATATCCTTCCAAGTCAATTGATCTCAGGACTCGGAGATAAGACTCTCACACTCTCCTGTTTCAGGGAGAGTCGGGGTTACACGTTAATCTGCTTGGTGAAAAGTAGCTTTTCTTTCTCCTTCTGAATGATGTTAGGGGACAGTGAGAAACCAGTAAATCCCCCCAGTGATTGCAGGGAGGTTCCTTTTCTTGTCTTCTACATTCCTATTTCAAACATCTCCCCAAATGCTTCAGTCCTCCTTCCAATCCCTTCAGCACCCTAGGCACACCATCTCCCACCAAGAATATAGGCAGGTTATTTAAGTCCTTTGACATGACTCTGTTGAAAAGGGTATTCTTATTTCAAGCGCTTTGAGTGTCAGATGTGTCGTAGGTGTTTAGTCCCAATACAAAGCCCTTAGGTCTCAGGAAAGCCAGTTTAGGTTATGTCTTTGATGGTTATTTTAAGTGAAGCTCTGCATTTAGCAAGACACCATAAATCTTAGAAATCCCAGGATATACATTTCTAAAATATGAACATGATAAAGCAGAATGCAGCTTTTAAGAAGTGTCATAAAAGCTAATTCTTGTGGCTCTTTGCCTTATTCTTTCCTCTTCTAATGCAGCACATTAGCCAAATGACTTGAAGTGCATCCTACTAATGCAAAGTGTGCTTGTGGAATAGGCAGAGATATTTCATAGCCCCTGGCAACATTTCCATACAAGTAAAGATAGAACCTCTTAAGATGCATAAAATCCTGCAATAATCTCTTTCTTTAAGAGATCTTTAAATCTATTATATATAGTGATTGACTAGAATGTCCCAATTACATTTGCATCCAAAGAGCTTTGAAGAGTTGGATTAAATGATTTAATTAATTGCCCACCCTGCTTGGCTCACAGGGGTGCATATACATCAGTCATATTTATCTGGCAGGTGTTCCTATCCTCTCTGTCCTTTGGACTTCTTGTTCCCTGTGCTGTTACTCAATCAAGGCTTGTGGGAAAAAGGAATAAATAAAAGAACTTAATAAAATGCTTAAGCAGTCCGTACCAGTGCAGCAGTGTAGCAGCTACATCTGGTCTCTTCTTCAGATCTGTTGTGTGCCTTGTTAGATAGGAAAGCTGAGATGGAGGAATTAAGACCATGGCAGTTAAAGGATTGCCCCGCAATCAGAGTTCTTTCTTTGTTTAAATACAGAATTTAGGTAGCACTTAGCTCATCAATACCTGTGCAAAACGTTACTAATTTGATGTATGTCTTACTTCGGATCATGTGTACAAGGCAGGGAAGGTTGTTTTTTTTTTTTTGCCACATTTTTAAAGACTGGGTGCCATAGTTTGTGATAGAGAAGTGACTTGGTTCATATGACTGAAGAAGTCTGGCCTGGACTAGGATTCAGAGCTAAGCCTCTTGAACAGGAAGCAGGAAACTGTCGTCTACCGAACTGCCAGGTCTGACTTTATATCACTGGAATATGGCAAAGCTAAAGATATCATCCAAAGATGTTTAAGCTCCCACTGTGAGCAGATAGAAGTCCCGTGGCACTCTCGAGTCATTTCTGCAAGCCAGTGGGTTGCCATAATTCAAAAGACAGATTCAGGTAGGATTTTAAGAGTTAGCTTTAGACACAAAGATTATGATGGATGAGACTTCTGGATAAATCCCCAGATGGATTTTCATTTAATTAGCCAGTGGGGTGAGACTCCACTATAAAGAATTGCATGATCTCAGTGTCAACTTCCCTGCTTTTATCTCCTCCTTTCTGTTGTCAAAGGATGCACACATCTCTGTAATTTAATGAGACAGGTGCTGTGGCAGTATATTATGGCAGCTCAGGGTAAGTCTGAGAATTCCATGTAATATGCCAGCTTGCAGCTGCGCAGCCAGCTCTGACACCTCATGTGGGCAAACGTTTGAGCTTGCTGTTCTGGGATGCCATTCTGAATGCCAGCACAGAACACACTGAATTGGGATGTTGTGCTTGTCCACAGCCTCTTAAGAGATGGAGAATATTCTTACACCCTTATGTCCATTGGTGAATTAAGCTAAAGGCTAGACATTCTGACTCCTGACACCTGAAATCCTGGGAAGACTGCCACAAGACATTTTGTTTTGTGTTCCTTTCTAGCTGTCAGCTTTACTGCTGCCTGACATAGCACCATCCGCTCAAGGTCCTTCAAATTCAGAGTCCTCTGGTAGTCAGGCTGGAGAAAAAGCAATGAAATTTCTGTGCTGTGGTACCACTTCTGCTCCTAATGTAATGATCAGGATTTGTGTGTCTGTGTAAGTCTTTTTATGTATCTGATGCCATTGTGAAACACCTACCTGCCAGCCCTGGTGGGGCATCGTAAGGTATAATTAAATGTTTGCAAAGTATTCTGCCATGCTGAGACATGAGGTGCTATGGAAATGAAAATATTATTATAAATAAAAAGTTTATTACAATATGGCAAAGTTGCAAAACAAACAAATAAAACGTGTCTAGTATAGTCAACCTCTGTTGCTCTCTTCAAGAAGTGTAACTCGTGAACTCTAAGAGATTCTCTTCAAAGACAGTTTCTCAGTTGATACAAGAAGCTGTCTCATACACAGTAGGTAAATTCTGAGTGTAAATCACGTACAGAGCTAGAAGGTGGGATCAAATCTGATTGACTTTTTGTTTGTTTATTGGGGCATTATTTGAATGTTTACCTTATTGTGGTCAATGTCTGAGCTATCCACCTCTCTCCTTAGCCAGGTAAGATAAGAGTTCTTTTGCCACAATCACTGAGGCCAGTTTTGAACCTTTCTTTGGAGCAATATGATTTGTGCTCTAGATTGCTACTAGAAAGACTGAGGCTTTGAATTGTATTTGTATATCTACACTTCTGTGTATATCTACACTAATATACATTTAAATAGCCTGTATGTTCTATGTACTGGAGTATGGAGTATGGATCTAATCAGACAAGATGCTGTAGAAAGATTTTGGTAATGAGCATGGATCCTTCTTGTCGTGAAATAATCTTGTACAGGATCATGATGCGTGCATCATTCTGCAGTGTATATGAAGTGCTACATTGTGCCAATATATCTCCAGTAAAGGTGAATTCTGGCTCATGCTGAAATTACAAAGCTAACCTTATCTCAGCCGCTCAATATAAAACTTACTTTCACAGAGCTTGTCCCCCAGAATGTGAGATAGGCATCAGTATGCTGTTCAGGGAGTGGTTGTTTTATTCCTGCAGATGGAGATCTTCAGTGACTGTATATCTCATCAGCAAAACTGTTCAGCTTGCTGAGACCTATGGATTCTGCCTTTTTGTTCATGCTGTTACTTGCTTTGAATTTTATATCCTTCTCTGGGTAAAGCAAGTAGCACTTATGTGTCACTAAGTGGTAGCCATAAAAGAAATCAGATATGCTTGTCTCTGCTATCACTAGAGGGAAGCAATCCTAAAGGCAAAAGGACATGGTGTGAATCGTCTATAAGAAAAAAAATTACACCAAATCATCTCTTACACAGTCTCCAAGTGTCATTTGTACTCCAGCTCACTCACAGACAGTGGGAAAACTCTAGATACTATTACAACTCTTGGTTTTATTATCACTGATCTGGAATTAGAGCTGTATGTAGTGGTATTTACCTCAGAACAGATTACAGATATCACAGTGGAAGATTTGGGCAGATAAACTGAGGATTGTTTGAGGCATATCTCATGTTCTCTTGCTGGGACAGTAAAGCTTATTTAAATCTTCAGTAACTCTAAGATACAGAACAGGTTCATGTTTCTCAGAAGGAATTAACAGAAACATGCATACAGTATTTTCCTGGGAAAATACTCTCTTTTTCCCTTGCAGGGGAAGCTATATGGTGTACATTTTTGAGAAGTTATTAGAGAGCTATCAAATGGCAGAGAAGGTGAGAGTGGTGCTAGTAGAGACTGGAGTGGTTGGAGATGTAATGGGAAAAGATAACAGCTAAATGTTGGTGTCTGTTAGAGGCATGTGGACTTAGACCAATTGGTAGAGCCAGAAAAGCATTAAGATCTGACATGTAAGCAGTGATGAGTGATGTTTCAACTCCTGTTTGTCCAGTTTAACACATTTAAAAGAGACTTGATTGTAGTGGTGAAGCTTCCTGATGTTTACTGAAAATGGAGTTTATTAAATTAATTCTGTTTGTGTTTAATTAGAACTTCAAAACAAATTGCTATTATTTGCACTCTTAGTACCAAGCACTTTTATAGGACAGTAAAGTTACAAAAGCAATTAATATGTGCATTAATGGAAAAGCTGTAAATATTTTCCAGTGCTGTCAAAGTATCTTAAATAGCACTTACAGAATTGCACTTTGCTGTTACTCAAAGAAAAGACTATGATTCATTTGAACATGTGTTAAAAGCATTTGTGCTTTGGGAAGCATTTGGAGTCAGGGTGATTTGTTCTTCTACTGTAGCCTTAATTTTTCTCTGTTTTCACTGATGTGTGTAGTCTAATCCAGTGTACCAAATCACTAGGGCACAAAATCTTGCACATGAAATGTAGGCTGGGAAGGGTCAATAGCTCTACTTGTTAATTTCTTCTTTCTCTTCCTGTTTGACTACTACTTCATCTTCATTTTTCCAGTAAGGAGGTGGGACTGGAACTGGGAACAATCTTGAAACATTACCCATGCTGTGTGCTCTCACACAGCCTCCCATCTCTGCTTAAGCAGCTTTCCACTCTGTGGTTAGAATCAGCCACATTGATTTGAAGTTACTCCTAGGCTAGTTAATTGGTGGCACTTGCAGCTCACTGTTTTCTGTTCCTCTCCAGTACAAGCTAGGTGAATCTTTTTTTACCGTGAGAAATGCATAAGTGAACTTCTTTTTGTTCTGGTCCAAGTGTTTACAGAAAGGAATCTTTTTATATGATGGCTGAATCAAACCAAATTTTAAAGCTCTTTGACTCTTTAATGAGTCCTTTTCTAAATCTCTTTCCTATTTGTTTTTGTGTTCAATGCAGTCTGCTTATATACTAACTTAAGAGTGTTTTCTAAAGAGGTGGATCCTATAAAATTGTCTTCCATGGTGTGTTGTGCATCCTGAGTTTGCGACTAAACGCAAACCATTGTAAGAATAAACTTGTGAGCTGATCCTGAGAGTTCATTGAATATTGAGAGTTCACTGGTAGCAAAGATCATCTAGGGAAAGATGAATACAGATGCACTAGAAAGGGATGGAAACTAGTGAAAGTGGAGATAACTGAGGCTTTCTGTGGGAATTATTTTTAGAAGCAGCTGCAATCAAATGTTCAATTCAGAGCTGTCAATCTGAAGTGTTAAAAATTTGCAGAGATAAATTCTGCTGGGTTCTTTTTCTATCTTGATTCTCTTGTTAGAGATTACATTTGAAAGATTTTTCTCTAATAATAAAATAAAGCTGAATTTTCATTGCAGATCTTAAACTTTTGGTTCTACATATGGGTATGTAATAAAGTTACCGCAAGATAGAAAGTCTAATACCAGCAATTTGTCCTTGTGATAAAGGCAGCAGTTTTAAAACACATAGAAATTAAAAAAAAAAAAAATAATTATACATATCTTAAACAATAGCATTTTTTCAATAGCTTCAACTTCATGCTAGTTTACATAGCATTTTAATCTGTTCCAGATATTCCTTTATATTAAATGTCTTAGTAATAGAAGATAGTGTCTACATTCCTACTACTGCTATGAAGCTCTAATCCATAATCATTGATACAACATACAATTAAAACCCTTCAATTATTAACCAATACTTTAATGAAAAAAATGAGCTAGAAACATGGAGACTGCACTTGATCATTTATTTTGTGTGATTAAATTCCAATCCTTCAATGTTTGTCTAGAGAAGAGCAAATAGGGGGATGGGGATGTGGGAATCACAAGCAGAATAGCTTGGGAGACTTAACAGCCTCTGTTTAGTCACAACTCACAACCAGTCTCTTTTATGAGTAAGGAAAATGTTTTGTCTTATGTCTGTGAGGAGGAACAGTATGATTCACGGTTCAATTATACGATATTATCAGAAAGAGACCTAAATCTTGATCTTCTAGTTCAATTATATGATATATCAGGAAGAGACCTACATCTTGATCTTCTTGTTTTCTGTAGATTTATAGATTCACAGAATGCTGTGAGTTGGATGAGACCTTAAAGATCATCTAGTTCCAACACCTCCACCATAGGCAGGGACACCTTCCACTAGATCAAGTTGCTTCTTGCTGGGAGGAGGTCTCTAGTACAGTATCCTTAGTGAAATAACATTGGGTTTACCCTCATTCTCAGACAAATACCTTGCATATAATATAGACTATTACTTCAACTAAGCATTTTTTGTGGGGGGAAATCTTGTGAAAGGATTCATGTCATCAATTTGTTCTTGCACAATTCTTGTGTTGTTCTGGAAGTGGTTCCTTTTCTACTGTATCTGAGGGATCTTGAGAAAATTAGTTCTGGCTGCATTATGTTCAGTGCCTTGCCACAGGCAATAATCCTGTGATAGCCTGAAATTCATAAATGTGTCATGCACTAGTCTAGCATATCCCACTATCATGGGAACTCCCAGTCTGTGTGTGGGATAATAAAGCATTCCTGCTGTGGGATTGTAGCAGCATATGTTTACGTTGTAAGAATTCATGCTAATAATCTATGTGTGTGTGAGCAAGAGACTATATGCAAAGCAAAACCAGTTCTTGACAACTTTAATTAAAAAAAAAAAAAGACAAAAAAATCCTACTTTCCACAAACTTACAGAAAATGTTAGTCACCTTGATGTACAGCCTATTCATTTTCCCATTGTAATTGTAAAGCCAGTTCACTCTTTAAACTAAAGCAAAAATCCTTCTCACAGGTGAAAAAGCATAAGCTTTAATAATATGAGAAAATTCATTTTTTATTGCCATCTGCCTCTGCGATGTGAAAAAGAAAGGGGGTTGATGATGTGCTGCATGGGCTCTGCTTTTGTGATTTAGTTAATCCTGCTGTGATAAAGTCCCACATCTGAAACAGTGACTGTCAGCAGTTCCTCTGCAATAATGTACATCAAAAGAGAACGAACAAAAGAAATATCAACCAAAGGAGAAAAAAAAAAAATCAACCAAAGGAAAAAAAAAAAAAAAAAAAAAGAGGCAGAAATTTCAGTTGTAATACTTCATACCAGTTGTAAGAGCAAATTAAATAGTTGCTGTTCACATGTCTGCTGATGATTTTCTGCCTTCTGAAGAGTTCAAGAAGATGTCCAGTTCTGTGTGGAAAAGCCTATGCAATCCAAACCCAGTAGTGTGACTGATTTCTATGTCACAGGCTTCCATTGTAATCTCTGGCTTGCCACTTGGACCTTCTCGCTGAAAACTTTTACTGAGTTATCTTTAAACACAGAACCAAATTTCAGAAGTGTATTTGTGTCACAAGCTTCTTTATTCAGCTGCCCAGCAGCTACCAGAGAAGAGATGTGGTGCAGGTTCATGTTATGTGCATTTAAACACGTTCCTCTACATTATATCATGTGTTCTCCTATTGGCTGTATTTGTTTGTCATGCATTTATTAGAACTATTTAATCTGTATGCTAAACATTTGCTTAAATTCCAGATATTACTTATGCTATGAGATTAATTTATATTTTATTATATACAGGTGTTTTGGGGTAGACCTGTTGTGACACATGTGGTATCTAGTTCTGTTGTTGATTAGTCACTCCTGGCTGATCACTCAGCATTGTGCTATAGAATCATAAAATAGTTCAAGGTGGAAGGTAACTTTGAAGGTTATCTAGTCAAACTCCCCTGCAGTAAGCAGGGACATCTTTAACTAGATCAGGTTGCTCCAAACTGTCCAAACTGATCTTGAATATTCTCAGGGCAGCTTTTTTCAGTGTTTCACCACTCTCATTGTAAAAACATCTCTTCCTGTCTCTAGTCTGAATATCAGACATGTTGCTCATTCCAGTACTTCTACCGTACCTAATTTCCGTGTTCCAGTCGTGTTGGCTCAGCCTTCTGCTCATCAAGCTTTTTCCTTTTTGTATCACCTTCCATTCAAACCTTTGAAAGCACACACTGAATGCTCAATGACATACTGTATAAACTTTACTGTAGTGGGTTAACATTAGCTGGCCATCAAATGCTTGGTCAAAGGCAGAGCAAGAACGTACGAAAGCAAAGCTGAACTCTTATGCCATTGTTTGAAGATGTTGATCTTTCTTTTCCTTTTTTTTTTTTCTGTTTTTTTTTTTTCTTCTTCTTTTTTTCCTGAAAACTGCCACACAGACTGAGAGGAAAGGATCACGAAAACTTATTTTATAAAGGTCTTTGTATGAAACACTTGACTCAGTTGGCCCAGATGCAATCTTAAATAGGGTCAGTTTCGTATCTCTTAGAGCGTATTTGACTTGGTTCAATGACAGCTGAAAGAACTCAAAGGTATGAACACACTAAAGAAGAAGGGCTTTCCCTCTTTCCCTGCTGCACTAAGCAAAAGGGCCTAATGTCATGAAGTAGCTCAGAATAGAAGCTTGCATTGTTCCCTCTGGTCTTATCTCGGAAACCACAGATGTCTGCAGCAGGAGATCTGTGACCTTTGTTAAACTTTGCAATCCTTTCTTAGCTTTATTTTGAGAGTAGCTACACTGCCGTATTTGTTAATATTGCACTTAATTTGCCTCACAAACTAATCATATGTGAATGTTTGGATGATGGTTAACATTGGACTATCTATAAAGTTGATGTGCTGAGCACTGCAAATGTGTTTGCCAGCAGGTCTAGGATGGCACATGCTATATACAGCAGGATCTATTTCCACATAAACTGGAAAACATCAGAGCTTTCTGAGAATGCAGTGCCTCCTCCAGGGAAGAATGCAAACTAGGTGATATCTTAAATTGCTGCTTAGCCCCATAGACTGGGGCCTTACAGAAGAAAATAAATGATACCTTATGCTTTGGAGTGTTTGTAGTGACTGTGGGGTCACATCTTAAGTGTCTCCAACTGCAGCCCAGAAAGATCTGAAAATTCTGTACTTGAAAAAATCCTGTTATGAGTGGCCCTTAAAAATGAAGTATTATTTTTCCTGAATTAAATTAAATGTGAAATGAAATAAAAATGAAATAGCAATATATTTTGTTAAATTGACACTAGATTGGCTGAGGGTAGAATTCATAGCTGAGCACTGTGATTTAAGCATATCTGTGTTTCGTGTTCTCTCTGCTCAAGAGATCGTTTCTATCACAACTAGAAAGAAAATATTGAACAGTATTATTTGCTTATTTTGCTGTAATTACCTTTCTTCATGTATTTTTAACCAGTTTTTGCCAGTTATTGTCCCTTTGTAAGGACTGTGTGAAGCAACAAATATCTTCCATGAAGACAGGCAGCTTGGTGATGGCTGTTGATTTATTTCAAACAACTCCTTTAATTTTATTTTTCTTGAAGATTTACTCTGTAGTAGGAGATGACACTGTTGTCTTATGCCATTACTGTTCTTCTCTTGCAGTGACATAGCCTGTAAATTTCAGAAAGCTGATAAATTAAAAGCCAGATGGCAATGCATAAATCTCGATTTTAAGAGACTATTTATCTTTGTATCAGGCTTTCGTACTTCTATTTCACCACAAAGACAAAAAGAAATAGAGGTGGTATTTTTTATAATTTCTGATGGCTGAGTTTCAATAATACTAATGTTACAGTAGTGTTTGAGTCATGAAATATCTCAGTGTCTTTTATTTGGGTATGTGCTTTTTAGACTTTTTGCTCATTTTGAGATTTCTAAATGTTGCTGTCTATTTCTGTTTTCATAGAATAATTCCAGCAGGTAAAAGCCTCTAAGATCTTTGTGTCTGACCTAAAACCACTGTGGTCAGTTTGGTTTTCTGAAACTGTACAATTATGATTTTTTTTGTTTGTTTTCTCAGATTTCTGAGATTATTAGATTTGACCCTAACAGGAAAAAAAAAAAATTCTGTAAGGTTCTTGAGGGTATCTAGTTGTGTCAGAACCAAGGAATGTTGTTTACCTCTTGGTGATACTTGGAGCCAAGGGAACATCTGCTCCCTTTAAACTACCTTGAGCAGTAGTATGAAAGTTATGATGGGACGAAGAAATGTAGCAGAGATCCAGAAATCATTGATGTCTTGAGCCATTCCTCCTTTTGGCTTGCTTTGGATCAAGCATTTCTGACTCTCTACCTCTTGGGAAGAGCACAGAAAAAGGTGATTGCAAGTGGGGAACAGCACAAAGAAAAGGTGGCGTCTTGGCCAGCCACAAAGACCTACTTGTGTTGACAATTTTCCAGGTGGATTGTAACTCTCCTTTACCAATATACTTGATTCAAAAAACTTGAGCATACACACAGAGATTCTCCAGTCAGGATGAAGGCAACTGAAAATACACAGCAGTTCTTTCTTGACTAGAATAAATGTCAGGTATCTAAGTTTAATGAGCCAGCAGGATAAGCATTGATATGCTCATCACAGTGTTTCTGTTGGGAAGGCATTCATCAATCAGATGGGGAAGGGCTCATCTCCATTACTCCCTGTAGTAGGCTGATCCCTGGTGCTGCTGAGCTGCCATCTCCTGATTACCCATATTTTTAATTATGGTCTCATATCTTTTTTGTGTCAATATGTTTTCCCTCTTTAATGAGGGAGCTGCTACCTAATACAACTCTGCTGTTGCATTTCTGTCCTTGTTTTCACTTTTCTTGTATTGCATGGTTTTAACTATTGGGCATTCTCACCATGAGGATATATTCACCACTACTTCACAACAGTTTTACTGGGAGAACATAATCAGAATCACAAACTTTTCTGCACCAAGCTGGGTCTCGGATCACAAACAGCTGAGTCCTTCAACCAAGGGCAATCAGAGCCATCAGGAAATAAAGAAAAACTGTGCATTATAATTTATAATACATAGCTCTCTACTGAATGTATCTCCAGGCTGTAACAGGTTTTGCATTTGCAAGTATTTAAAGAATAGGTTATGGACAGATTTATAGCATCTTACTACTTGAGGTGGAGAAGACATTATCTGCTCAGTTAATTCTGATTTATTTTATCCTTTCGTATATGTAGCCTGCTTTATGGTCCATTCTTAGCGTTTAAGGATGTATCTGTAGTACTCTGTGATCCATTTGGGCTTCTTTTGTCTGTGTCAGTACACTCTGGAATTGGACCTTAAAGGGTTCAGGATTAGTTTATAGTTGGAAAGGTAATGTTCAACTTGTCCCTTTTTTCTATACTGTCTGTCTTCTTGGCCATAAGCTAAACCGCTCTTTGCATTACACTAGGTGTAAATGCCATGGATCTGGTAGCTGTATGCATTAATCACTGCTGCTTTGCTGACTTGGATTTATGGTCCAAATTACTGTATTGAGTGCCTAAGATGACATCAAATTTGCTCTCTGAAACTGTACTGTACAAAACCCAAAGAGAACTTGTCTCCATGTGAAAGCTGATCTCTGAACGTGTACCTCCTTCCTCCTCTTCTCAGTGTTTTCATTTTAATATGCATGAGGTAGGAAGGGGTCCACACTGCAACACGTTAAGCAAACATGCAGATACGCTGCATGGTAAAACAGCAATCCAGTTGCACCCTGATCTTTCTTCTCCATTTTGTTACTTTTTTTCTTCATAATTTCAACCCTCCTTTAACTCCATATCTGGTTCCTGGACCCTAATGTAAACAGCATCTTACTGACTGATTCTTGACTGTTCCTATGGCTATTTTAGTTTAAAAAAACCTGCCCAGTGCAGCAGGAGTTAGAGAGAGAACAAGACTGCTACAGTTCTGTAACAGCAGGACCTTTGGCTTCCAGAGAACAGCTTGTATCAGCTCCAAGGCAGCCCATTGTAGGCCAAGGAACACTATTTGCACATTGGGGAACAGATGTTTCTTTACCTATGATTTCTGCATGTTGCAGTTGAGCACCAAATTTTGTGGCTTTGTGCTAGGATATCAGGCAAGAAGCTTAACTCTACCAGATTGGGCTAAAATTCAATTCTTTTTCATCACTGCTAAGAGTCAGTAAGGTCTTAACAGGAGTGGAGGAGGCAGAGCTGTGGAATGTCAAATAGAGTTTCCATGTAACAGAGTTTGGAGAGGATGAATTAATATACACCCAGGTTGCATTACTTTTCCAAGAGAGTCAGGAGGAAGCACTTTGTCATTGAAGCTCTTGCTGACTTTCCTGTTTCTGCTCTTGTCCAACCCCACACACATCTAAGGACATGTCAGGAGCTCTCTGCAGGGAAACATAAGTCTTTCCACAGCAAGAGGTTTTCTGTGAAACTAATCAAGGTGAGACAATTCAACCTTTGGGTAATTCAGAGTCTGCCTTGCAGGTTCTGGTCATAGACACGGTGGTGTCTGAAATTTAGATGTGTCAAGGAGATTTGGTTTTCCATCAATTAGATAAGTATATATTTCTGGATGAAGAATAAAAGCATGAGCTAGATCTTGGGAATGCTGCCCTAAGACTGATGATCAGGGTTTATGATTTCTGTGTTAGATGATGATGAAATGAGAATCTTTGTGGACTGGTTACAAGATGCTTGAGGAGTGGGTAAATGTAGATTAAACTAGATTTTTCTGACATAAAAGAAACATTTGGAAGGGGGTGAAAGAAGCTATTACTATGTTGTGTACCCTGCAAAACCATCCACAGATGGGATACTTTGATGAAGCAGCTGTTCTATCCAAATGGAGCTGGACCATTTAGTTGGTTCCCATTGAGACCAGAGACACACTTGGCAGGATTCTAAAAAAACTGTTAATGTGTTGTGAATGTATCTGCCAGCCATTTGAACTGTCACTATTTTCTGCTGCACACTGCAGCATGGGAAAGGCAGGGCCATGGCTACTGAATTTGAAGGCATTTGTTAGAGCTGTCCTCTTGGTGCTATCTCAAGACAGATTGCATGCCAGCAGCCAAGTTTTGTTCAAAGGGAACATCCAACTGCATTACTGTCAGCCTCTTTGCAGCATTATGTTCTGGCTGTGCTTGTGCCCGAGTAATTCCTAAGCCATTCTCTCAGGAACAGACTTACTCACTGGAGAGAAGGCATAGCTGATGATTTTTATTGATTTACCTATTTATTTATTGTTAAGTTTTAAATGAGCTTTAAATCAGGGTGATGTGTTTATTGAGCAGTACTGATATGTATGAGAGAAGAAGCACTGTGTCAGACAGACTTCTCTGGAGTGTGCTGTATAGCTATTAAAAGGCTGGATAAGAGGAGGAACTTGAGCGTGGTGAATGGATGCATCTAGGAGAGATGGAGTGGTGGTGGGGGCTCTGTATCCCTAAAATAGGTGCACCATTTGATACAGCTCTTCATGACACCCAAATTAGAATGGTCGTGGGTGTGTGCCTGACAGGTTGTCCCTGTTGAAGATGTTACTGCACCACTGTCGTCCACAAAGACTGAAAATAGGTAAAGAACCTGGGGGAAAATTATATTTTTAAGAGGTGTCTAGAATGCCTTAAAGACTAGGAGACTACTCTGGTCAGATGGTGTCAGATGCAGGTCTGCAGACTTCCTGGAACTTGTGAAGAGTGACTCTTCTGTTGCAGTTTTGCAGAGGATCATGTAGATGTGCCTCCAGCTGCTGTCCGCTGTGTACTTTAATTAATGATGTATCCTTCAATGTCCTACAAGACATTTTAATATTTTGTTTTGATATGAACAATTCCTACAGTTCTCAGAAATGAAATTAACCTTGATGCATTAACCCACGTTCTTTTTTAGCTGAATCCTCTAAACTAGCATTGCTTCATGGGACCATAGGAAATGTTTTGAGTACATGCTCAATATTATGATAATAATGATGCTGATTACTTCTTACAGAGGCAAAGTGGGCATGTTTTGTTGCTGTCATTGTGGATATTGTTTCAAAGGTAGGATGCCTTGGGTCAAGTAAATGCGGATGGAAGAGCAGAGGTTTTGCAGAGGTTAAGCAGTTGATTTTTGATAGAGTTGCTTGGCTTTTCTGAAAATGAGACTTATGTACTAGGAGATATGCTCAGCAAACTGAAGTGAATGCATAACAAAGAATAACATAGCTTCAGCAGTTACTAGTGCCAATGTAGTTAACCTCTTCTTTAATTAATGTTTGAATATAATTAAGCAACAGCAGAATGTAAACTTAATGGTGAATTTATCATAGGAGAAAATTTCACTTGCATTAAGAATAACAGCAGTGCTGGGAAGAATGAAAATTATATGAGTCTTCTGAGATGATGTGAGTCTATTGGTCTGCATATTGCCTACTATACCTCTGCTCTGAAACAACAGTACCAGCTGGTGTACCTTTCTGTCACTTAATACACTGAGCATCATTAAATCCTTTGATGTAATTAATAGAGAGAGTAGCTTTATCTTAATCACTCCATATCATCCCAAATAATCTTTGCAGTGTCATAGAAATTGCCAGTACAATGTGGAATGAACACAAACAGGCACAGAACATGAAAAGATAGGATATACAGGTTATAAAATACAAATAACAATAAAGGAAAAATATAAACCCATGTTTTCATTTTAAAAAGAGCCTAGAAAATGCTTCCATGTGAGTTTGTTACTAATGTAGATGAGACACCTCTCTGAAGGTCAAAGTACTGGAAGTTTGAAGGCATTTATACATAAACACAAACATATTTATTTTCAAATAAAACATGGATATGCTTTGATGCAAAGTCATCAAGTCCACTGTGTGTCTGGATTAGACTTTCAATTGAATCAGATTCAGATTATAATACAACAATGTTTAGCAAACGTGCTTTCATGAAATTCCTTGTTTTTAGTGAAGAGAGACAAGTTTGTGTTTCCAGAGAGTTTCTGCATGAAATCAAAGAATCAGATATGACGAGAATGATTCACGAAAGTGCAGCAAAGAAAGGCAGAAAGGCAGAGTTAAAGTCTAGGGGAACAGAAGGTCTTGGAAGGAGAAGATAAAAGGGTGATACAGTCAAAAGGAAGAAAATAGGAGTTTGGATAAATAGTAAGCTTCGAGCAGGAGAGTTGTTTCTTTCCTAGATGGTTATTCAAAATATAATGAGAAGAGAGTGAAGACCTTAGAAAGAAGCAAAGGCTCCAGTAACTGCAGTGATGGAGTAAATGTCACTAGATGATGCAAAATAAGAAATCAAACAATTTAGATATCCTTCAAACACTTCAATCAACAGAGAAGATGTTTCACTGCAGGTGTGGAAGAAAAAGGATAAGTGGTTAAGAGATATTTTTAAGGGAGGAAAAGGACATTAAATTACCAATATTAATTTCATACACACAGTTGATCTAGATCCCTATCAACCACAACTGTATTCAGATTTTCTGAGCTACAGTACACATTTTAGATGAAGATGTCAACTGATGATGAAAGAAGGGTAGAAAAAACAGTTGAGAGACCTGCATTTTTTTTTTAATTTTTAGTTTTATTTTTTACACAATTTTGTTGAAAAATCCTGAGTTTTGGAGTTCTCTGATCTCATTTCACATGTGTGGAAATTAATTTTCTGATATTAAGGACAAGTGAACCTCTTGTTAGGGTTGACTGCTGAATGGCCTGCATGGAGATGAGAATGCAAAACTGAGTGCAGGCCAGCTGAGCTTTTGGGAATTGCCAGGTTTGAGAGACAGAAAAAAATGCTGAGTGAATATTTGTCATAAAAAGAAAGCCCCCGCTTGTCACAGAGGTGAACTGAGGATAAGCCCTGGAGGAACATGACCAGCAGTGACATGTTCAAGAAAATATAAAAGTTACAACATGACTAATTGAGGGCTCAGTGCGATAGAAGAAGGAAAAGGGAATACTTTGTCACAACAGAAGTCCAGCAGATGGGTCCACTGTAAGTCACCGTGATGGTGTTCAGTTGAAACAGAATGATGTTGCTGCATTGCTAAACAAAACAGGTGAGGCACTGGTCTCCAGAGGTCAAATGGCAAGGTATTGCTTGTATCCACACTGCCAAATTCCCTCTCCTCCCATTCTCTTATCCCACATGGCTTTCAAGCAGTGGTCCCTGGCAAGTACTCTTCCCAAATGTGCCTGAAAAGCTGCTAAGTGGCATTTCATTGCACCAGAGACAGTGCATGCTAACAATTAAAAGCCATGGATGATTGCAGTTAAGATTCGAGGACACCACATATCCTTATTTTGATGTAGTTACACATTTCTCACAGAAAGGAATAGGCTGGTGTGGTTGCTAAAACTGCAAAACAGACTGCCAGCAAAGTTTGACCTCAGAGAGGGATCTCTGCATTCAAAGGTGGAGGGTGAAAAGTATGTTTCTTCTCTACTTGGGAGATAGGCATGGCTACGACAGACAGTGAATAAGGAGGAGAGAATTAAAATGAAAATGAGCCAGTCAGAAACTCTGGAGTGTTGGGGTCAACAGGGCAAGCCAAAGAGAGAGATCAAGAGCAGGGGAGACAGCACTGAGTCAGCTGCACTGGAAAGAAATCAAGTGAATTTCTCTCTAATGGCCTGGGGTCCTTTTGTATCATTTCTCTGCAGTGCTGGCAGCAGCAATATTTGCTGTAGCAGTTGTGGATTTAATTAATGTGCAGCATATTTCTTTCTCTGGGTCGCTCTAAAACCTCAAATGGAGAGTGAGTGTATGCATTAGCAAATTCAAGAAGCAACAGTAGGGTCACTTGTGGAGGTCATGGTATGAAGGAGGGGAGATAGTTGTCTCTGTCTGTCATCTCCAGGCTGAAGTTGAGGTCAAGGGTATGAGAGACATGACTTTTTTTTTTTTTTTTTTCTTTTGTGAAAATGCATCTCTGGACACTGTGGCCAGTACAGTCTTCAGGGGACCTTTACAGCAGCTCATTAAGTTCCAGACTGGTGTGTTTGGCATGGCTGTGTATATCACTGAAAAATTCTCTTCTACTTCACTGCACTTCCCTGAGAAGTCACTGAAGTCCACTTTCTTAGGATGTTTTTCCCTAGAGAGTTGTCTGCAATAGCAAAAAAGTCTTACAGGAGTCTCTATTCTGTGTCTCTTACCCCTCCCTCCTGCAGACATTTGACAAAGCTGCCACCACTGGCTTCTATAAATTTGACTTTAAAAAAAAAAAATCACTGAGAAGACAAGACCTTAGAGGAAAGTGCTGAGATGTGGGTTTGGAAATTCTTTATTTTAAGGAGTGTGAGGTAGATACTAGAAAGATGTAAAGATTCTTATTTCGTTGGATAGATATGTGTGTGTTGAACGGGAATGTGAAGGACTTAATGGAACAATTTGCTCCGTAGGAAGAGGTGCAGTGTGCACTAAGACTTGAAAATGCATTTCTAGTTCAATGCAGATCACACAGGGTCAACATCTGATACCTATGACAAGAAAGCTCTGTGAAGCAGAGCTAGACAAGCTTTGTCAGAACAGGGTGAAGTTTACAAATGTGTCTTCAGCTGATGGAAGACTGGTTTCTGTTGGCACAAGTCACTGAATGGAAAATAATAGTAGCACTGCAGAATGGCTGAATAGGTGGCTGAGAATAAATTGATCAAGTAATACCAATGACTGGAAATGTTAAGTAAAGAATAGGCGATTCAGGATGAAGGCTTAAGTGACTCTGTAGGCACAGCCTCAGTAAATTCCTCTGTTTGTTACTGTCTGCACCTCTAACATGATCGTGCAGCTCACATGCCTTGTTGAAACTGTTACAAATTATGCAAAATTAATAATAAATATTAATTTGAGATCCAAAGATTGTTAATAACTATGAAAATTGTTTATTAACATTACATCTCACCAGAAAACTTATTTACAAGGTTAAAAATGCACAGTTTGGATACTTATACACACAGGGAACAGGCAAAACTAGAACACTTTAAGAAATAACTAGCAGATGCAAACATTAAACTTAAAACTGGAGAGGTTCTTAGTTTCAATTATACCTGTTACCCACCAAGGGGTTTGAGAAGCTCCTTTCTGCCACTAAGTCTGAAAGACACAATAGAATCCCGATACAGAATTTCTTAGAGAGAGGCTTTGAATATTTACTCATGAAATAGTATCAGACTTGAAGGGAATTCCCCCAAAACTTGAATTCTGTTGGCATCTTGAAAGTCGTTGCAGGCAAAGCAGAGCATAATGTGGCAGGGCAGAGCAGGCAAAGCAAAAGTAAAACTTGAAAGCATGCATGTGGCAGGGTCTGTTTATTGTTTTGCCCGAAGGTAATGGCTCCTTTAGCCACACAAATTCACCAGTTAGAAGGGCACTTTACTGAACCTGACCATATTAGGTGAAGTTAGGAACTTGCTTTCCCTTATTTGGGGGGAACATGTCTGGGCCCTCCAAGTGGATGTCTCCAAACCTTTTGTCTTCTCTCTGAGCTCTGCTTCCCCCCACCCCCCAGCAGGGGGAAGGGAACCGTGGGATCATGCCTGGGTAAACCAGGACAGGTATTATGCATCTTTCATGGCAGAAACTATGTTCACTTTCTAACTCTTCCATAATGACACCAGGCTTTGTCCAGGACATGCCTGGTAGCCCAAACCTGTAGGTTCATAATCTAACACCCTCAGCAAGTTTGCAGATGACATCAAGCTGTGTGGCACAGTTGACTTGCTAGAGGGCAGGGATGCCATCCAGAGGGACCTGGACAGGCTGGAGAGGTGGGCCCAGGCCAACCTCATGAAATTCAATAAGGCCAAGTGTAAGGTCCTGCACCTGGGTAGGCACAGTCCCAAGCACAAATACAGGCTGGGTGGTGAATGGCTGGAGAGCAGCCCTGAGGAAAAGGACCTTGGAGTCTGGGTTGATGAAAAGCTCAACATGAGCCTGCAGTGTGCACATGCAGCCCAGACAGCCAACCGAGTCCTGGGCTGCATCAAGAGCAGCGTGGCCAGCAGGGCAAGGGAGGTGATTCTGCCCCTTTACTCTGCTCTCGTCAGACCCCACCTGGAGTACTGTGTGCAGTTCTGGAACCCTCAGCACAGGAAGGACATGGAAGTGTTGGAGCGGGTCCAGAGGAGGGCCACAAAGATGATCAGAGGGCTGGAGCAGCTCTCCTATGAGGACAGG
>VWZE01004824.1:55926-71522 GCA_013396675.1 Eubucco bourcierii | reverse complement strand
TCCCTTCCAACCTTATCATTCTGTGATTCTATGATTCTATAATACTGTGCTTTATACATATATATATATATGTATGTGTAGAATCATAGAATGGTAAGGTTGGAAGGGACCTCAAAAATCATCTAGTTCCAACCCCCTGCCATAGGCAGGGACACCTCCCACTAGTGCAGGTAATTAGTCGGTAGGTTTCACTGGCACTAACCATTACATCTCGGGATCGCTGAACATCTTTTGTGCCCCAAGAGGTGAATTTCCCTGAGCATTTTAAAATAGCATCTTACACAGGTGAAACACACATAGCAGTAGAGAATAGAGAAAATGATGTTTCTCTTTCAAAAAAAGTTAATTGACTCTTCAAAGACACATGGCTAACTTTCAGGGCATTGAATTAGACATGATCAGCCATCAATTTTCCTTTTCCCTGTTGGGTCTGTTTGAGATTATGTGGGTATTTTAGTTGTTTTACATTACATTTAAATTCAATAGTGCCAATAATGGTACAGATTAACTAACACATATGTGCCAGTTGTGGTTCTTGCCCACTGCAGTCTGCATAGTCCATTAAAACAGAACAGCTTAGTCTCAGCATGTAGACATTGGGGTCTGGAATAAGAAGCAGAGGAGCAATTTGACTTACCACGTCATGGACATCAGTGCTACCGGCAGTAGAAGCCACCAATGGTAGTCTCCCTTAGCAGAGAAGACAGCCATGAGCATTCCAACTAAGACCCCATTATAGCCATGCAGTCCTGCTGCAATAGCTGATCTGTGTGAAGGAAACATCTTTTGAATTTTCTCCCCTGCAGGTCCTTTGCTCATATCACCCCCTCCCTCTCTATGCAGTTGTACATCTGTGATGACAACCTGCTAAGGCCAATCACTGACTTTCAGCCTCACATGCTTGAGTCTCACATTCTATCAACAGCTGCCACTGCTGCAGTTATGTCCAGTGTCCCTTTGGACATCTGATCTTACCAGACCAGATACATAGCCAGTGAAGGCTAGATACATGCTTTTCATCCACATTGCTTGTTTAATGCATAAATCAGGACTGAAGTGACAGTCTGATGGATTTACCTGTCCTGACCCAGAGTAAGTGCTGTTAATGTTGAGACAACTGTTCCTAAACAGCCTGTAAGTGTCCACCACGGGTTCTGCACCAGGAAGCCAGCAACCATGATAAGTCCACTGAGGGGATTGTTGACAAACATAACCTGGGATATCCCACGCAACACCCAGTCAATAAACTGAATCATGAGAGGTTTATCTGGAAGAGATCAAATTGAATAGTTGAAAAACCAAACCCCAAAATATGCAGATGATACTGATTTGGGTTAGTTTTCTTTGAAACTCAGGAACAGTTTTGGCTGTGGAACTTGGCAGCATAACTGAAGTACTGAATCAATGAGATCATAAAACCTGTCTGGGATTTGTTATGGTCCATCCTGAAGTATCAAAAGCTGAGATGAACAGTCAGGCACTGAGGTTGACAGGGTTCTCTGTAATAAAGTATTTGGGACTAGTTTCATATGAACCAGCTAATTTATGATATCTGTGCCTCAGATGGCAGACTGTGTATATATCCTATTGCTGATTTATTATGGGGACCAAACACACCTACCTATGTGTAATTTAACTTCACAGTGACATTAAGCTTGACAGAAACTGCTCCACTGAAAGGACAGGTAGCATTATGAAGAATGGCAGAACATAGAGTAACCATCCTAGGCTATATTCTATGGGACTAAATTTGCTTTGTACATGGCATATTGGGAGGTAAATGTCATCTCAGTCATCCTCAAGATTTAAGCAGTATGTGTATCTCTGCAGAAGGCTGAATTTCCCCCTACAAAAAATAAATCAGGGCAGAGATAGTTTCTGCACTATTCTAACTTGAATCAAGTTATTTAAGAAGTTAGTTATCATTTCTTTGATGTAATTCTTCTTTGGAATCCCCTAATTAATCACGTTGAAGTAGCTTTACCTTTTAACCAGGCTCCAAATTCCTTCATGTCTCCAGTGATGTACTCATAAGCTCTGCAAATTCTCTTCCCAGCTTTGCTTAGTGGATTCTGCTTTATCTGCTTTCTTTCCCCCTTGGTTTCCATCTTGACATCAATGCTGTTGTCCATACTGATATTCTGACCTTTTGGTAAAACTAAAGGAAAAATCAACACCCCCCCACCCCAACCCCCCCCAGAAAAAAATTATAATAGCTCTTACTAGTCCCAGTTTAATCCGGATGCATTCCTCTGTGACCTGAGCTAGACTATATGGTCCTGCTCTGGCAGGGGGGTTGGACTCAATGATCTCTTTGTGTCCCTGTGATCCTGTGATATCAATAACAGTTACCTAAAGTTAGGTTTATAGGTCTACATACTGTCACCTGTTGGGATCGGTTCCATATTTCTCATGAGCACAGACACACAGGCATGGCTTAAGAATTGTTCAAGGTTACTTAATCCATTACTTATATTCATATATATATGTAAGTGTGTGTGTGTGTGTACACACACATATATATACACATATATACATATAGATATAAATTTTTCTTTATTGAACTGTACTTTAGGTTGTCTCATCTTCAGAAGTATTCAGCACTGATTTAAGAGATTTAGAGTGCTTGCTTTTCATTTTGCCTTAGACATGGTATCACTTTCTCTTTACCAGCTGCCTGTTAGAGTGTTACGTGGACTACACTGTCCTTTGCTCTTCATCATAGAGCATCATAGATGACTGCATACTGGGATCTGTAGAAAGAAACCCTCATCAACTAAAGAAAAGACTTTTAAATTTAGCAGACACTACATCAAGATTTAAATAAGGTAGGGGAGCATTAGAAGCTGAACAGAGGTGTTTGGTATAAATAAGATGCTTGGGCCATGTATGGAAGGCTGGCAGAGACACAAGGCCCTTATGTGAGACATATTTTTTGGATTGAGAGCTACAGGAACATATTTTGACACCTCACACAACTCTAGGCAGGTTCACATCAGTCAGAGATTTACATCCAACTGTAAGCACTGAATTTTAAAAACAATGGCTAACAGCCAATTTGTTATTTGCTTAAGGGCCATTTCTCAATATTAAGTCAGCAAATTTAGAAACAGACAAGCTTTTCCCTGGAATTTACTCAGTTACCTTAAGAGTAGGATCAATTCTTGGTGATTTGTCAAGACAGAAAACAAAAGACCAGGCTCATTGTTGAGTGAGAACAGAGTTGGAGCTGCTTCGATTCTCAATGGTGAGTAATAGCTTGTTTAAGAACTAAAGAATTAGGTTGTGAGTTAATAGGCTAAATAAGGTTATATGAGCATGTAATTAGTGGGGTTAGTTCTTGACTTGCAACTTAGGTAAAATCCTTCTTGGCAGCTGGAGAATAGAATTTTTGCTCCAGGAACACAAGTGCTAGGTACATAAGCTACAGCAACTTCACCAATGTGCATTACACTTCCAGACTCAGATATGTGGTTAAGCAACTCTGAGTATGGGTGCTTAATGTGCACCCCACCTGGTGTCCTACTGTGTGTTATTGGAAAGCTGATGATGAAGTTTTAGGGAGTAGTAAATATTTGCAGAAATAATAAACAGACATTTTCTGCCTCCTGGTAGGACCTTGATAAAGGTCTACGTCAAAGAAGCTGAAGACAGGACTAGTAGGCAGAGGAGTGTTGAGTTTGACTTTGTGTAGGGCACAAGTGTAAAGGAACTTAAGTAGAGGGGAAAGAAAAGAGAAGGGTAATAGTATTTATAAGGATGGTGTCTTAGTGCTGGAAGACTTTTTCCTGGTTAGTTATAATTAATTAAATTGATTTATTAGCCTTCCCTTTTCTTATATTTTATTCTGAAATAATAGAGTAAGTGAATTGTGTGCAATTTCAGTGAAATAACAAATTCTAGCCCAGATAAATGCTCTTCATTTGGTGATAGTGCATTTACATTTTCAATTTAAAATTTATTCCTCCCTATGTGATCTAGGTTTCTCTAATCCATTGTCAAGGGCTGTTGCATTTGCCGAGTGATGTTTTGTGTCCCATGCTAGTGTGCCCAACATGCTCCTCTGCATGTTGAGCAAGGAGCTGTTTACACAGCAGGAGTCTGGAGATGTAACTTGCATGTGAAGAAGCATCAGAGTCCCTGTTTGGCCCAGTCACATGGTGGAGAAGAAACCATGTCAAATTGGAAGCCCTGGTTCATCAAAACCTTGAGTTTCTTTGCCATAGGAAGGCATTTCAGTGCATACTTTCCAATGAAGCAATGTGAAATTAGTGCTTCACTGAATCAGGACCAGTATCAACAAGAAATTACTTCTCCCATAGTAAGTATGGCAGTGAAGTTTCACTAAGAATCACAGGATCATATAATCAGTCAGGTTGAAAGAGACATTTAAGGTGATCGAATACAACTGTCAACCCATCACTGTCAAGTCGCCACTAAACCATGTCATTATGTACCACACCAACATGCCTTTTAAATCCTTCTGGGGATGGTGTCTCCATCGCTTCTCTGGGAAACCGGTTTCAAGGTTTGACAACTTTTGGTTGAGAAATTTTTCTTAGTGTCTAACCTATATCTCTTTAGGCTGTTTCCTCTTGCCCTATCACTTGTTAGTTGGGAGAAAAGACTAATTCCCACTCTTCTAGGTAGTTACAGAGCACAATAAGATCTCCCCTGAACCTCCTGTTCTCCAGGCTAAAGAACCATATTTCCCTCATCCACTCCTCCTCTTTTCCTGTGCAAGGTATTTTTTACATTGGGATGTGTATTAATTACACACTCTAAGTTCTGTGAGATGTGAAACTTTTTATCTGCTCTTGATACTGTTTGACAGCGCACAGACTGTGCTGCTGGCACAGCAGCAGCTGCGCAAGGTAATACTGCACAATGTGAGTCTGGAGAATTGCTTTGCTCTGGGTTGGTGAGTCAGTCCCTACAACCTGGCTTAAACTTCACTTCTGATGAAGGCTGTGTCAATGGTCTGAATATCTGTTCTTCCTGAACATTGAAAATCTGAGTGCTTGGCCTTCTCTGGCCAATGCTCAAACTCATATTCATTACGACCTTGTGCATCAAGTGGTGTTTCTCTCTAGATGGGCATTACATGAGCTTCAGTTTATCTTTCCTGTCAGCTTATATACGTGAAAGTGAAGGAAATGATTACGAAACACCTCCATCACCTGCAGAATAGTCTAGTATGTAATGGATAAGATAAGACCACTCTTGGTTTCAGGTGGGGTCTTCATGGTATCATAATGATCCAGATTCAACCTTACTGGTTTCACTGCCTCCCCAGATCATGCACCAGGCACTGCGAGAGTTCTGTCTCCTATGTGTGGTTGTTTGGCTATCTCCATAGGTGCGAGGCTTGCCTGATCTGTCTGGAAATGCATAACACAGAAGATACTAATTCTACTTTGTTGTCCCAAGAAAGCACAAATGAGAAGTTAGCTTGGAAATCTGCATCTGCAAAAAATTATTTTGGTGATTGAAATGATTTTTGGCATTGTGAGACACAATAGGTGCCATATATCTCAGATTAAAGGTTCGATAACACATAACATTGGTTTAGGGAGCAGAGGATAGGAATAATTTTAAGAAAGGACAGGAGACATGAAGATGTTAGGAGAATTTCAATACAGTTATGCTTGAATTATTTTCAAGCTGAAGTGTGCATGTTCTGATGGGACCTGCATGAAGGCCAATCTATAGCAGGTCTTCTGGACCCATCCTCCTGAAGTTATGCCAAAACACAGTTCTCAGTTAAAGTAGATACACATTTTGATTTCTTTTTTTGTTATTCCTTACTTCTATTAGTATGCAAAAGTGGTTTTTGATTTGGATCCTTAACTAAAGGCTGTGTAAGCTCTACTCTCAGGCGCAGGGCTTGAAGTGCGCTGCCTGATCTTATACATTCTCTGGAGAGGTGCTCCATTTGGTAGAATATCCAGTGTAGGCTCCTGATGTTGGTGTGTGAACACTGTGGTACAGGAGCAGAAGGACCCAGGCAGAGCCAGTCTGTGATTTTCATTTCTGTGATCCAGAGACTGATCTGTGCTCTACTACAAGTGCAGAACTATTAAAACTGTTTTCACATGGTGTGTTATGGAAAATCAGAGATAGATTTGGGGCAGTGCTGGTTTTCCCAGTGATTCCAGGTGTTTGCTGCCCACAACTGCCTTAATATCTTCGTACTGTTGGGTAGCATCTCTGTGCCATTAGGATGCTCATCTAAGCCAAAGGGAAAGTTCTGCAGTCAGAAGCATGTAGATACTTTTGTTTCACCTATGAAGTGGAATTGATGAGAAAAGAAAAAAAAGACTGACGATGCTCTTGCATGAAAATGAAATAATAGCAGGGCAAACAGTCTAATCTATTATATTTTTAAAAAAAATTTTAAAAAATATTTTAAAAAAAATCATCAAAGTTAATGCCTATTGCAAAGCACTGATGTTATGCAACTTCATGTCTCCCTATATCAGTTTCTCTCTCACTTGCGTATACTTCCTCCGTGTCACGCCACACCTATGGCATCTCAGTAATGCCTTGTTAAGCGCAGTGCAGCAGGCTCTGTACTGTTTCTGTACCCCTGCAACATCTGACCTGCAAATCCTTTTCTGTTCACGTATTGAAATGGAGAGAGGCTTGATCACACATTCATTGTGTGTTCTGCATGCTAAAGAGTGGTGCTACGCTTGCAGCCGGGAAAGGAACAGAGGTTTTTATTTGACTGCTTTAATACTTTCAGGTAATAGCAATGTCCAAGCCTGTGCCTATGTTGTTAGGAGTATTTTTATCTTTGGAAATGCAACAAAATTATCTAGTGCTGGTTCTTTCTGGAATTTTCCTCTCTCTCTGACAAAAATTCAACTTACACTGTAAATCAAGAGGATTTAAAGTACTCTGAGGTTTTTGTTTGCCTAGGGAACTGCTACCACACAATTACGGTCATTGTATCTTGCATTCTCTGAATTGTTGCTGTGAAGCATGCGGTCAGCCAAGGCCGTGTTTTTAGAGGAATTCCTGCATCCAAGCACAATAGGAGGAAAGGGCCAGATTCTCAGCAGCTCTGATTTCAGCATAGCTTGTGTATTGTTGCCAGGAGTTTATTAAAGCTTGGTCAGTACAATACTGTGTTATATGTAGGAACACATACATACACAAGTACACTCCTCGAAACAGAGAGTTTATAATGCACTTGACCTCCACTGAAAGAGATATTCAGAGTTTCCCCTAGAAAATGCATTTCAAAGCATTAATTCCAAAGAAAGCTCATCCCTCAAGTTCAAATATTCATTAAGCCCATTCGCAATTCAATTTTCAGAGATCTGTCTCTCAGGGGCAGAGAAATCCAGAGATGCTATTGCATTAACTGTGTATTATTACTATCTGAGCATTTTTTGTTTCACCTCGTAGAAAGGCAGTAAAAGGAGATGCTAAAGAGTTCTTTTTATGTTTTTCCCTTTTCTTCTGAAAGGTTCATCCAGTTAGACCAAGCAGCACTAAAAAAACCCCACTTTGTTGGAAAATACTTAATTGAAACTCTTGTGAAATTCCATAACCTCTGTGCTCCTCTCCTGCCTTAGATGCTCTTACTCACAAAGGCTGCTCAGACACTTATAGTTAGGTGTTTTGTGGGAGAAGGTAGATCCAGGAGGCCAGTAAGTCAGTAACAGGGTGCCTGTTTATTGCTATGATTTTAAAGGAATGAACAGATTGCTCTTACCTTTCCGATGAGTTCAGGGGTAGCTGTTGCTTTTCTGCTAGGACAGGAGGAAAGCAGGGCTAAGAGAGTGGGGAAAAGAAAATACCCCACCAGCTTATATAGCCTAGCATGTCTTCTGTCTTGATATTACTAATTAGTTTGTTTCTCCTCCCACTTGCTGAGCTCTGAACAAGTATTATGAAGGTTCCCTTTTATATCCTCCACCTTTCCTCCTGCTCTGTCTCTGGTCTCTTGCCAGCAGCCTCTCCAAATGTCCTCTTCACTGTTGTCTTTTTTTTGAAAAATACTGTGAGGTTTTTTTTGTTGGTTTTTTTTTTTTTTTCCCAACTAACCCTCATTTAACTCTGTCCTTTCTCCTACTCCACCACTTTAAAGGACTCAAGGCTGTAAAGCAAGCTACCAGTGCACCAGAGCTTTGTATCTCCAGCATTTGTCTCCTTATCCAAGATAGCTCAGCAACCTTCCCTCTCAAAACATTGGCCCGGGAGTATCTATCACCTCATGTCATGTTCAACAGCCTGTTGAGATTTCTGTTTTCTGGTAGTTTTCAAAGGCACTATTCTGTCAACACATCGGAGGGAAGGACCTGACAACATTCTGTTGTTTAATTGCTTTTTTCAGTGGTAGTTTTTAATTTTCTCCCTCTAACCCAGCCTCTCTGGCTCACTGAAGGATTCAGGAATAACAGAAGCGTGAGGCTTATTAGGCTGTGAAACTCAGAGAAGAGGCTAGAGGGGGAAATCTTTAGAGTGAATTCTAGAAGAAAGGGCAGAGAAAAAGCTAGCTCAAGGACCATGTTAGGATAATTTAAACCACACTTAATTGACTTTAGAACTCTTCTACAGTGATGACTAGAAAAAGTAACCTACAATTTCACTTGGCTGCTGGAGGGAACAAATCATATAGAATTGTTCAATAGTTTTGGTTGTAAAGGACCTAAAAGCTCATCTAGCTCAAACCCTTGCCGTGAGCAAGGATATCTTTAACTAGATCAGATTGCTCAAAGCCCTGTCCAACCTGACCTTGAATGTTTCCAGGAATGAGTATCTACCACCTCTCTGGACAACCTGTTCTAGTATTTCACCACCCTCAGTGTAGAAAATGTTTTCCTAATATCTAGTCTAAATCTCCTCCCTTTTAGTTTAAAACCATCAGCCCTTGTCCTGTCACAAAAGATCATGCTAAAATAATTGTGTCTATCATTCTTATCTGCTTATAAGTAATAAAATAATAATTCTTATAAGTACTGAGTATAATATTCTTGTAAGTACTAAAAAGTCTTCTCTTTTCCAGGTCAAACAACCCCAAATCACTCAGCTTGTCCCCACAGGGAAGGTATTCCAGGCCTCTGATTATTTTTGTGGCCCTCCCCTGGACATGGTCCCAACAAGTCCATATCTTTTTTTGTGCTGAGATCTCCAGGGCTGGGCACAATACTCCAGGTAGGGTCTCAGTTCTTCACTGTTGAACCAAAACCCATCCAGCTTCATGACTTTACTTCCTCCAGCCCTGTGGAAATGGCTTCATCATCTATATGAGCTTCAGTTGAGTGATGTTATTCTCACTTTCTTCATTCCTATAGTGCCTGTCTTTTGATGGACATATTTTAAACAGGATTCTGGACATTTTTTTGCCTATCTAACAGTAGGGTTTCTGACAGCAGTTTTCAGTTTAGCATTGTTGAATGAGCAAAGCTTCCTCTCATCAAACAGGCACTAGCTGTTGTGGATGATCCAGATGCTGCTGTCCATTGACTTTGTACCCAGCAACACATGTTACATGAAATTTTTCAGGAGAAGTTGCAGCAAAATTTTTCCATTTACTGTTAATTCCTCCTTGGGCTGCTGTCAAGGAGAAAGGCACTAAGGTGACTCTTTCCTCCAGGGAACCAGATTCAGGACCACCCTATCTGATTCTGGTGCTTTAATAGGATTGTTGCAAGGGATTCACAGAAACACCACTGGCTTGCAGGTCTCTGATGGATGTCTTGGGGCAATACTTTGTTTAGGTTGTCAGAGCTGGTTAATAAGTAACAGAATCACAGTCTGCTGATGCTTACGTGGGAATTAAGTCCATGGTAGCAGCTTTCTCTGTCAACTAGATGCAGAGCAGTGGTGATCTCCACAGCCATGTGACAGGTTCACTGGATCACAGGTGCAGCCAGATATGGGGAGGGTCTAACTGCTGCAGCAAAGTCTCAGGGAATCACAGAATCACAAAGAATTGCAGAATGGAAGGTGTCAGAAGGGACCTTTTAAGTTCCTATAATCTAATCCCTCTGCTATAGCAGGGTCACCTACAGTGAATCACAGAGGAGGAGATCCAGGTGGGCTTTGAATGCCTGCAGAGTGATTACTAAATTTCCTACAATTACTTTCTAAAAATGTCTAGGTTAAATCCCAGATTTGGTGCTGGAATCATGTGCAGGAGTGACTGCCTGTGACAGTGTGCCTTAGAGGGTCAAAGTAACCCTAGTTGCCTGGGAACTGAGATTCCCTAGGCTGGACTGGTGAAAAAGGGTGGGAATGGTAGAAAAACTCCCAGGTGTAGTTCAACCCATGACAAGTTTGGTAATCATGGCCGTTTTCCAGTCACATACACTCAAAGGTGTAGGTATATACTCTTCTCTTTTAGGCTTTTGAATTCAAGGGAGAAAGACTAAAATGGCAGAAGCCATTCCTTATGAAGAGGATCAATATATGCCATATGCCAGCCACCATTTGCCTGGAGTGGGCCACCAGGTCTGCATGAACTCTAGGTAACTATGTAATGATGTGCAAACTGAACATGCAGGTAATTTCATGCAATTACAGGTCATTAGTGAGTTGCTTCCTGATTTTAGGCAAGTGCGATGACCACTCAGTGCTGAGGACAAGGCAATTGGGGTTACAGTCTGGCAATTACATCCTCTGTGATTTAGGAGTGCTGAATCTGTGACTCAACTCATCAGCTTTGTTCTGGAGAAGTTAACTGATGCATTTCCTTCTGCCTGCTCTACTCTGGGAGAAGGTCTCTGACAACGCCCCTGGAATTGGGCCCAGTGGCTGGCATGGTCAGAAGAGGTTTTGGTCGTTGGATTCCAACAAAACTTAGGACCCAAGCTGACCTGAGGAAGTGCCTGAATGATGCCTGACTAGGTTAGATTGCCAGGCAGAATTAGATTGCCAGGCAGAAACTGTCTAGCAGCATTAGCTGGATAGAGTCCTTCAACTCCTCAGCTCTGTCAGGAAAGACTCCAGTGGTCTTAATATATCCCACACCTCTGTTCCCACACCACTCAAGGCTCAGGGGCCTTTAAGAGGTGTATTGAAAAGCACTTGGTTGCAGATTGCCATTTTACTGTTGGTTTTGGCTGTACTCCTCAGCAGGGTTTAGGTCTGCACAAGGTACTGCATCAGCTCTTGGACTCCAACAGGTGCTTTAAAATTATGTGAATCCAGCTATGGACCTCTGAAGATCTTTGAAAGTCAAGTCCTGGCCTGCCTGTGATAGACTGGGCTGTAGATATCTGAAACATAGCCAATAATTTTGGGCTCCTGGTTGTCCTTTATTAGTGGCAAAATCACTTCAAGGACCTAAGCTTCTGTCACTGGACACCAACGAGGAAAGTCTGACTCTACCTTCTTTAATCTCCCCCATCAGATGTGTGCACAAATGGATAAAATCCTCTTGCCTTTGCTTTTCCAGGCTGAATGGTCCCAGTTCTCTCAGCTTCTGCTTGAGTGATGGGTGATCTAGTCTCTTTACCATCTTCATGGTGCTCTGCTGAAGTTGTTCTGTAGCAGGCAGGCAGGCCAAAATTGGGCACTATACTCCTGATGTGTCTCATCAGTGCTGAGTAAAAGGAAAAGATCACCTATCTCCACCTGTTGGCAAAGTTTCTTCTAACACAGACCAGGAAGCTGTTGGCCTTCTTTGCTGCAAGGGCACATTTCTGGATGATCATCAATTTGGTGTGCACCAAGAACCCTAGGGTCAAGCTTCTTTCCAGCTGGGTGGCCAGCAGCAAATACCAGTGCATGGAATTACTCTTCCTCAGCTGTATGACTTTGCACTTTGAATCATAGAATCACAAAATTGTTTCATTTGGAAAAGACCTAGATAACTGAGTCTAGCCATCAACTTAACATTCTCATGTCCAGTAAAAGATGTCTCAAAATGCCATGTCTGCATGTTTTCTGAACACCTCCAGGGATGGTGACTCTACCTCCAAACTGGGCACCCTGTTTCAGTGTCTGATGACTCCTGGTGCAGCTTGAGACATTTTCCTCTTGACTTCTCACCTGATTCTAGGGAGAAGAGACCAACACCCACCTAAATGCAACCTACTTTCAGGTAGTTGTAGAGAGCAAGAAGGTCACCCCTCAGCCTCCTTTTCTTCAGATGAAACAACCCCAGTTCCTTCAGCTGTTCCTCAGAAGACTTGTGCTCTAAACCCTGCACCAGCTTCATTGTCCTGTGGACCTGCTCCAGCAGCTCAATGTCCTTGCACTGAGGGGTCCAAAAGTGAACACAGTATTTGAGGTATGGCCTCATTAGTGCTGAGCACAGAGGGACAATCACTTCCTTAGTTCTGCCGGCCACACTATTGGAAGGAGTCAAGTTTGTTTTCCTTGTGTTTGTCTCAACATTGTATGTCCCAACTTGTTTTCAAGCCACTGTCCCTGGAAGATCACTGCCACAAGCTCTGTGGTTATAGCACCTGAAGGTCACAGGTTCCACATTCAAGAGTGTTAGAATGCAATCTAGGGCTCACTGTGACACCTTTTTATGAGTCTTTTGTTGGAGAGGACCCTCATAGACGACTGACACAGCAGTTTAGAGCCAAAAGAGCATGCAACTTATCATGATACTAGGGCTGACATGCTTAACTAACCATGGGGCTGGTGCTGACACCAGTCAAACATGCTATAACCATGGCAACAGAATGAGAAGCTGTGACCACGTATGGGATTGAAAAAGATATAAAACTTTAAAGGTAAGAAGGAAGTTTGGATCTCCCCCACTGATGAAGCCCTCAGGATCAATGAGACAAGACTTGATTTTCAGTGGTAACTATTGCTTTTGCTTTTGCTATGCCTTGCTTTCTCTCATTTTTCTGTATTTCTAACTTTCACCCCTGCACACAGAAGCAAAATTCAAATGTCCTTCTCAACTAACTACTCTCTTCCTTCTTGGTTTCATTCAGGGAATCCATAAATGAACCACGTCTCCAGCAAAAGCAGATCAAGACAACAGCTGCCTATACAGGTCAGGTTGCTGTTGGCTTTCTTGGTCGACTGAGTGCACTGATGGCTCTTGGTCAGACAGTTGTCAACCAGTGCTCCTAGGTTCGTTCCCAGCAGGCAGCTTTCCATTTGCTCTGTTTGGATCCTGTGGTGCTTCATGGTGTTGTTCTGACCCAAGCGCAGGACATTGCACTTGGCTTTATTAAACCTCGTGTAGTTGACCTCAGCCCATTGATCCATTCTGCTCCAGCCCCTCTGCAGAGCCTGAAGCAGAGCAACACTCCCTTCCAGTTTGGTGTCAGGATTCTTCCCTACTGATTTGTGTTTGGGCAAGGAGCAACTGGCCCAAACTAGAACACAGGAGATTTCAGTCGAGCTTAAGGAGAAACTCCTTTACTTTGAGGGTGCTGGAGTGCTGGGACAGGCTACTCAGAGGAGTTGTGGAGTTCCCGTTTCTGGACACTTTCAAAACCCGCCTGGATGCATTCCTGTGCAACCTGTTCTAGTTGATCCTGCTCTGGCAGGGGTGTTGGACTAGGTGACCTCCAAGGGTCACTTCAAACCCCTACCACATGATTCTGTGATTCCCCACTGTCCCAAGTTGGGAACTATAAGGTAAAAAAAAAAAATAAAATCCTCTAGGGACTAGAAGATTGTTATTCAATTCCATAATTCTGCTATCTCTCCATAAACTCACAGCAAGGCCACCTCGTTCTCCTTTCCTCCCCTTCCAGCCTTGTGTCTGGCTGGAACTACTTTATTGGGACAAACATGTAAGGAGTAGGCCTGGTTTGGGGCCTCCAGAGGCTGTATTTAGGCCTCTTGGACGGCAGAGGCATAGTGGTGGTGGTGGAGAGGATTGGAACGTTGGGGATTATAGATCTAGTTTGGGGTTGGGGGAAAGTTCAAGGGGGTTCTCTTACGGATTTTGTATCTGCCTTGTAATTACCATCTGTAACTCTCTCTCCAAATATAATTCTGTTTTCCTCCAATTCATTTGAGAGCTTCACTCTGTCAGGTTCTTTAAACCCACAACACCCACCAACTCGTCTTCGGGCACGTGTGGATGGCCTGTTCCTGTGCCCAAAAGACTTCCCTCTTGAAGAGTGCCCAGCCTTCCTGGACTCCTCAGCCCCTCAGGACCAACTCTCAAGGCACTTTGTTCACCAGTCTCTGGAACATGCCAAAGTCTGCCTGCTGGAAGTTGAAGGTGGTAGATCTGTTGACCTCCTACCTTCCTTCTCCCACAATTGAGAACTCTGTCATTTCACAATTGCCAGGGCCAAGATGTCCCTCAATCTTTATATCGTTCACAAGTAATTCTGTATTCATGAACAGCAGGTCCAGCAGGGTGTGTTCACCAAGTGGTTTCCTCACCAGCTGTGTTTGGAAGTTCTCATTTACACACTCTAGGAGTCTCCAAGACTGCTTCCTCTCTTCTGTGTTACATTTCCAGCAGACATTTGGGAAGTGAAGGCCCCCAAAAGGTCAAGGGCCGGTGATTGTGAGGTTTCTGCCAGATGCTTAAAGAATATTTTATTTGTGTATTTGTCCTGGCTGAGTGGTCTATAACAGGCTCCAAAATGGGACATCTATCTTGTTGGCCTTTCCTCTACTTCTTACCTTAAAAATTTTCCTTGCTGAAACTCTTGAGGTTCCTGTCAACTCATTTTCCCAGCCTGTTGTTGATCCTCTGGATGGTAGCATCACCGTTTGGTGTATGAGACACTACTCTTAGTTTTGTATCTTGCCCAAATTTTCTGAGGTTATACAGTTCCCTGTTGCCCTGGTCATTAATTAAGATGTTAAACAGTTTGGCCCCCACATAATCCCTGGATTACTCCACAAATGTCTGACCTTTATCTGGAATTTTTGTCACTGACTGCAACCCTTTGATCTCAACCATTCAACTAGTTTTCCATCCTACTTGCTATCCACTTCTCTAACCCATACTTAATTAGCTTGTATCTGATAATATTATAAGAGACACTGTCAAAGGCACATGATGCTCCAAAACTGTGCCAATAAGGTAAGGTACCTCTGCAGGTCACCCGGTCTAGCCTTCTACTGTAAAGCTGACTATGACTGAAGCCACTGTTTCACTTCCATAATTTTTCCCAGTGTGTGATTTTTCTGGAGGAATGTGGACAGGTGTCATTGGAATTGCAGGTGTCATAGGAGTGGGACATAATCACATGATGGTCAGGGAGACTAATGGTCAGTCCATTTCTGGCTCAGAAGACAGCTACTTTGACTAGGTAAGGACTGAGGTGTTTCAGAAACATGGTATCTAGAGAATCATCATCAGCAAGACTGTTCCCATCAACATCTGTGACCACACTGGTTTTCATCACCCTTGTGTCAAGGAGCAAGGTATCACAGTATCACAGTATCACCGAGGTTGGAAGAGACCTCAAAGATCATCAAGTCCAACCCGATACCACAGACCTCAAGACTAGACCATGGCACCAAGTGCCACGTCCAAACGCGCCTTGAACTCCTCCAGCGACGGTGACTCCACCACCTCCCTGGGCAGCCCATTCCAGTAGCCAATGACTCTCTCAGTGAAGAACTCTCTCCTCACCTCCAACCTAAACTTCCCCTGGCATAGCTTGAGACTGTGTCCTCTTGTTCTGGTGCTG
>VWZE01004824.1:39465-55203 GCA_013396675.1 Eubucco bourcierii | reverse complement strand
GGTCACCTGATCATAGAAGGAGATCAGGTTGGAGAGGCAGGATCTGCCCTTCTTAAATCCATGTTGGCTGGACCTGAGCCCTTGGCCATCCCTCAGGTGTGCAGTTATTGCCCCCAAGATAATCTGCTCCATCATTTTCCCTGGCACTGAGGTCAGGCTGACAGGCCTGGAGTTCCCAGGTTCCTCCATCCGACCCTTCTTGTGGATGAGGCTCACACTGACCAGTTTGCAATCATCAGGGAAAAGTGGAAAAATCCATTTCAGCACCTGTCTTTTATAATCTTGCACTTGTTTGTTGAAGGAAATAGTTTTGGACTTACACAGTGTGAACCAAAACCCAAGCTGGTGTGGCAGCTTCTATGTCTTCATTTCGGACTGTAAAATTTCTTCAGAAAAAGCTGCTATTTTACATTCCTCTGCAGCAACTTAATGATGTTTATCGAGGGGCTGTGGGACAACTGGAGAGTACTGCCATCTGGCTCTGATGCATGCCTCCCTCTCGTGGTGTGTCTCCAGCACAGCCACGGAAATCAGCAAATATTTGTGTGCCCTTTTCAGAGGGCTCGTGAACAGCAGCACTCCCTGATCCTGGCACAGTCAAAAATTCCAATGCTCTGACCTTGTACAAGGCTCTGCTACCACTGCTGCTATCTGCTCAGCAAATAAACAATTCTAATACACACACAGCATTTTCCTCCTTTGTCAACCTGCTCTGTAGACCTTTCATCCTTTCTGTTTCACTTGACATGCTTTCAGGACTCTCCTTCTCAGTCCATGCAGCTGCAAGAGTGGACAACTTGCTGTCTGAAAACACACATACTGGTTAAGAGTAGTAGTCTCTGCCTCCTTGCACAGGAGTAAGGCAGGGATCTGTGAAGAGTGGCTTGTAGATGTCTTATGGCTGAAGTAGGGTGCAAAAAGCTGTACACCATTCATGGCAAATAGGTTCCAACTATAGGCAGAGATTCAGATCCCTGTAAGCTGTTGGTCTGAATATGGGGGTGCTGTGTGTGCTGGCTTTGATTGAGTCAGAGTGAGTTTCCTTCACGGTAGCTGGTATGGGGCTATGCACTGGATTTGTACTGGAAGAAGTGTTGATAACACAGGGATGTTTTTGTACTGCTGAGCAATGCTTTCACAGAGTCAAAGCCTTTTCTGCTCCTCTTCTCTACCAGAGAGGAGCTCCTTGCACAAGGAACTGGGATGGAACACTGCTAGAACAGCTGACATCAACTAACCAAAGGAATTTATCGTACCATATGACATCACAATAGGCGTATAAAGCTGGGGGAAGAGGAAGGAAGTGCTGACATTTGAAGACAAGGTATTTGTCTTCCCTAGTAATCATTATGCCTAATGCAGTCTGCTTTCTTAGGGATGGCTGAACAGGTGCCAGTGGGAAGTGACAAATTAATTCCTTGTTTTCCTTTGCTTGCGTGTATGGCTTTTGCTTTGCCTACAACACTGTCTTTATCTCAACCCATCAGTTTTCTTGCTTTTACTTTTCCAGTTCTCTCCCCCATCCCACAGTGGAAGATAAACAAGCAGTTCTGGGGGAAGCTTAGTTGCCCCCTGAGTTTAAACCACGACAGCTGGGTTAGCATGCAACTCATCTCTTTTAGTTGCAAATTTTTCATAGTATTTTTAAAAAGCATTGCTTCTGGTGGCAGTGAAGAAGTGCTTGGGAATGAGTTATCTGGCTAAAGGCTATGCTAGTGGTTCATCATCGAGGTGATGACAAGCTCCCACCTGGCACTGCTTCATTTGCTAACTGTGGTGTCCAAGACACAAAAATATCTCTGAGAACCCAAGAAAGGTCAGGCAGTCGTATCTCTTACGAAACCAAATAAAGCACAAGTAAAAAATACTAAGTAATTCATCTGTCTGGTTCCCCTTGCTTAGTTTTGTGTTCTCTGCCCTTTTTCCAGGCAGCACTATCAACATTCTTATAACCAGTGGGCATTTTTGTCACAAGCACCCATGGGAACTCCACTGGAAAAGGTCCTTTTCACCATCATGATCCTATCACCAATTACTTACAGTGGCAAGCTGTCTCACAAGAAAACATACAAGTTGCCTTGAAAACATTGGTTTCAGCTTCAGGAACCTTCATATCCTCTCTTCTCTCCCTGTTACATGCATCTGTTTTGAAGGATGGAGTATCAGTTCTTCCTGGCTCTTGGCATGACCCTCTTTGTTTTTTTTTGCCCTGGGATCCAGGAGCTGGTAGTGAGAAAAGCTGTCTGCTTCATGCAATGAGTCTGAATTTCAAGGCTGCCTGGTTTTCACAGAATCATGGAATCTTTTTGATTGGAAAAAACCTTTAAGATCATCGGGTCAAATCATTATCTAACTCTACCAAGTATGATGCTAAACTATGTCCCTTAGCATCACATTCATGTGTCTTTAAACACCTCCAAGGACAGGGATTCATCCAACTGCCTGAGGAGCTTATTCCAGGCTTTTATACCCCTTTTAGTGAAGAATTTTCTTCTAATCTCTAAACTTAACCTCCTCTGGTGCAACTAGAGACCATTTCCTCTTGTCCTATCTCTTGATAGTAGAGAGAAAAGGCCAACACCCACCTTACTACAACTTCCTTACAAGTAGTTGTAGAGAGCAACTGCTTCTTCTTCAGACTAATTTCCTCAGCCACTCTTCAGAAGATCTATTCTAGATACCCTTGGCCAGCTTTATTGACTTTCTCTGGACATACTCCAGCACATTGTCTTTCCTGTAGTGAAAGAAAACATGATACCCAAAGTGTGGCCTCACCACTGCTGAAGGCATAGGGACAATCTCTTTCCTGGTCTTCCTTGCCACACAATTCTTGATATAGACCAGAATGCTGTTGGCCTTGACCACTTGGGCTCATGTTCAGCCAGCTGTCAATCAGCACTCTGAGGTGTCTCTCTGCCATGTAGGTTTCCAGCCACTCTTCCTCCTGCCTGTAAGGTTATTTAGGGTTCTCGTGACCCAAGAACAGGACCTAGTGCTTATCCTTGCTGAATCTCATACAATAGGGCATAGCCCATTGATCCAGCCTGTCCTGATCCCTCTGCAGGCCCTTCAACACTCCCTCCTGGCTTAGTGTCACCTGCAACTTAATGAAGGCGCACCTGATTGCCCCCCTAAAAACAGATGATAAAGATATTAAAGATAATTGTCCCCAAAACTGAGCCCTGACGAACAGCACTTGTGACTAGCTGCCAAGTGGATATAACTGTTCATCACTTTTCTTTGGGTCTGGACATCCAGCCAGTTTTTAACCAATAAAATGTCCACACAACCAGGCCATGAGCAGACAGTTTCTCCAGGAGGAGGCTGTGGGAGACACTGTCGAATGATTTACTAAAATCCATATAAGCAGGTCACCTTGTTGTAGAAGGACATCAGGTTTGTCAGGCAGGACATGGCTTTCGTTAATGCCCTGGTTTCCTTGCACATGCTGTGTAATGGCATTCAGGATGAACTGCTCCATGACATTCCCAGTCACTAAGGTAAGACTGACAGATCTGTAGTTCCATGGCTTCTCCTTCTGACTCTTCTTGGCAAAGGGCATTACATTTGCCAATCTCCAGTCATCTGGGACGTCCCCAATCTAGCCAGGGCTGCTGGTAATTGACAGAAAATGAGCACTTCCACCAACACTCTCAGTTGTCCTGAGCGTATGCCATCTGGGCCCATAGACTTGTGTATTTTTAAACTACTCAGTCAGAAACCACACAGCAGCTTCTGGTCATGGAGAAAACCAGAAAGGTAAAGATCAGGACAGACTATCAGTTAGTGATTGTTTCTTCATCTGTGGCATTGAAGGCTGGATCAACCGCATTGAACATCCTGAAATACTAGATGATTTTAGAATCCTGAGCTTAACTTTTCTGCTGTATTTCAGGACTGGAAAGGAAATTGCAACTCAGACAATTCTAAATTTGAACTTCAAATGCCTCTTCTATTATTCTGTCTCCATGGAAAAGTTCAAATACAAAGAGGTCCATTTTCCAGACCTTCCTCAAGACAGCAGGATTCCCATAAAATGACAAAGCTGGCCTGACCTGTCTCATTTTTATGACATGAGGCAAAGTATTTTTCTGTTGCTTCACACACTTTTTGCAATTTCAGATTCATTTCACCTCCTTACATCTATTCTCACCTTTGAAAAATTTCACACTGTTCCCTTCCCTTTGTCCTGATGGCAGGGATATAAGTTTTAGCCCACGCATGCCTGATTTCAGGGAAATAATCCATTCTCACAAACCTGTATATTTTAGGATATGAATATATTAGGCTTTACCAAAGAGAATACTATAATAGTTCCAACTAGAAACTCTTTCAGCATATAATTCTCAGTGATTACTATTTTCTTGCAAAGTAGTTTTTAGTAGAAGTGGAAGGTCCTGTACACAGCACGGATTACATTAACAAGATGTAATCAATGATGATCCTCTGATCAATAAGAGGACAGGGAGTTTCTGAGAGTTTCCAGAAATGAGACAATAGACAGCAGAAGCAAATGAAAATTAATAATCAGTGCAATAAGCAAAGGCAGAATTACACTAGTTGTAGATGCTTGTGGGATTTTGCAAGCAGTACTACAGGGGACACACAAGCAGATGTAAAACTTTTACAGTAAAGATGTACATTTTGTAGTAGAAAAAAAAAAAAGAGTCATATGTTTTAGATAATTCAGTTTCTGGGAACAGAAAATGCACTAAATAGGGTTTAATTTACAAAAGTGGAATAAACTCACTCAGCCACACTAAGAAACCATTGCTGGCTGATAGTTTGTCATCATCTTTGCCTTTCTGGTTTTCTCCACAGCCAGGAAGTTGCAGCCTGGTTTCTGGATGAGTGGTTTTGCAGAGTGAGAACTTGTGCATAACAGAGCAACAACACTGTCAGCACTTAGATGAAATGTGGTAAGTGTGGAGAAGCAGGATCAGGTACAGGCTGGGGTTCCCTAGAGTGAGGGGGAAAAGTACACCAGGTCATCCTAAGTTGCACAGGTCAAGAAAGTCTCTATTGGTCTGTCTTTGTCTTCTGCAATTCATTGCACAGCATAATTTGATTTATTACTACTGAGATGTGCTAAGCAGACTGAACCTCTGTGCATTTTGGATGGGTGATTGAAGCACCTTTATTGATGCTTCAATCCTGCTGTGTTGAGTTGAGCTGTACATTTTGGGAGCATGGGTTTGGGTTTGCCTCAACTCTCTGTGCAAGTATCTACATTCTTGGAGAAGGATGGCAGAATCACAGAAAATACCCAGTTGGAAGAGACGTCAAAGATCATCCAGTCCAACTTTTGACCTATTTTAGGGTCAATCCTAAACCATGTCCCTAATGTGACGATGCAGCTCTAAGGCTGCTGAAGCTGTAACTGTGTGAGCTCAGAAGCTGCTGAGCTGTAGTCAGAGATGCCCAAACTCATTCCTAGGGAATATGCTGTGGCAGAAACCCTTGCTTCCCACAGAGCTTTCTCCAATCATCTTATCCCACCACTGGGATGAATGATTTCCAGATGTGGTAACAGCTGCAGGAGTTTGTGAAAGACCTCTTGAGAACTGTGAAATCAACTGCAATCGAGGATTTGTTTCCTGTTTGAACTTCTTCCATCTTATAAATTAAAATACACCCTTGTGTTGAAAAAGTAGTGAGACAACAGTATTCGGCAAACAGCTTTCACCCTCAAACTGCTGGTATTTCTGTATCCCTGGCAAATGTGATTTATGAAATACCAATTCATTGTACAGTGTTGGGGAATAAGTCTGTCTTTGTAGTTTGGAGATACCCAGCATGGACGAAGCACAGAGCAGCTTCCCAGTACATGGAAATTTTGGGGACTTTTATCTTATTTGGACACATTGTAAAGTTTTGAGGTTTTTTTGGCTTGTAGTGAGGCTTCAGGTTGCTGCAGTGTCCCTCTGGAACACAAAGTCCTACCTGATGTTTGCTCTGGCTGCTCCAATGCTGTCTGGCTTCTCATACCGTCTGTGTAGGGTAAGGGGTGGAGTGTGTAATGCCTACTCTCTCTGTCTGACCAGTTCTCATGCCTATTTGCACTGATCTGTAATTGCACATAGGAAAAGAAGAGATGATTGCATTGCAGAAAAGTTGATAAAATTACAATATTTATTCTAAGCTCACAGCAGTATAGAATAGAGTAAGAGAAGAAGGGCCTTGGCTCTGCTGGCAGCTCAAGAGAGGAGACCAACAAGGAAACCTTGCTCAGTGGCAGCAGACTTAGAGAATCATAGAATGCATTGCGCTGGGACCCTCAAAAGTCATGCTGTCCAATCCCCCTGCAGTGATCAATGACATCTTTAACTAGACCAGATGTGCTTTGCCTGGCTTTTGTTTCCCATGCAATGCTGCAGCTGCTCCTCCCCATCACTGTTTGAAAGCATGGTAGTGGGTTTTCCAACGCCACAGTTTTGGGTATCCTTCCTGGGCTAAGAGGTGTCACCATCTCCTATAATAGAATGGTAAGGTTGGAAGGGACCTCAAGGATCATCTTGCTCTCCCTCTGTGCTCCTGTTTCTCTCTGCTCTGCACACCAGGAGCATCTAAGAGGGCTGTTTGTTCTCCAAAAAGGTAATTTTTCTTCAAAAACATGGTTTTAGTATTATTTTGTATTATTTTTGCAACTTTCTGTTGCTACTGTTCAAATCGTTCTCTGGCCTGTGTATGAGATAATTAATGTATTATGTAGAGTAGATGACTAAATATAAGGAAGAAATTTTTTTATCCTGAAGATGGTGAAACACTACCATAAGTTGCCCAAGTCATGTTGGATGCTGCTTTGTGCAACCTGATCTGTTGAAGATGTCACTGCTCACTGTAGCAGGTTGGACTAGATCACCTTTAAAGGTTCCTTCCAACACAAAGCAGCCTGTGATTCTATGAACAAGCACTGCTAGTTTACACATGCTTATATTTCATTGACTACTGTAAAAATCTTCATACATCTATGTATCAACTCATGTTATTCTGCCTTCCTCTCCTTTTCTACAGAAGCAGTGATGTTGGAATGTCCTTCATATCACAATCTTTAGTGACCATTCAAGGCTGATTTTTTACTATCACTGATGTGTTGGCATCATGGTTCAGAGATCTGTCTGGCAGTCAGTCCTTTTTGGCTTTCCACACCTCAAATACTGTGTTCAGTTTAGGGCCCCTTACTACAGGAAAAACAGAGATACTGGAGCGTGTACAGAGAAAGACACGGAAGACAGAGAAGGGTGTGGAAAACAGGTCTGAGGATTGCCTGAGGGAGCTGGGGTTGGTTAGTCTGAACAAAAGGAGGCTGAGGGGAGATCTCATTGTTCTCTACGACTACCTCAAAGGAGCTTGTAGTAAGGTGGGGGTTGGTCTCTTTTCCCTAGTGAAAAGTAAGAGATTCGTAGAATCATAGAATCATAGAATGGTAAGGTTAGAAGGGACCTCAAAGATCATCTAGTTCCAACCCCCTGCCATAGGCACATCCCACTAAAGCAGGTCACTCAAGGCCGTAACAATGAGTCTTATGACCTCAGAGGGCCTCAGGGGAGACTTAGTTTGAATACTAGAAGAAACGTTTTAACTGAAATAGTGAACCAAAGACTGGAATAGGTTCCCCAGAGAGGTGGTCAGACCTCCACCCCTGGAGTTGTTTGAAAGATATATGGTGTAGTGCTAAGGTGGTTTAGCACCAGACCTCGTAGTTAGATAATGATTGGAATTGATGATCTCATAGGCCATTTCCATCTGAAATGATTTTATTGTTCTATGAATCTCTAAATTTTCAATGGGATATTTGTCTTGGTTACTGAAATTTGGGCTAGTATCTGTGTGAGGCTGTCCTGCCAGGTCAAACCTCAAATATGTTGTCACACAGAGAGGGGAGGAAATAGGACCTGGATTTCACCACAGCCCCTGGAATGGCCTAAGGTCTTTAAAGAAAACCCACCTGAATGTACTTATATGCCACCATAATTTTTTCTCTCAGACTGATTGTGATTGCTGTTTCTAGGGAACAGTTAGAGGATCTGGCTGTTGTTGGTGCTGCTGGTCTTCTCATTATAAAAGTGCAAACAATTCCGTAAATGGCACCCAGTCTCACTTTATTTCAGAAAGATTCTAGTGCCAGGTTAAAGCTGGTCTCCCACCTTCTCTAAGACTCTCATGAATCTGCAGAACAGCCCCACATCAAAAGGCAGAAAGGACAGCATTTGACTTGAATGTTTATGGTTGCATGATCCCTTTGGAGTTTAAATCTTCAAGTTCTTGGAGTCTCTGTTTTAAATTGATCACGTGAAACAATTTTAGAATGATGGAGCCTTTCTGTTAGATTTGTTTTTCATAGTGTTGGAAAAGGTTACCATGAAAAGTTGATCTTTCCCTGCTGTAAGGGTTTGAAGAAGGTGTAAAGTGGTAATATTCTCTTCTGACATTATTTCTGTTAGAAACCAGCCCCCAGAGGAAACATTTAGAAGAAGGTCCTCAGCTTCCCAACACCAACTTACAGCCTCTTGGGGTTTCTTCAGGACAAGTGAGATATCACAGAACCATGTGAAGATATCTGACACCCATCGAATGTCAAAGGGAGCCTTTGACTTGTTCATTGCTGGTGAAACTTAATGCAAGTGAATTGCTCTTACAGAAAAAAGAGTGAAAGAACTGTAGTAACTGCAACCACCAGGAAACATTTGTCTCAATCTTTACATGACATTTTCCTATTTCCTACTGTGTGTGTGTGTGTAGGCATTCAGATCTGCTATCCTGCATTCAGTGGGAGATGGTTCTATTTGACAGAAAAGTTGATCATTGCTAGTTAATCACTTTTCTGCTCTGATTGAAGCATATATATTTATAACTTCATTGTCTTGAATTTAACAAGGAGTCAGGAGAAGGCACCAAAAATTATATGCATCTCTAAGAATACTTACCTGTGTATCTTGCAGCTGCTATGAGGGGTAAAGAGGGTTAGATGTTGATGTGACACAACAGAAGAAGAGATCAGTCTGTTTATTGCACTTTCAGATGGAGATGTTCTTGCTCTCTGTGGAGTTCTTAACATTATTTATTATTACTAGATACCAATGTATTCTTGGCATATTTATTTTGTTAAATTACATGTTCAAAATTATATACAGCCTCTTGTCAGCTTTAATGTTCTTCTCCTTATTCTTACAATTATTATTGGTAAGGTGTGACTTTCAAGTTAACAGCATATGGATTGATAAGGCAGCCATTATTATGTAACCTGAGCGCTCTTCTGAAACCTTAGCTCAAGAAGAAATAATTTTTCCTCCAGAGTGTGGGATGCTAAATTCCCAGCCTGCAGACCACTGCCGAAGGTGGTGTTTGTGGCTGTAGTATGTTCTGATAGCATCCAAAAAACTGCCCCAAAACTGTACACATGTGGTCATCTAAAATAAAGAAGCATGGCGGGTTTTGGGAGTGCAGAGAGGGGTGCCTCCTGTGTTTATTTTTGAGTTGATGGAAAGTTTCTGCTCCTTTCGTTTCTGCTCCTCTTTCCTGCTCTCTGATGCTCTTCTCTTCATTCTCAGATAGAAGATCCGGTTGGCTTCTGGGTAGGTGACTTTGCAGAGGGGGATTTTGTAGATAGCTGGGTTGTCTGGATTAATCAGCAAGAAGAGAAGTGCAGAGAAGCAAAATGGCCAGGTGCAGAGTGGCAACCCAAGCTGGGAAGGGAAAGAATAGACAAACAGGTGGCTTTTTTGCACCTCTTTTCACATGTTTCCATTGCTTACTTCTGTCTGTTGCTTAATTCTTGCATTTGAGAAGCTAGGAGAACCTACACTTTCCCTGAGGACAGTGTGACATAGGATGTGTCCTCCTAGACTCTCCCATAAAGGATCCCCCATTCAGATCCAGAGGAAGATGCCCAGATGCATATGCCTACGTGTGAGCTAGGTTCCTATTTGGTGCTGGAGATCTGGGAAAATCCTCTGCCACCAAATGTCACTTCAGTGGCTCACACTGAGGCATATCGTTTGCCTGAAATGTATAGGACTGTGTAAGGCACCCTGCACTGCAGGCCTCAGTCCTATTGGACACACAGCTGGTGGTGTGAAGTGGCAGTTGCTATCAATATTGAAGCAACTGAGGCTCCAGAACTCTACTGACTGGGTAATGAAAACCAGGGCAGCCAGATCTCTTGTAGTCATTTACATTTTCTAATAAAAGAGATGAATCCTACCCTTGCTGCCCTGTAAAATGTCATGCAGTAGTCACAAATATTCACTGTTCCTCAGTGCTCCTGTGTTACTGACATCGCATTCAACTCTCAGCCCTGCCCTGTGATCCCAGCTGTTGACCTGACTTAGAATCGCAGAATCAGAATCATAGGGTTGGAAGGGACCTCCAGAGATCATTGAGTCCAACCTCCCTGCCAAGGCAGGATCCCCTAGAGTAGTTCACTCAGGAATGCATCCATGCAGGTTTGGAAAGTCTTCAGAGAAGGAGACTCCACAGCCTCTCTGGGGAGCCTGTTCCGGTGCTCTGTTACCCTCACTGTAAAGAAGTTTCTTCTCGTGTTGAGAAACTTAAGGAACTGAGGTTGTTAAGTTGGGAGAAAAGGAGGGTAAGGGGAGACCTTATCACTCTCTCCAACTACCTGAGAGGAAGTTGTAGTGAGTTGGGGATCAGTCTCGTCTTTCTAGTAATTGGGTGATAGGACAAGAGGAAACGGCCTCTCCTCATGTTGAGCTAAACACTTAGGGTATGCCAAAACCAAGATCACAAGCTTTTGTTTTGTTTTGTTTTGTTTTGTTTTGTTTTAAACTTATGCATCCCCAAAACAGTTGTGCTTAACAAAGCAACCCATCTGCAGGGACCTGCACAGTACTTAGTGGATGCCAGATCGATGTACTTAATGTATGAAACTGCTAGTTCTAAGCTTTCTTCTTGTACTTTACCAAATCAGTTTTGCTTAAATATGATTTTTACTTTAATCTCTCAGATCCTAAAGAAGTAAAAAGCTTGGAATTCCTGGGTTCATCTCTTTGTTGATCTGTCCAGACATGATGATTTAGTGATTGAAGAGAACAATCTCTCCCACACTTTTTAGATCTTATATCCAGATGAAACTTCTATAGAGTGTGAGAAAGATCTTGGAAGAAGTAAGTAAAAAGTTAGAGCATTGGGAATTGTTAAAAATATTGCCTGCAATGAAGTGCTGCATCTCAACCCATATGCCGTTGCTAGCATTCACATATATGTGTGCAGTCCCACTGTGGATAACATGCTTCAAAGGTCTTTGAAACAGCAGCAGCTGCAGAGTCTGCAAGTGCACTATTCAACTGCCAGTCTATACAAGACCTGCTTCTGGCTGCAGCATGCTCATTTCAATGCTGTCAAAACTAACATGGAAAATTTTGAGGCATTTCCTTAACTTTAAATCATAACAAATCAAAATATAATTAAAACAAACAAGCAAAATCCCTCATGAACCTCACCCCTGCAAACTTACCACAGATAGGGCATTAGCAAGACCTGCTCCGGAGTAAGCACAAAATAATGCTGAGAAAAGAAGGCAAAAGACAGCTCAAGATGAGGTAAATATCGTTTATCTCTTCAAAGAAATTATCAGAAATAGTATTATTGTCTGTGCTGGTTTGAGGCTAATTAGAATATTTTAATAGAGAAAATTACACTATAGGCTGTGAAAGGAAAACATCATGATGTCTATTTCACTAATACGCTTGCTAAAAAAGATTGTTTTGGGAAGAGAAACCAAAATATAGATAAGTGAGTCTCTGTCTGTCTCTTGCTGGGAGAACAGCTCGGGCAGTCTAGCAGTTTCTGGCTCTTGCTCTTCTGCCGATTAATTCTCACTAACCACTTTTCTTCTAACTCCCCTGGCCAATCTTCCTAATTTACCTTACACGTAAGGCAAACCTTGGGGTAAGGTACGGGGGTGGGGAGAAGGTGGAAGGGTGGTTGGGAGCCCCTCCTGGGGTCTGTGATTTCTGGGAGGGGTGTTGTGTTTCTGTATTACCTTTNATTTCTGTAACTATTCCTGTCTATAGTGTATATCTCTGCTTGTACATTGTGCTGAGTTGTAAATAGAGCTTCAGTCCTTAACTTCCAGCCGGATGAGTTCTAGTCTGGGTCATTTTACAAAGTGTGGGGGGGCGGGGAACTCCCAAACCATCGCATTGTCCAAACACATAATGAAACATCTTCACAGCTACCTGAAGTGAGGATTGTTAGAATTTGACAGTTAGCTGAAATGCTCCAGTGCTGTATCTGTTTATATGAATGAGGATTAATGGGTTTAAACTGGCAGAGAGGAGATTTAAAATAGCTGTTAGGAAGAAGTTCTTTACAGTGAGAGTGGTGAGGCACTGGAACAGGTTGCCCAGGGAGGTTGTGGATGCTTCTTCCCTGGAGGTGTTCAAGACTAGGCTGGATGAGGCCTTGAGTGACCTATACTAGTGGGAGCTGTCCCTGCTCATGGCAGAGGGTTGGAACTAGATGATCTTTGAGGTCCCTTCCAACCTAAACCGTTCTGTGATTCTGTGATTCTATTACTACATTCAGTCCTATCTGCTCTGTACAGATGGATGGTGAATGAATAACATGGTTTTGCCAACAGCGAGTGACAGTGGCATCTTTAATTTCTTTTTAATTGAGACAAATTTATCTGTATGCAGTGAGGAATTGCAAAAATCCTCCACCAGCGGATTCTCTGTCCTGTGTCCTCAAACCAAAAGCCTCCTTGCCCCAGGATATCAGAGGCGATAAAACAGGAACTGACATCAGACCCCCAAGGACAAAGTCACAGAATGACAGACGGTTAGGGGCTGGAAGGAACCTTGAAAGATCATCCAGTCCAATGTCCCTACCAGAGCAGAATCACCTATATCAAATCACACAGGAACACATCCAGTCAGGTTCTGAGTATCTCCAGAGAGGGAGACTCCATAACCTCCCTCCACAAGCAGTTCCAGTGTTCTGTCACCCTCACAGTGAAAAAATTCTTCCTCGTGTTTACAGGAAGCTTCCTATGCTTCAGTGTCCACCCATTGCCCCTTGTCCTGTCATCAGGCATCACCAAGCAGAGCCTGGCTCCATCCTCCTGGCACTCACTCTTTACAAATTTATAAACAGTGATGAGGTCACCCCTCAGTCTCCTCTTATCCAAGCTAAAGAGCCCCAGTTCCCTCAGTCTCTCCTCATAAGGAAGATGTCAAGGAAGTGAAAGTTACTAAGTAATCCAGAAGGTGAGCTTGAGACAAAAGAATTCTTGTCTAGGAAGACAGGAATTCCTTAGACAGGAAATTTCTTTTCTTAATCTCTTCCCATAGTGACAGATTTTGGCTGCTTTGAGCTCTTTGGGGAGATGGTTTCTAAACTGACCTTGAGCAACAGCTCTCTTCTTATGCCACTGTTTCTCTAATGATACTTACAGTTATGAAAAGTCTACTTCCATGAATCTGTTGAGTTGATAATTTGTTTAAATTGTTAAATACGCTTGTGGCATAGCTTGTGCTCTTTTCGCAGGGAGTATTGTGTAGAGTGTAGGCCCTTGTCTCTACACTTGCAGCTTGCACATCTGAGTCAACTCTGAAGCCACTACAGAAATATCTCTTTTGTACTACCTAGTTTTGCAGTAAAGTGGTAGTTGACTCTAAACCAGTACTCACAGACTGCCTGGCTGCGTAAAGATTTTTTCCTGTGCTTGCATAAAAGATACATACCACAGGCAAGTGACAACAAATGAGTCTGCCAGGTCAGAGCATAAAACATGCCCCCAATCGCAACGCAGGCGAGGGCGCAGTTGTAATTGTGTAGGCCAGCATAGATGCTGTCAAACGGCGTTGCGATGCTCAGTGCTGCAAAACAAAAGGCAAAGGCTGTCAAGTGAAGTGTGAGATGTATCTTGCAGGAGGACTTGTCACTCTCTGGAGATCTGTTGTCTCTCCTCTGTGACATCTAGGCAAATTTAACCATATTCAGACTTGAATAAAATGCCCATGCAGAGAAAGAATCAGAGAAAGAATCAGATCAAAGGAAGCTCATTATTTTGGAGCTCTGTTAATGTGTCTAGAACTGGAATCTGATCCATTATCAAAGGTTTCTTTCAGGAAAAACTTCCTGTTTATGCCCTAAATGCGTTGTAGTGATCAGAGTGTAGGAAAACCTCACCCGAGTGTCATTCTTACAGAAAGCTGTGCTCACACATACTCTTTAAACCTCATGCATACCCTGATCTTGAACACCACAGGCACAGCTGAGTGTCTTTTGTGGGAGTAACCATAGTTTTGCATCTCTTCCTGGTGATCTTCGCTACTTGTGATCTAGAGATTAGCTGTGGTCACTCCACCATAGCTGTGGGAATTCTCCACTGGGTTGGAAGCTGAGGGTTTTCTCCAAACCTGACCTCACAGGTACTTCTACAGATTATTCATAGGCTTCAGAACTACCAGTAAAAAGAAGATCACAATATGTAATGCATAGGCTACCTTCATATCACCCTGAAATTAATACATTTTCTGCTATTCTTTTTCCATTTATCTTCTGTTTCATCATCACGCTTATCTCTAGATAGTCTACCCTGACCTTTCTCTTCTTGATTAAATGCCAGACAGGCACAAACCCTGCCAGATGATCTTAAACATCATACAAATTGCAGAGAGTTTTGTTTGAAAACACAGAAGAAAGGCAGCTCACATGTGGTACAAAGTGTTTCAGAGCATAGAGAACATATTGTTGGATAACTGTGCCTGTTCCAAGGTGATTATGTCAGACTACACTTATCCTATGATTTTATTTTAAATTATAATCAATCTAATAACTGGCACCAATTTTATCTAACTTTAAGGGTTTATCTAACTTTAAAGGTCTATCTAACTTTAAGGGGTAGATTAATCTCCCTTAATTAAAGAATGTTAAGTATGTGTTAGGGAGAGACAGGCCACTGAGTGGCATCCATTTGGTAATTACTTGTCTGCAAGAGGGTAGAATGAACTAGAAAAGTCTGCTTCTTTTCATTGACAAATTAGCTCTGAAGTTACTTGTGGTGGTAATTTAAAACAGTTGTGGTGGTAAGAGATCAGTTCTGAAATAATTTTATTATGATCTTTATAGGATTCATCATATTCAATGGCAGGACTGCTAAGTAAGGTGCAACAAAAACACTTACCTGAGTGACAAATCTAATAACCGATTAAAAACTTATTGAAAATCTATACCTGTTCTTCCCTTCAGTGTTTTGTGTGACCTTTAGTGAGACCTTCTAAGTTTAAAGACAGTTTAAAAAAGTGAGTATGATACCCCAAGCATATCCAAGGTTGGACAGAGTTACATAATGGCTTAGGTCAAGATATCTTAGTTACAAAACTGACTTTGTAAAATATTTCTTACCTGCAAACATCCCCACTGCAGATCCAATCACAGCGTGTAAGCAAGTAAGTGGGGAGGAGATAAGTAAAGCAATGAGGATGATGCCTCCAGTCCAAGGGTTTTCACAACCATACACTTGACCAACACCAACTGGGATGGACTGCAAGAGCTGCATTAGCCAGTGGAAAAGGGCATGTTATTGTATCTCTCATGTACTCAGAAGCATACAACAATTACTTTGTTCAAGCTACTGACTGAAAAGGGAAGAAGGGACTCTTACTTCTGAATTGTATTGCTGGTTAAATGTGGCACTCATGCCCTTCGAACCCGTTAGTTCAAGATGGATTCTCTTTCTTTTGGGATGGTAGTATGGTGGATGGAGAG
>VWZE01004824.1:15261-29733 GCA_013396675.1 Eubucco bourcierii | reverse complement strand
GACTCATGTTTCATGGAATATCGGCTCCACCTTCTGGTAGGAGCCTGGTTTTTTGAGTCGCTCATGAGGCTAACGATGTTAAAAGCCTGTAGCAGCAGCAGCAGCACAAGCCGGGAAGAGATACTTGGCTAGAAGAAAGGTTGTTTTGCAAAGAGGAGAACTGACAAGTGGGTGGTAAAAATATCTGAATGCCCTAACAAGAAGGTCCTTGAGCATTAGAAGAGTTTTTTTCTTTCACCACTGGCAGCACAGTGCTAAGTGCAGTCCTGCAAATGCATGGCACAGCGCCTGCTGTCTAGTGCTTTGGCTCTCTCTGCCGGCAGCTCATTCCTACGGCAGAAACAGTCCTTGCGATGGATGACCTCCATGCATATGCGTCAACCTGCGGCTGGATGTACAGCGTTGCTAAGTGTAACTGTAAAAGCTAAACCTCACCATCAGTTTCCCTGATCCTGAGTGGGAGGAGAATTATAGGATACCTTGAGCAGCACTCCAAAAATCTTGCTTGTGAGTGTCTCATGAGATTGTGATCTGGGAGGTTCCCAGGTTCTGCTCAGCCATGTTCAGTGTGGGCATGAGGAAGGAGCAAAAGAAGAGGGAGGGAATGGGTTTATTTTTGCTCTTAGTAATCTGTTTTTGGCCAGATGATGTGTCTAGTTTCAGTTTAAGGCAGCCTTGCTGACTGCCATTTTGGGCTAGTTCTTTGAGGCTAGCATGAAGGACAATGGTGTAGGGAGCACTGAGCAAGAGTGTCCTTTGTCCTCCTACACGTCCTCTATTCTGAGAGAATTTTCAGTAATCAGATATTGGGAATTTGCATTCCTCTGAGGTAGAAAGATACCAAGTTGTTCCACAAACCCAAGTATTTCAGCCCGAACACACCCCATAAACACTGGGATGTGTAAGATGTGTTGTTACTCTGGACTCACTGGTATATACACATATATAAATGTAGATATATGTATATATACATACATACATTTATACATACCCCTACCATACAGGTGGGGGTTGGTCTCTTCTCCCAGGCATCCAGTGACAGAACAAGAGGTCACAGTTTCAAACTGCGCCAGGGCAGGTTTAGGCTGGATGTAAGAAGTTCTTCACAGAAAGTGATTGGCCATTAGTATGGGCTGCTTAGGGAGGTGGTGGAGTCGCCATACCTAGAGGTGTTTAAAACGCGGCTGGATGAGGTACTTAGTGCCATGATTTAGTTAATTAGAAAGTGTAGGTGATAGGTTGGACTCAATGATCTCAGAGGTCTTTTCCAACCTGGTTACTTGTCTGATTCTGTGATTTGAGGTCAGTAGCACAGATGAAAGTCTCCAGGGCAATGTTAAGCTAGCATTTGGTTATTATGAATGTTGCATTTCCCTCAGAGCTTAATAGTAATACTTAGCAAGTATAACTGGTATCAGAGATAGCTACTCAATGTTGTCTATTTTGTTTGTTTGCTCATGTTTTTTCCAGAAGACTGCTCCAAAGAATTAAAGAGTTAAGGTTGGTTTATACAGCTGCAATGCACCCACATAGAGGGGATTGGAACATCTCTTAGGATCCTGGAGTCTTACAGACTTGTCAGTAAGGAAAGCTTAGGGGCCCCTTTGCTGTGAACAGCACCCGCCACCAGCAATGGAGTGCAGCTGTTACCAGCAAGGAGAATAAATACTGAGTGGTTGTGTCTGTGTCTTCACAGCACCTGAAAATTTCATGCCCATTTTATAAATCACTAGGAAAAGATCCTTTGGGCTTTTACAAAGCAGAAACATCACTACAGAGCTTCTAAAGCCTGTATTTACAAGGCTGCACTGCTCAACCCTCTCTGAAATTAAGACGTGGGACCTGTACATTTTAAAAATTATTATTCTTGCTCACATAATTTAGCTGTTAGGGGTAAAGCACAAAGTATTCATGTTAGAATCCTTTTCAGTCAATACAGAGAGATGCTAGTACCCCAGAGAGCAAATCATGTCCCTTTTGCTATGCCTATCAGAGACAGGTGAAAAAAATGGTGTCTGTCTCTCTCCAGTGGATGCAGATGGACCCTGGTTGCTGAACTTTAAGAAGGTTATTCCCAGGCAAGAGAATGCCAACAAAAGAGATTTTGCCAAGGTCAACCCTGAAGTTTATGGCAGTGGGATCTGGGGTCCCAGGCTAGTGCTTTAAATTAGTCCCAGCTAGTGCTGAACCATCTGTAACTGGCCTGTTATCTGCGTCGAGAAAGGCCTCAAAGATGTAAGGCTGAGGAAAAAATTACAGTCTCTTATAATTCTTGTTTGCTTTCTCCCCATGGATTGAAAGGGAACTAAGTCTTTGCTTGAAAGGAGCACAGTGGCCCGCCTCAGATGGGAAGGCAACTTGGGACATGACTGGAGGAAATGGATAAAGAAAGGAGTAATTAAAAAAAGAGATAAGATGAATATGAAATTATCTACATATTTTGCAGGAGTGAATCATGGGGCTTTGTATCAGAGAGACCTGATGGACTACAGCAGGCAAAGAAGGTTCTGCAGGGTTGTGATGGGCACAGAAATCCCTGCAGGTGCATAACCCTGGTAAAACTCAGTTTCTTTGCAGCAAGCACCTGTCAGTTTGTGTTCAGTGGTACAGGCTTTGTAAATAATAGAGAAATCATCTGAACAATTAACTAATTAAGGCTTATGAGTGCCTGAATCACTTGTGGCACACCTAGGGCTGATGGGATATTCCGTAAGAAGAGGGCCTTTTGTCAGCAAATGTTGATTCATTAGTGTGGTAATAAGGTGTCCTGTTCCTTATGAACATCTATCAGACTGCAGGGTAACACCTGTGATTAGGGTTTATCTCTAGAGCTACCCATACCTGCTCATTCCCCAAAAGATGTCTGTTGTATCATTCTTTTGAGGGGCAGGATGATGGTAGCACAGAGACCTGAATTTTTGAGCTTCTCAGAAGAAAGTGCTGGGTTTCTCTTTGGCTTGTGCTGCTAGAGAAGATATTCATAGCAGAGCATACTCATACAGCCTGCAGTGGTGGTCTCATGAACAGGCAAACACTACAAGTGGAGTGTGAACAGCGGGATGGTGCATAACCAGGATGATGGGTGATATTTAATGCCTGACCCAATTTTTCTACAGGGCTGCTGTTTGTGTCAGGAGATTAGGCTTCTGCTAAGATACCTGAAGCCAAGTCTGGGTAATTGTTCTTCCCAACTCTGTGAAGCATAGAGGTGATGAAAAAGGAGTTCACTTCAAGGGACATGGCCTTACAAGGACCTTGAAAACAAACAGTTTGTGAAAGTACATTGCTCTCATAAGAAACCATAATGAAATATAAAAGAAATATAGTGTACAGCTGGAGGGCAAAACTTTGGAATGGTCACAGAATGCCTGGCTGAGTAGTAATGACTTTACCAAGCAAAGCTCTAGTAGAGATCAACCCATGGCACTGAAAACAAATGAACAAAGCAGGGTATTTCAGAATAGTCCCTGAGCTTGAATGCAGCACAGTTATAGAACAGGTATGGAAACTTAGTTACAGAGACCTTGAAAGTAAAATATAAAAAACTCCCACCAAACCCCCTCACAACCAAAAAACAACCAAACAAACCAGCCAAAACTAAAACAACCCTGTCCTCTCATCACCATGCCCTCCTCTCAACAAAACCAAAAAACCCCAAACAAACAGAGAAAAAGAAAAAAATGCTAAAGTAAACTTGTTTCCCATCACAGGCATTTAAAAAAACTGTGTTCCAGAGAAGCTCTGTTGTATCTGTATAAAATCAACTACCTCACAGTAGTTAGTAACCAGGATAGTTTAACTTATGGTGCTAAATATGACTCTTACATCCGTATTTAGATACTTGGCTTTTACAATGTGGTCTTGGAGTCTTTCTGTGCCTTCCTTTCCCAGTCTGTGTTGTATGTAATGCAACACTTTGTTCTTCTCCAAGGCAATATTATTTTTTATTGCTTCTTCTCCTTCTGTTGCAGCAGTATCTCTTAGTCTGCCAAATGCAGGCAGAGTTTATTTAATAGATTGTCCTGGTGTCTTGGGTTGAAGTTGTACTGGCACTGTTTGTTGTGCTGCTACCAATTTTGTGTATAGGTCACACATATATGCATAAATAATCAGGGTACCACAGAAAAGAGTCTGGGTTCATTCTCTTGCTCTTTGTACTTGAGGTGTTTACAAGCATTGATGAGATTTCCTCTCAGTCTTCTCACCTCCAAGCTAAACAACTCCAGGTTTCTCAGTCTTTCCTCATCACAGAGGTGCTCCAGTCCCCTCATACTCTTCGTACCCTTTTGCTGGACTCTCTCCAGTAGTTTCTTGTCTTTCTAATACATGTGTGTGTGTTTACAAAACTGTGAAGAGAGTTTGAGTTCTTTAACATAGGCTTCCTGAATGATGTTTGTAGAAAGATTTTCCTTTTGACTTCCTGCAGCCATTTAAAGGCTTATATCAATACCATCTCTGGGCAGATCACCCAGGTGTGTCAGACACTATTGTGGGGATGGTGTGGGTTTTCTTGTAGAGGTCTCTATGTCATCCCTTAAGTGGCACAAATGAGCTATTTCCTAAACTCTGTTGAATTTGCTGTCTATGTGGGAAAGGCAGCTTAGGTGCACGCAGCTGCACCTCACATACAAAGGAAGAGAAATGATAAATCTTAGAAAAGTGACTATCCTAAGGTCATTTGGGAAGACTGTAGCTGACCAGGGTATCAAACAAGTATTTGTTAATGCTTGAACCAGGTGCCTAACACATGAAGATTTTAAAAAATGCTAACTATCTTTTAATATAAATATATATATATATATATATTTTAAATAATAAAAGTAGTCAGACCAGGTAGATATTTTAAGAAACAAAAATCCTGTTTTTCTACATATGGTTTCAGTTACAAAACCAAAGGGGAAAACAAATAGAGAAAATATGAAATATAAAAACTGTTGCTTTTAAACAGAATGTTTTTCAAAGGTTTCCATGAGGTGTTGGCTGCTCAGCAAAGCAGACTGTAAAACAACTTTACAAGCCACATTTATTCTAAGAGCTCCACTTTTTGAAGTACAATTCAAACTCTTGTTCTGCCAGCCAAGTTCCATAAATTAAACACTTGTCCAATAACACATACCTCTCCACTTGGATTCTGTGTTTCTTTTTAGCTTTGTGTGTCTGTGTCTCTCTCTCACACTCTTTTTACTTTTTGTTTTTTATCCTTTGCAAATGGAAACAGAAAAAAAAAAAAAGATTTGCTTGTTTTAGGATTTAAGAAATAGACCAGTTGAAGTAAGAATAAGGAGAGGAAAAAGAAAACAGATCAATTAAAAATGAGACTTTCTTTCCATCTTTTATAGGTCTTGGTGACAGTAATTTAAAGTTATGGCTAAATCCACATTGTGCAGCTTCCTTACGTTAAGCATCTAACTGAATCAGTGCCTCGTCTTCATTGTAACACATTAGGCATTGACTGTTCAAAGGAATCAGCAAGTTAGCCTGGGAGTGGAAAAGGTAGGCAAGACCTACGACCTGCCTCCAGAAAGAACCCAAATTCCCTCTCTCCTCTTGAGTGTTACAGCTCTACAGATGTGATAATCAGCAGGACAAACCTGTGCTTACAAGAGAAGGAGCGGGAAAAATGTGAGATATTTTCATATGGCCATCCTGTCTGACCTGGAACAGGAATGCATCCATAGATGTGTCAAGAAAAGCATTGCTTCTGGCCTTACTCTACCTTCCCTTTCTCATCTCTTTTTCTGTTTCTCTCTGCCTTCACTCCTACCCACCTGTAGCTCTCACTGCTTTAGAGCCTCAAATCCAGGTTGTGCCTAAATATTGCAGATTCTTTCTATGTGAAGGTTTTTGAAACCTGATTTTCTTTCTCATCTAAGAAGCTCCCACCTAAGGTCTAGTCATATTGCTTCTTCTTTAGTACAGCATCTGTCTTTTTGCTCTTGACAACCATTCCTGCTCTGTAGTATCACCATCTTCCTGACTCTGACGTGACCATCTGTCTTTCTCCTTCACATTGACTACGTGAGCTACATGGCTGTATTTTCAGAGCTGGTCATCACTCTGTCTTGTCAGCAGGGAAAAAATAATTTCTACATTCACCTGACCCACAGTGTTGCTTCCAGAAATATGTCCAAATGTCCTCTCTTGTGGTACAAGGCTTAGGTATCCTAACAGGAGCTCAAGTGAAATTAATGCCTTGTTTAATGCACAGAGGAACAAGATAAGAATAATATAGCAAGAAATCGGATGATATCTCTTCTTTCTTGTTAATTCATAGTGGAAGCTTGGGGAAGTCAGCTACTGAAAGTGCCTCGTCAATTCAGAGGTGATCCCTTAAATGAGAATAATCCTTTTTACTCACTATAGCAATTCAGAGACATATTCTGTAAGGTTTGAGTGTGACAGACATGGGCAGTAAAATGTGAATCAGGTTGGAGAAGCTAGAAAATTGCAGTCCTTTGTTGGAAGCTACTTTCTGCCTGTCTGAGATAACATGACTGATGGCTGTGAAAGAAAGGACAGAGAAGAAAATGTACCTTTAGGACATTTTAGTATGGAAGAAGGGAGATTTAACTTATCTTCTACAGAAGATATTTTTAGGTGACCTGTTTGTGTGATATTAAATTCAGAACAGCTCTTGTGGTCAACCTGACCAAAAGACAATACGGACATCAACTCCCTCTGAAAAGTGGTGGTTGAGGGTAAAAATTACTTCCTAAAATACCTACCTAATATACAAGAGGTCAGAGAGGGCTTTCTAGTTTCTCTTTATGGCTGCTCATGTGATGCCATGTGGTGGTCTTGCTCCATGGAGTGGGGCTCCAAAGGCAAGCTAGGGTTGGAGCATCCATGTCTCTGTCACTGATATGCAGGGCCAAGGCAATCTGTGACCTGCAATACTTGTGTGCACACAGTTGTGCACAAAACACTAATGCAGATACATTACTGAGAAACTTTGTCTATACAGTAGGGTTATTTGGTTGCTCAACCTGTAAACTGCTATTCTGGGGACAGATATCCCACATGTGAAGGGTTAGCAAAACCTCTTCATTGTGGTGTGAAACATGCCCAGAGAGTGGCGATCAAGGGCACAATGTGCACCTGGAGACCAGTGACAAGTGGTGTCCCTCAGGGGTCAGTGCTGGGACCAGTGCTGTTTAACATCTTTGTCAGTGACATGGACAGAGGAATGGAGTGCACCCTCAGCAAGTTTGCAGATGACACCAAGCTGTGTGGCACAGTCGACTTGCTAGAGGGCAGGGATGCCATCCAGAGGGACCTGGACAGGCTGGAGAGTTGGGCCCAGGCCAACCTGATGAAATTCAATAAGGCCAAGTGTAAGGTCCTGCACCTGGGTAGGCACAATCCCAAGCACAAATACAGGCTGGGTGGTGAATGGCTGGAGAGCAGCCCTGAGGAAAAGGACCTTGGAGTCTGGGTTGATGAAAAGCTCAACATGAGCCTGCAGTGTGCACATGCAGCCCAGACAGCCAACCGAGTCCTAGGCTGCATCAAGAGAAGCGTGGCCAGCAGGGCAAGGGAGGGGATTCTGCCCCTTTACTCTGCTCTCGTCAGACCCCACCTGGAGTACTGTGTGCAGTTCTGGAACCCTCAGCACAGGAAGGACATGGAAGTGTTGGAGCGGGTCCAGAGGAGGGCCACAAAGATGATCAGAGGGCTGGAGCAGCTCTCCTATGAGGACAGGCTGAGGGAGTTGGGGCTCTTCAGCCTGGAGAAGAGAAGGCTTCGAGGGGACCTGATAGTAGCCTTCCAGTATCTGAAGGGGGCCTACAGGAAGGCTGGGGAAGGATTATTTACAAGGTCCTGCAATGACAGGACAAGGGGCAATGGGTTTAAACTGGCAGAGGGGAGATTTAGACTGGATGTTAGGAGGAAGTTCTTTACAGTGAGGGTGGTGAGGCACTGGAACAGGTTGCCCAGGGAGGTTGTGGCTGCTCCCTCCCTGGATGTGTTCAAGGGCAGATTGGATGAGGCCTTGAGTAACCTGTACTAGTGGGAGGTGTCCCTGCCTATGGCAGGGGGTTGGAACTAGATGATCCTTGAGGTCCCTTCCAACCTTACCATTCTATGATTCTATGATTCTATGCTGCCAGTGTTGTTGCCTTAGCTTAACAAATCTTTACCTGTCAATGTTTTGTCAATGTTTTAACTGCAGTAACAATCACATGGTGTCTGCTATTCCTGGTCTGACCCAGCTGAATGCTGAGCTGTCTTTAACAATGCATAGTAAATCACAGACTGTAAAGTGCTAGGTGCTGTTCACAAAGAATAAAAATGCCGGAGCTTGGCCAGTATTCGGTTAAATCTTGAAAGAAAACATGCAACATTTTAATAGAGTAACTGTAAAGGCATTTCTCCATGTAGTTTACATCACAGGCTCTTTAATAGAAAGTTAATGGGGATTTTCTTTTTAGATAGCAACAATTTATCGTGTTTCCCTGGTAACAACAACACCATGAACCTTCCCTGAAAACTCCGTTGGGATTCCTGCAATGTTAGTGAGCATAATGAATAGTAAATATAAAGCAAACCCATTGAGTCACACTGTTTTAAATTCTGGCAGAGACATAATTTCCTGCAGTTCATAAACATTTACAAAAAAGGAGTTTACATGTAGAAAAACATTTATTTTTATCACTCAGATCAAAGAACATATTTATCTGGATGTACAGATGCTTTTTGAGACACCTTTTGAGAAACTCAGGTGACAATCTTTGAGAAGCTTCACAGACTAATACCAAACCTTTGAAGTCTGCAGTTTTGCTCACCTGAAAATACAGACATCACTTCTGCTCTCTGTTCTTCATGAAGCTGAAGTTTGTACTTCAAAGATTATAGATGACAGGTCAAAATTCCCAAGCTGCTAACATCACTGAGACTTACTGACTAGAATAAAATGAAAATGTAGGGCGCATTGTAGGATATGAGGTTTTGTATCCACACCCACTTGCTGCTCATGTACCAGATGAATGTGACTTCTACATTGAAGAAATGGCATTAAACCTTTTGCAGATTGAGAGCAGCCTTGTGAAGAATGACTTGTGGATACTGGTGGCTGAAAAGCTGCGCATGAGCCAGCAATGTGTGTTCACAGCCGAGAAGGTCAGATGTATCCTGGGCTGCACCAAAAGCAATGTGGCTGTCAGGTGATTTGGCCCCTCTACTCCACTCTAGTAAGATCCCACCTTCAGTGCTGTGTCCAGCTTTGGTGTTCACAGCACAAGAAAGATTTGGATCTGCTGGACTGGGTCACAAATTGCTCAGAGTGCTGAAAGACTTCTGCTATGAGAAACAGCTGAGAGATTTAGGGTTGTTTAGCCTGGATAAGAGAAGGCTCCTTTTTATCAGACTCCAAGATGGGAGAAGCAGAGTGGAGTGATTGCTGCAGATAATAATTTTGAAGCTGCTGAGGGTCCTGGTAGACCCTGACACTGCTCTGTGAGCTGGGCTTCCTTTTCGTTTAGTGGCTCAGGCACAGGGTATACTTGATGGACTCTGATTTTCCTCTCAGGTTTCATCTTGATATGCTACATATCGGCACTTGAGATGATCTGCTCTACGGTCTTTTCTGGCACCAAGGCCACACCGACAGACCACACCTTCCTTATCGCTCTTTCTGTAGATTGATACCACATTTGCCAATTTCCAGTCGGGGAATTTCCTCGATTACCCATGACTGCTGGTAGATGATGGAAAGTGACTTACTGAGCACTTCTGCCAGAATCCCATGAGTTAGCGTTCTAGAAGATAATGGGGCTGAAGAGAGACTATTAATATTCAGTCATCACCTTTTCCAAAGTCCAAGACTGGTGCACTCCCATGAGCATAAACCAAGTGGGGGAGAGAAGAGACCTGCATAGATGACCAAGGAGCTTCTGGAAAAATTCAAAAGAAGAAGAAATTTCACATTATATGGAAAAAGGGACTGGTCACTTGGGAGAAATATATAGGAATGTTATCAGACTGTGCAGGGAGACTGCAAGGAAAGTTAAGACCTTCTTGAGTTTAAGTCTAGCAAAGCATCTAAACACAAATGAGAAGAGTTTCTTCAAGTACATCAGCTGAAAAAGGAACATCAGGCAAAATGCAGGTCTACTGCTGAGTGAAGTGGCTCATGAAGTGACAGAAGATACAGAGAAGGTGGAGTTACTCTATGTCTTCATTGCTTCAGTCTTTCCTGCTAAGTTTGGCCCTCAGCCCCTGCAGGTAAAAGAGAAAGTCTGGAGGAATAATCTGCTTTAGTCTACAAGACTGGGTTAGAGAGCAAAGTCAGTGTCACTCAAATCTTCAAAAAGTGTAAGACAGATGACTCAGGAGACTACAGGTTGACCAGCCTCACCTCCATCCCGGGAAAGGTGATGGAACAGGTCCTACCTCTAAGCATGTGTTAGAATATCAGGAATATCAGGAATAGTCATCATGGATTCATGAAGGTGAAATCTGATAGCTTTCTACGGTAGAGTTAGCACCTATGTAGACAAGGGGAGAGCAGTGGATGTTGTGTGCCTCAACTATGGCAAGGTTTCAAGGTTTTGACAATTTCTCCTGTAATATCCTTGTAGGCAAGCTTAGGAAGTGTGGGTTAAATTGGGCAATGAGGTGGATTGAGACCTGGTTGAATAACAGGACTCAGAGGTTCATCATCAACAGTGTAGGGTCTAATTTGAGGCCTCTAGCCAGTGATGTTCTGCAGGGGTTAAGTACTGGGTCCAGTCTTGTCCGACATATTGAACTTGGATGAAGAACAGAGGGAACTCTCTGCAAGTTTGCTGGTGATACAAAACTAGGAGGTGAAATGCGATAAGGCTGTGCTGGCATTCAGTGAAGCTTGGGTAGGCTGGAGAGCTGGGCGGGGGTGAACCTCATAAAGTTCAACAAGAGTGCTGCCTGTAGGAAGGAACAACCTCACGCACCAGTACAAGTCAGGGGTTGATCTGCTGGAAAGCTGCTCTGTGGAGAAGGACGTGGGAGTGCTAGTGGACAACAGGTCCACCACGATGAGGCCAAAGGTGTGCATTAAGTCAAATGTGGCCAACAGGTCAAGGGAAGTGCTCTTCCCTCTTTACTCTGCTGCACATGGAGTATTGTGTCTCGGTCTGGGCTTCTCAGTTCAAGAAGGACAGGTAGCTACTTCTTAGCCTGAGAAAGAGAAGATTGAGAAGCCATCTTATAAATGCATATAAATACAGTGGAGTGGATGTTATGAGGCCACGATGATGAGGCTGACTTATTTTTACTGGTGTCCAGTGACAGCACAAGGGTAACAGGTCCAAATGAGAACGTAGGAGGTTTCCCTTGAACTTAAGGAGGAACTTCTTTTGAGTGTGATGGAACACTGATTAGGCTACCCAAAGAGGTTGTGGAGTCTACTTCTCTGGAGACTTTCAAAATCTGCCTGGACACGCTCCCAGCAATCCTGTTCTAGGTGTACTTGTGTTAGCAGGGGAGTTGGACTAAGTGATCTCCAGAGGTTACTTCGAAGCCCTCCCATATGATTCCATGATTCTCTGCCAAATCATCTTTTGGTACATGAGTATGGTCTTTTCCTGTGCCTTTAAGACTTTCTTCTTGAACAGTGTCCACCTTTCCTGGAGGTGGCTCTTCAGGATTGCCTCCTAAAGGACTCTGTCAACCAGTCTCCAAAACAGGCCACAGTGTGCCTTCAGGAAATCCAAGATGGCAGCTCTACTGACTCCCCTCTTTACTTCAACAACTGAGAACTCTGTAATTTTGTGATTACTATGCACAAGATGGCTTCTAACTGTAAAATCACTAAGTTCTTCTTTGTTCACAGGCAGCAGGTCCTGCAGGGTGCCTTCCTTAGCTGGCTCCCTCACCAGCTGTGTCAGGAAGTTTTCTTCCACACACTCTAGGAAACTCAGAGACTGCTCCCTCTCTTCTGTGTTGCATTTTCAGCAGATGTCAGGGAAGTTGAAGTCCCCAATGAGAACAAGGATTAGCAGTTGTGAGACTTTTGCCAGATGCCTGAAGAATATTTTATCTGTCTCTTCATCCTGGTGGGGTGGTCTTTAACAGACTCCCACCAGGATATCTACCTTGTTTGCCTCTCCCCTGAATCTTAGCCATAAATACTCAACCCTATCATCACCATTATTAAGCTACAGACATTTGTAACACTCTATAACATATAGGGCTGCCCTACCACCTCTCCTTTGTTGCCTGTCGCTTTGAAAGAGTTTGTAGCCATTGACTGTGGCACTCTAGTCATGTGAAGTGACATTTCTGATGACATTCCTATCACATTTCCTTGATAACCACTATAAAATAGCGTTCCTGGAAAACAGTGACTTCCAGCTCCTCCTCTTTGTTACCCATGTTGTGTGCATGTTAGTGTGAATGAACTTAACCTGGGGCATGGTCCTTCCACCTTTGTGCAGGGACAAATCCTAATTTCTACTGTTTTTCAGGTTTTCCCATGGTTACTAACACATCAATAAGCCTTGTGCCTTTGCTGGCTTGTGCGTCTCCATTTCCACTGATACAGCAGACTGGTAGACCTCTTTAGTACACAATCCTTCAAACTTTGGTGTGCTGCCTTTGGGCTTATTTCTAGCAAGCCTGGTTTTGTGCTCTTCCCACTTCAAGTCTAGTTTAAAGGTTTTTCAATGAGTCCTGCTAGCTCTTGGGTTAGGAACTTTTCCCTGCTTCAAGACAGGTGTATCCCATCTGTGGCCAGAAGGCCTGGTGTCCTATAAATTTACCCATGATTAAAGAACCCAAAATCCTGCTAGTGACATCAGGCTCTGAGCCAACCATTGATCTGCCGGCTCTTCCTGTCCACTTTATTATCGCTCCTCACATCTGGAGGAATAGAGAAGAATATTACTTGTGCTCCCACTCCCTTACACAGTTGCCCCAAAGCCCTAGAGTCTCTTTATTGCCCTTGGACTCCTTGTTGCTACCTCTTCATTGTCTACCTGAATGATCAACAGTGGGTAGTAGCCTGAGGGTTGTATTAGGAAGAAAATTTTCTCCCCACATCTCTAACCCAGGTCCCTGGGAGGCAGCAGACTTCCTGAAGACATGAGTCCAGCTTGTGCTTTGGGCCTCCCGCTCCTCTCAGAAGTGACTTACCTATGACAATGATCCGTCTTTTATTTTTTATTGATGTGGTTTTAATGCAGAGTGTAGACTGACTAAAACTTGGTGACACCATCAATCTGGTGACACAATCATCCTTGCAATTTTTCACTTCCCCTTGCAGTACACTGTATCAATTTTGCCAGGGTAGTAGTCAGCTGGGATGAACCTGCAGTGCCTGTTGTGCAAGACAAGAACTTGCTATCGTTGCCTGCTATCCTCTAAGTCACCACATTCAATCAGGCAGAGAGAGGACAAGAATCTATATCCTGAGCTCCATCTGCCTATTGAGTTTGTTTGAGATAGGTTAAGGTGTGACACCAAGAGTTTCCCTCTCTCTCAACATTTGCTGATGTTCCTCTGTCTACTTACTTCCTCCCGGAACTCTATCTCTAAGTGAAGGAGCATCTCTACCTGGCACACATTCCACAGTCACTCACTACTGCCACCTGGCACTAGGGTAAGAGTGGGGTACATCATGCAGCCTGGCACCTGGCTGACAATGTGCTTCTACCAGAGCTTCATCTGGGAAGCTCCATTAGACTTGGTGGGTGCAGAGCCCAGCAATGCTATGGACTTTTGCAGTCTTAATGCTACCACTCCCTGGTCACACTAGCCAAGCATCTGAGCTCTCCTGAGTAAACTGCTGAACAAAAGTACCAGACCATGCCCTGATTGGCATGCCACACCCTGTTTGTCTACTCAGTGTACACAGACCAGGTTCCTCTACTCCCTGAGGGCTTCTTCTATAGGCATGGGTATTGTGACTGCTGTCTCTGCAATGCCTGTATCTTGTCAGCCTTCCAGAAACTGTGTGTTGCTTTCTGCTAATTTAGTTGCTTTTTTCTGAATCTTTGCTCAACGCATATTCCAGACACTCATTGGTGTAGAAAATGACTAATTTACATGGAACTGGTAACTACTGAGAGACAGCCATTTTCGAATGTGCAGGTTTTGTGATTGTCGTGGGAGGTCTAAACAGGCCAGATTAGGCTTGTACATGTCCTGGATTGCCCAGGCGTGCTTTTCTGCTCTCCCTCCTTCTGTTTTGGGAAGGCCAACCACGGGAAAAAGGAGAAAGAAGCTGGAGCCACTAAGTCTGGGGTCTGTGGCCTGTCCCGCAACTGCGGTAAACAAGGTGCACAGGGTTGCCTTGTGCAAGGCTGTGTTCTGCCCAAAAAAGGCTAAAGCAAGCCTACGGCTTCACCCAATATGGTCACATCTTAGGTAACTGCCATTTGGCAGTTTGGCTATCCTGTGGCCAAAGGCACATTAGTCTCGGGCTGTATTGGATAAAAAGGAGATCAGCAGGGAACACAGTGGGCTTTACCATTACAAGGTGTGTCTGCTATT
>VWZE01004824.1:4142-14867 GCA_013396675.1 Eubucco bourcierii | reverse complement strand
TCTAATAATCATTAATTACCTTCTGCCATAAGCAGGAAGTTGCTCCTTGTGTCCATCTAGTGAGCAAGCAGTGTACTGACCGCAAGCGGTATACTGACCGCGAACTTTCTCTTTCAGTTTAATCGAGTTCAATTAATGCATGTATTTACTACTTATTTCTAGATCCTATCATAACCTGTATATAGTTTCCATAATGATGCAAGAACCTGTTATTATTATTATTTTGGTGATTGGGGTCCCAAAAGTTCTGAATATTTTGTATTAATAAACTATATTAATATTTTTCAAATATCATCTTGCAGTAATTAATTACCCCTTCCACTACAGTGGTGGAGAATATCAATATCACATTATTTGAATGCCTTAAACTCCAGCTTCTTGTGGTATTTTGTGCCTTTTTCATTCCTTTTATTATTGCTCGAGTTACTTTTTCCAGCTTTGAGAGATACGTTTCAGACCCAAGCTCATAGCTGAATTTTCACGTCAGAGGACTAAATTATAGTTTGCATCAGCTTGTTTTACTCACAGTAAACTTTCACACAAAGATATATACCTTATCTACAGCCAAGGTTAGGCTTAGCGCTAGGTTCTATCACGATGCTCAAAATGAAACATTTTACTTCAATGAAGACTTTTAGTTATGAGGAGGAAACATCTAACTATTGTCAACTTATTTAAAAGCCATACTCATAAACTTGTATGGCCTCGAATGCCTTCTCCACAGCCAGTGCCTGGGTAATATAAGGTTTATGAGACTGAAGGATATATAACAAGGCTTATAATATAAATTCACCAGTTGTACTGAGACCGGTGTAAAGGTTTGGATTCATTTGGAGGGTCGTGAAAAGTTGAATTGGAAAGCCAGGGATTTGGCTGAAGTTTGCCAGCTGCAAAGAGAAGAGCCAATGGCTGCATCCACTTGCTTTGAATTCCTTAGCCTGGACACTTTATCTGGAGCCAAAGTTGGGGTTAGACTTGGAGTCAAGATGCACCCAAGGGTCTTTGTTATGACCAAAATACTTCTGCAAAAGCCCACTCCAGGATTTCCTGTGTTTCTAAGAAGAGTTGAAATGCTATGGTGACACAGTCAATGAAAGAAGCACATTAAAAATAATGTTACCCTTGACATTTGCCATAGTTTATTCTTTTCTGTGGCTGCAGTACAAGCGAAATCACATGGCTGATCGCCTTGCCTCGTCATGAGTAAATACTTCTTTCTAGGCAGGGTGTTATAGGTTCTTGTCCCCTTCCCTTTTCCTATTAGGGATGATAAAGCCAAAGCTACCTCATAAGCTACCAGAGAGATTTTAAGTACAGATTTTAGAGCATCTTGACCAAAAGTATGTAAAAGAGTGATGTAGTGCTTTGTTTAGTACTATAATGGAGGAAAAAACTCTTTCGCTCTCTGTGTCTCTGGATATAGAATAATAACTTGTGAGAGAAAGATGCATTTTATTGCTAAGAAATCAGGTTCAGGTCACTCTCCATCTAGCAATAACAGCTGCATTTAGTAGTGTACTTTGTCAGAAGAAAATAAAAGAAGATCAATTACAGGAAGAGAAAATCAAAGACTTACAGTCAGGATGTATTAAAGCCTAGTTTAGCTAAATTCAGCAATAATTTTTCAAAGGAGAAAAACACCACAATAAAACATTTATTGTGCATTTTATGCTTATTTTTGTGCTTTGAGAAAAAATGAAACAGTTTAGGTCTCATCCAATACTAAATTTCTCTCAGTTTTTCAATTCAAACATTAAAACAAACAAACAAACAAATTCAATTATTTAATCAGTTTTCACTATATAATATGCTAGAGAGAAAAAATAAACAATGTTAAAGATAGTTTTTTCATTGGTCGGACCCAGTACCATTCAAAAAGACATAATTTAGTTTATATAGAGATTGGCAAGGTCTTAGTACATATGTGAATGATTAAAGAAAATCAGTTATTTATAAATTAAATGGAAAAAGAATTAAATAATCTGAGTGTGAAAAACCCTAAATGACATGTGTGAGAACTAATGCATCTGCATGGCTTGTGTTCAGACCTGTTTAGTGGAGAATTGTTGAGGCCTGAGGCACAAAGAAAGATGTCTGAGCTGCAGATGCCAACTTGGAGGCTGTAAAGTGATTTGTTTCTATTTCCTTGTATCAATTTGAACAGTCAAATCAGCTTTACAGCTCTGAAATAAACACAGTTGGGAGTTTATGTGAGTTCAGGATGGCGTAATCTGTGTGCTTTGGACACGGTAGAGGAAGGAGAAAAAACATTTGCAGCCAATTTACTGACATGGCCATCATTTGACATATCAACAAATTGGTTGAGGTAATGGGAGAGATAAGTATTTAAAGTTGTAAATGTTTAAGAAGCTGAGAATCTGGAAAAGGGAATTAATTTTGAAGTTCAGCAGTGATTTATAGCCATGGAATACATGGGGTGGTGTGAAGTGACCTTGGGAATTGCTGTTCCTGCCTTATAAGTACCTTGACTCGTACTAGAGCTTACTGTCTTGAGACATGCACCCAAGTCATGGTTTTTGGCAAAAGACTTTTGACTTTTTGGAGAATGGACATGTAATATGCACAGGTCAAATGAAAGTCTGGCTCAAGTAGAAATGTTCATCTTGCAGGTTGAGCTCAGCCTGCCAAAATATTCATCCAGCCTGGCAGCTGCCTCTCCCCTACTGCTGTCCTGGGGCACAGGCAATGAGCTGCAGCTGGACAAACTGCTTAGTCTCTGCATGAACCTGTCTCCCGGTTGTTGTTGTCCTGAAATGAGACCTGCTCAAAAAATATGTCTCCTATGTGGCTTTACAACCAAAGACATGAGAACATCTTGTTTGTTAACTAAGCTGAAAATGAAAGAGATAGAGGGAAGAATGATGTTATTACATCTACATTAAGTTTATACTTTCCTGCAGAAACATGGTTGCCTGAGGATGCCAGTATACATGGGGTTGGTTGAAGCTCTGGATCTGTCCAAACCTCCAGGGTTTGGTTGTGGCTCAGAGATGTTAAATTCCTGTTCAAGGCCCACTGAAGTCAGAAGACACATGGATTGCTTTGTGGCTCCGTGGCTTAGCCCCTGCAACAGGACACCTACTGAGCTGAAGATTTTGTATTTCATCAGTTTTAAAAACTAATTGATATGAATCATGATAATGATTTAGTTTTAGATCTGGCCTTTGGCAATCATCAAAGCTGTTTAAAGAATTGCAGTCTTTATGTGACTATGAGTACGTCAGCTGTGCCACTGAACTCAAGAGCAACAAAACCCTCAGGGATTTTTTTAGTACAAAGCAACTTTTTCTGCTTCTGAAATCATGTGGATAATAGTAATTGTAGTGTATACCCTCTTTTATCTCTGGACTTTCTTATCCTGTTTCTTCTACTGCCAAAACCTTCATTTGCTCTAGAAACTGTCATGTTCTAACCTTGGAAAGATGTGCAAACTGTCTTCTGTTTTACAGGTGAGGAACCTGAGACTAGGGCCATTTAAAGCTGACATGTTTGTAATTATGGCAATATCTATAATCACGCATCTCAATAGCCACTGTGGTGTTCTAATCTGAGTATGTGCAGTCTGAGGTGCTGTGATGGCAACAGGAGGCAGGAAGGCTTCACAACAGGGAAAATCAAGATAGATTTTTCTAAGTAGGTGTAAGGAGCAAGCACTTCAATTTCAACCTACCCACTTCAATACCTAGATGACTCAATCCTTCCCTTTGCAGTGAAGCAGCAATCGCTTTCCTGGGACCTTGGGATGTGACCTCAAGAGGGGAAGTGGAGGATTAAAGACCTTTTCAGCTCTTTGCTTCTGTCTTGGCACCACCCTCACAGCACTCTGGGAGATGCCTCTTCCCTGGCAGTAGGTGGATGCGGCAGTGACCATTTGGCACCCTAACATAGACTCAACTGTGATGCATTATCACATCCAACTGTAGTGCTGGGGTTACGGGAGAAGCTGCCATGGCTAAATCCTCTGTTGCAGGTGGTTCTACCTTGTGTGGGCTGCTGAGGGTCAGTCCTCTCCTCTCTGCTTGCTGAGACTGTGACCCAGAGACCCTTCTCTCCATCATTACTGGCTATTGTTCCAGCAATACACTTTGACCACAAGCCTGGTCTCTCTTGAAAGCCTGTTTCTGTATTTCTAGCTTATTTCTAAATTATGGATAAATGAAATTTAGAGTGGCCAGCACAAGTAGTTGTCCCACAAAAGCTGTGTTTCAGAAGCTTAAATGGAGCTTAAATATCTAGTTGCACATAAAACCCCTCACTGTTTCTAGGATATCAGTACTGCTATGGATAGAACAGGTTTCAGATCTTAATACGCAGTCAAAAGTCCTGAATCACTACTTGAATTAAATGAAAACTTACTGTGTATGCATATAGAATCACAGAATTGTCAGGTTTGGAAGGCATTAATCAAAGACCATTCCAACAATTTCCTTGCTACCTATTTCTTGATTAGGGTTGGGTAAGATTAGCAAAAGAATTAAACTAATATTCTTTGAAAGTTATGCATTATGGTGTAAGAAGTATAAAGTTACATCACACATGGCAAATGTCTCTAGGGTTTCCTTTATAGACTTGTTTATATTTTTATTTTGGTGATTATTACTTTCTCTGTGTCATTTCCATTTTTGCATCTCCATACTCATTATGTTTTTATTATCTCTTTTATGAAATCAATGGCTGCAAAACAAAAGATTTCGTTCTGGAAGTAAATAGATCCAAATGCATCTATCCATAAATTTAATGTTATGGCTGTGAAAGAGACTTTTACAAAGTTGCTGAGTTTAAACTGAAGCCAATTAATAGCTGACCTTTGATTTTTATGGACCATGATATGCAGCACAACCATTTGACTTGGCAGGTTTGAAATTATCCAAGTAGTAGCTGACCTGACTTGAAAAATACATCAGTAAAGTTAGTGCTCATGAAAGGCAACAGATCACTAGCCTTAGAAATAGAGTCCTCATGAGCTAGATACAAACCTCACTGAAGTTAATTACAAGTTTTCCTCTCGACTTCAGCGAGTTCTGGATGAGGGCCTCTGTCACCATAACACATGCGTCCTTTTCATGGGTGATACAAATTTCAACCAATGATTATCACAGTGAACTTCACCTGATATATGTTCCCAAACGTACTGTGAGACCTGAGTATGGAAAGTGAAGGAAGAGAAATCTGCTTATAAAATATAGCGAGGTGATGTGATGGGAGGACAAAATGGAGTCACTAAGCAACCTGAAGGCCACAGCCTACACAAAAAGAAATGTTGCCTTAGCATGTGTCCAAACACATCTGTCAATGCCAGCATTCAGGAAATTTTATGCCTTATGAAATTACTATGGATACTTACTATTTATCCTATCACAATGGCATTTACTGGCTAGAGAGACAGATGGAATGAAGAAAACATGTTTATGAATAACTCCAAGGTTTGGTAGCTGTCTTTCCATAGTTAAAGGTACTCACTTGCAGAGAAAGTCTCATCAATGTCTAGATGAAGTAGACTTGAGCTAGTCAGAATAGAAAAAGCCCCAAATTTCTGCCTGAGTTATGAATTTGTACCTAAGCAGACAATTAATCTAAACATGAGGATCTGTGGTGGTGCAGAATCTACTCTATTCTGGATATTTGCTACATCCAGAAAGGATTAGGATGGAACATGAGAGGAACAGAGTACAAGCCCTGTGGGGGCTCAGTCCACTATAAACATGAGAGTAACTCAGCTGTGAGAGACCACCACTGGTTTTCCACAGCTGCCTCCAGTCCTTTTGCAGTTAGATGTTCCTCTTTGCTCATTAAAGCCTGTGATTCCTTCCCCAACTAGGTTGACAGTTCTACTGCTTTGAACCACTGACCAAAAAAAGAGAGATGACTAGATGCCTTCTTTCTACAATAAATTATTTTGGACTATATGACAGTTTTATAGTTTGTTCAGTACCACAATGGATGGAGATCATGGGTATGTTAATTCTGTCATTTTGATTAATGTGTAGAGTCTGCTAATTGCATCAGGAGGTGTGAGATGTTTCATCAGGAATAGGTAGTATTTCTGGTGTCCTTAAGAGACATTCAGGTCTGAGTTCCCTTTCAAGGGATGCCTGTCAGTGAAGGCTGGAGTTCCTGTCCCTCTCCTTTTTTGTTCTAATCTTTGCCCTCAAGCAGACTCCACTTTGAACAAGACACAACACCAATATTTTGTACTTTGTAAGAGGTGTATATATTATACTTAAACAAGTAACTTCTGAACAGAAAGTATAATTGATATATTCTTAGAATATATTCAACATGTGCCATTTTTATGGAAGCTTTCTCTTCATCCTAGGGGAGATATCTTTGGGTAGTATGGTAAGATATATCTTGGATGGAAGTAGCCTGGCTGCAATCATACAGACCCCTAGAATGGTGAAATTACCCTTTGAGAGATGGAAAAGGATATGATAGTTTTTTCTTATTGTGATTCCTTCAGAGAACCTGGTAGAGTGTTTGAAGAAAAAGTAATTTAACTTGCATATCTGCAGGGCAAGTGCGATCATTGTTTATGAAATTCACCAGTACTTTTTGTCTATATGTGACCTCTCTTCTCCACAAAACCACATTGGTTGTTGGTGGGTTTTTTTTTTTTCCTCATTTGTTTGGTTTTTTTTTCCCTTAGTCATATCAATTCTATTTTTAACACACTTTATTTTCTTCATATCATTGTGGTGTACTGAAACAACTCTGTATTTTTTCTTTGGGCCTAACATTAAAACTTCCACTATATACACAACATTTATTTCGTCTTGTCACAACCAGGCAACCCATCTTACAACCTCATGCACAGACCCATCTTTGTCCATCTGAGAACATGACAGGTTTCTCCCTGGATATTTCCATTGAAAGGTCCTTTTAGAGCTTTGTGAAATTTGATCTTAAACTACCCCTTTCCTATTTTTTCTTCTATTTACCTATACACTCCAGGCTCACTGGGAAAGTGGGACACTGAAAATGGTGAGTCTAAGTGCCTTGTTAGAAATAAATGGACTAAATGAAATTAACCCATTCAGCTCACTGGTATTGTCTTGTTTTCCCATCTGTCTGTATTAATCCTTTCTTTCGCTTAATGATTCAATACAAAACTATTTTAGATAAAGCCCATCTTTTTGGGTTGAGTACACACAACATCTAACTCAGTGGGATTTGTAATTAAGATTTCCATAAGGAGTACAGTGATATGAATAACTCTAAAGAATATGGTCAAGCTCTCCCCAGAATATCTAACACAAATCCTTTATCTAAAAAGACAGTGTCACAAGCAAGAAGGATCCTCAAATTCATGTAAGGTGATTCTTTTGAGGTTTGAATGTGGAAAGTGAAACGCATTTCAACAAACTAGCATTTAGAATCGTAGAATCATAGAATGGTAAGGTTGGAAGGGACTTCAAGGATCATCTAGTTCCACCCCCCTGCCATAGGCAGGGACACTTCCTACTAGTACAGGTCACTCAAGGCCTCATCCAATCTGGCCTTGAACATCTCCAGAGAGGAAGCAGAGACAACTTCCCTGGGCAACCCGTTCCAGTGCCTCACCACCCACACTGGAAAGAAGATCCTCCTAACATCTAGTCTAAATCTCCCCTCTGCCAGTTTAAACCCATTGCCCCTAGTCCTGTCATTGCAAGCCCTTGTAAATAGTCCTCCCCAGCCTTCCTGTAGGCCCCCTTCAGATACTGGAAGGCTACTATATGGTCTCCTCAAAGCCTTCTCTTCTCCAGGCTGAAGAACCCCAACTCTTGTAACCTGTCCTCATAGGAGAGCTGCTCCAGCCCTCTGATCATCTTTGTGGCCCTCCTCTGGACTCACTCCAACACTTCCATGTCCTTCCTGTGCTGGCGGCTCCAGAACTGCACACATTAATTCCATAGAAATTTTCTTCAGTGGATTTCTCTGGAATAATTGTTGAATTATTCCAACATTTTCTAACTCATAATAAACCATTCAATGCATATTAAGCAGGATGCTAGTAATGGTGTGGTTATTTTGAATTGTTCTACTGGAGTTTTGTCTGAGGAAGCAGAGAAAGCTTTAGGATCCGTCTCCTGTGGTGGAGAAAACATTTAATTACATTTAAGCAATGAACACAGATTCCTTTTCACATAATCCAACTGTTGTCAGAGAAGAACTAGATTGTGATTCAAAAGCCCTTTAAATGAGATTTGAACTAATGAATAACTGCTGCTATTAGAATCTAGAATTTATGGGGCTGTTGTCTGTTGTTACCAATCCTAATGAAAAGCACTTTGTCAGGTAGTGCTGTTTGTATGGCTTTGTCTCTTAATCATGGAGCTGGATACACTGGAAGATGCTGCATGAATACAGAACCTAATATCACTAATTCTCCAAAGAATTGAGAGTCAAATGATATTAAGGTCAGTGATTACATGTGGCTATGTAAAGCTAGACAGAGGACCAAAGCCAAGGATGATCTGCTGACAGCCCAACGATCCATGTGAAATAAATGAAGGGTTTAAATTAAGAAGTGGTCTGGTAATTTATTGCTTGCAATTACTGATTGTAGGTATTATCAAATCTTGAGCTCTGTTCTGAATGTAGGAGTGGTTCATACTTTCTTCTTTTTGCCTTTGTAGTGTTCTGAAATGAAAAGAAAAAACTGGCACAAGGAAGACTGTACACACCTGTTAAAGCTTTATGATCTTCTACTTACTTGTAAATACCAATGAAGCACAAAGTAAGCTACTATCTAGGAAAAAAAAAACCATCCTGGTTGGTACTAAGGAGAAACTAAGGTCACCTGATGAGTCTTACAAGAGGGTAACCAGACAGTATGGATGAGACTATAGAATGAAGTAACTTATCAGCTATTTCAGAGATGTGAGTAAGGAAGAGATTATCATTTCAGAGGTAAATAGGATCCTGGTTTTGCAAAAAAGGCTGGTTCAAACTCAAATCATGCAGAAATAGAGAAGTAGATGTCATAGTAGGGTCATAGAAGTGTGTAATGCCATTCCTTAATCTATGTTTTCTGTTTATTTTTATGCCTAAGTAAAGAGAAGTAGAGTTAGAGACTTTTGCAAGGTCTGTGCGCTGTCTTCCTAACCCTGATGTCATCTCTGGACACAATCTCTGAGTCCATAGTCGCAAAACTCTGGTCAGAGACGGAGTATGCTCACACAGTTGGGGAATTTGAAGCATTTATGATTCAGAGTATGAAGTGACATCTTGGTCAGTTGTCATGGTAGGCCTAAGCAGGCCAAAATAGGCTTATATGTGTCCCGGCTTGCCCAGGCATGTTTTTCTGCTCTCCCTCCTTCTGTTTTGGGGAGAGAAACCGTGGGAAAAAGGACAAAGAAGCTGGAGCCACTGAGTCTGGGGTCTGTGGCCTGCCCAGCAACTGTGGTAAGCAAGGTGCACAGGGCTGCCTTGTGCAAGGCTGTGTTCTACCCAAATTTGGGTAAAGCATGCCTGTGGCTTCACCTAAAATGGTCAAACTTGGCTAACTGCAATTCTGATTGGCTATTATATGTCCAAAAGCCCATTAGTCTTGGGCTGTATCAATAAAAGGAGATGAGCAGGGAGCACAACATGTGCTCTGCCATTTTATGTGTGTTCTGCTATTGTATCCGTGCTTGCTTACTACCTCATTGCATCCTGAGCTGTGTGCAGCTCCAGTGACCAGGAACAGGCTCTAAATGTCTCCACATGATCAGGCTGCACAGCCAGCACTGTGCAGAGACTGCACATCTCAAGACATCTTTGCCTGCACCTGAAAGTCTCCTGCCAAGACAGGAAGTCCTGGAGATACACAGATCATCCAGAGGAGATCAGGAGCAGGTCAGAGATTGTCTTCCTCTTTNTGTCATGGTAGGCCTAAGCAGGCCAAAATAGGCTTATATGTGTCCCGGCTTGCCCAGGCATGTTTTTCTGCTCTCCCTCTCTGTTTTGGGGAGAAGTAACCACAGGAAAGAGGACAAAGAACCTGGAGCCACTGAGCCTGGGGACCCTGGCCCTTTGCAGCCTCCAGTAAATGAGGTACACATGCTCGGCTTGTGTATGCCTTCTGCAAGGCCTGTGTTCTACCCAAATTTGGGTAAAGCATGCCTGTGGCTTCACCTAAAATGGTCAAACTTGGCTAACTGCAATTCTGATTGGCTATTATATGTCCAAAAGCCCATTAGTCTTGGGCTGTATCAATAAAAGGAGATGAGCAGGGAGCACAACATGTGCTCTGCCATTTTATGTGTGTTCTGCTATTGTATCCGTGCTTGCTTACTACCTCATTGCATCCTGAGCTGTGTGCAGCTCCAGTGACCAGGAACAGGCTCTAAATGTCTCCACATGATCAGGCTGCACAGCCAGCACTGTGCAGAGACTGCACATCTCAAGACATCTTTGCCTGCACCTGAAAGTCTCCTGCCAAGACAGGAAGTCCTGGAGATACACAGATCATCCAGAGGAGATCAGGAGCAGGTCAGAGATTGTCTTCCTCTTTTCCCCAGCAGCCTGGGAAGAACTGGAAGTCTCAGTGGATGACAAGAATTTCCTGAAACCATTTGAGTACTGTCTGAAGCTATAGCTAGCCCTGCAATGTTTTTTGAGTAAATACTTAAAACCTCTTGTATTTCACCATTGCCTTGTGCCATAAGTGTTGTGGTAGGCCTAAATAGGCCCAAGGTGGGCTTGTACACGTCCTGGCTTGCCCAGGCATGCTCCCTC
>VWZE01004823.1:312121-351635 GCA_013396675.1 Eubucco bourcierii | reverse complement strand
TCCTCTGAGACGTTTTCTCTTTGTGGGATATTCCCTTTAATTTCAGGTACCTGCCTAAATCATGAGATTAGGCTCCCCCTACAGCCGGCCACGGGAAGAGGCTGCCCAGCAGCGTAAGCCACAAAACAAGCTCCGTCCACTCACAATGCACTGGGAGCTCACCTCTCGCTAAGGGGCATGTAAGGACTGTAAGAAAATCAAGTCAGCCTCCCCTGCGCTCCAGCTCCAGCTCATAAAAGAGCTATCTCATAATGCTCTCAGGAGAATAAGTACAGGGAAAGGCTGGGAGATACCAAGGAATTGTGTCACAGAGGAGACAAAGAACAACTTTTTAAAAAGGCAGATTTTAACCCTTGAGAGGTTTGTGATGGGGAGCTGTGAAGCTTACAAAGCAAGCCTGAACTGCTTTGGACACACTGTTCTTCTCACCCTGTACTCCACATCTGAAGTATTGTGTCCAGTTCTGGACACTCCAGTTTGAAGAGGGACAGAAAGAGTCTAGCAGAGGCTATAAAGATGATTAGGGAACTGAAGCATCTCTCTCACAAGGAGAGACTGAGAGACCTGGGGTCCTTTGGCCTAGAAAGGAGAAGACAGAGGGGATCCTCTCAAGGTATACAAGTAACTAAAGAATGGAGATCATAAGGAGGGGGCTGGGCTATTTTCAGTGGTGACCACTGACAGGACAAGGGGCAACAGGCACAAACTAGAACACAGAAGGTTTCACTTGAACTCAATGAAAAGCTTTTTTACTTTGAGTGTGACAGAGCACTGGAGCAGGCTGCCCAGAGAGGATTTGGAATCTCCTTTCCTGGAGAGACTCCAAACCCATCTGGACATTGTGATCCTGGGCAACCTGTTGTGGGCAACTGTGCTTTAGCAGGGAGGTTGGACTAAATAATCTCCAGAGGTCTCATCCAACCCCTGCCATTCTGTGATTCTGTGAAGAACCAACTTATGCAACACTTCTACCTCATGTTTTGGGTGGGCCCCAGGTGCTCAAGATGCCAATACTTCTGTAACTTCAATTTCACCTTGAAGAGCTTCAGAAATGGATTTTAAATGCATTATATTTACCCTTATACACTATATCTATACAGACACATACAGTGTTAACTATTTCAAGGTCCCCACAGAGAGCTGTTAGCACAGACAGAACATGGGTCTGCATACTATTTCAGCCACATGCACCATCTGCTCCAACATTTTAATGTAATTTACTAGGCAAGAGCTGAGCAGGAAAAAAACACCCTGCTAGATGGAAGATATTAAATTTCCCCTTCCCCAAAACAACCCCTGCTGCTTGATATATGAACCCAGCTCACCCATAACTAATAATTCATTTAAGAATATATTCATGAATCTAAAAAACCCACAAAAGAAGTCCTGTGTCTGCAATAATATCATAATAAAATGATGTTACTTTTGTGTTCACTACCTGCCTGCTGCCCCAGGAAACTATCCAAACTGATAATGCTTTTGGCAAAACCAAACCAAAACAAAAAAGGAGTGGACAGATTAAGAATTTAGAGCTGTTACTTCCCCTCAGTCAGCATTTTTCACAATCTTCAATGAATGTGTAAAGAAAGATTTATTTACTGCAGCACTGAAGCCAAACAAGTTCTATATGTTAAGACTTGGATTTGGCTGAAGGTGGCAGCCAATTTTGGAAGTAAGTTTTGCAAGTGCTCTGTAAAAGGGCTTCCAAGTGGGAAAGATCTACACTTCAAGAATCAGGCTTCATCAAGGAGCACATTCGTGACAAATAAGGCTCCACTTTCTAAAACAAAACCAGTGGTCTGCAAAAGTTATGATAAACTCCTTTTGCCATGTTCAACAGCACTCATGAAGATGTTCAGATGAAGTCAGTACGTTTTTTCATTACAACTATGCACAGCATTAACAAGAAATACTGTAACAGAAAAACTGTCTGTTCTAAGTTCAGAGTATTACACACAATTGGAAAACCAAAACTGCTCAGTAATTTTAAAACTACAATTGTATGCAAGGTGCTGACAAAGTTCTCTCCACAGCCTTACTGAAAGCCCAGTGCCTGCTCATTTTGCTGATGCCATGACAATCTCCTACTCTTCATGCTGGAAATTCATTCTTGCAAATCCCTCCACCATTTCCTACTACATTTGAAATTTCCTGCCACATTCAAATCAGTTTCTTAATACTGTAAATAATAATGTTGCTTTCTAATGTGGAAGGTAGAAAAGTCCATATACAGCAGGGAAGTCTTTACCAACTCTTCTTACTGGTAGCTGCCTTCATGATTCATTATCTTCAGAAACAAGAGCTCAGTTGGAGCTCCCACCCAGAGCTGAAAGCCTGGCTGTGTGCCAGGATGCTTCATCTTACCAGCCAGTGATCAATGGCAATCAGCTCCAGCAGTCATCACACCAGAAGTCCCAGACTTTGGTTTGATCTGGTGTGCCACACTTAACGTTATTTAGATTGGATACTAGGAACATGTTCTTTACTACAAGGGTGGTGGAACACTGGAACAGGTTGCCCAGGGAGGTAATTGAGGCCCCATGCCTGGAAATATTCAGTCAGACTTGGCAAGGCTCTGACCAATCTGATCTAGTGGAGGATGTCCCTGCTCACTACACGACCTTTGGAGATCACTTTCAACCCAAATCATTCCATGATTCTATGATAATTTAAAACCATCACGAGAATTCTTACCAAAAACAAACAAACAAACAAAAAAAAAAAACTAACAAAAAAAACCACCCCAACAAAACAAAACAAAACCAAAACCCAACCAACCACCCAAAAAAACCCCAGAACTTCTTTTATAACTTTCTGTTTGTGGATTTCTGGAGGATGTTGTTTGTTTGGGTTTCAATCATACAGGGGTGAAGTCATACAGGTTTATAGTCTCTTGGTTCTGGAGTAAACTTTAGTCCAATTTTCTCGCTTCCATGCCCAGCTAACATATTCTGCAACACTGAGCACCAAGAACATTGTCATTGATTTCAATCAGCACAGGATCACACCCTAACTGCTTCCAATTTCACAGGTACTAAGCAACACTATGTGATCGCAGCTTCCAAGTAAGCAACATCCTGTATTCAAAGCTTTGAATCATCTAACTCCATCCAGACCTGGGAGCTTGGGCACCTACCAGTGAACACTAGCTATGCTTGGACAACAAACTCTTGGAAGCACAGAAATAAGTAAACACATCTTACATGCTGTTAAATGCATAACATTTCCTTGTATCCTCATCACGGACATAAAATAGAGAATACTTGCTACTATACTTTAAAGTTTCCACATTTTTCTCAGTTTTAACAAGAACAAAATCAGACTTTTCCTCATATAAAAATTCATACATAACATTCCTATGAATGAATCCATATACAGTTTAAGAAGAAAAACAGAGTACACAAAAATGGAAAGCTTCGTGATACAAGTTAGATTTTATATTTCTTATTGAATATTGATCCCAACAGTGATCTTCTATGTTCACACTGTTCCAAATAATTGCTCTTAGTTTAGCATCATCAGCCTTAAGGGAATGCGTATCATCATTTGACACAGACATGGTGCTAAGAGACTGGTTTAGCACCAGCATTGGCAGAGTCTAGGTAATGATTGGACTCAATGATCTTAAAGGTCTTTTCCAACCAAAATATTTCAATTATTCTATTCAGTGCACAACTCAGTCATTTCTGCAGTAGTGTGTATTTTTTCAACAATTACCTAAGAACACAGGGCATGTGTTTTTCTTTTAAAAACAGCAACTCTCACTGTCAAAAAAATAGCAAATAACACTGTATTCCCTATTTTGTTAGCAGTAAGAGGCTTTCCTGAATCTTAACAACCCTTAAGAAATACTCAGTAGCTGGACTAGCTTTAGTGGAAATGGTACTTACAGCCACTCCAAATTTTATTTGCTCATCCACACATCATGACAATGGAAACCTTGCTTGCTGTTAAGACAGAATGGTTTGGAACACTGGATCACCCTCAGCACCCACTGAATAACGAAGAGTGAGAATGGCTGCCCCTATAGGGCCAATCCTGATCTACTTTAATTTTTTAAGGATGTGAAATTTGATGGGTGAGATAATACACTATGGATGTCCACACACAATAAAGTTACGTTTTGATCTGTTGCCTCTCATATCTGGTTTATCACACCCGTTTTGTGTAGAGTTGTGTCAGAAAATAGAACTCAAGTTTGTTAAGAAGCAAGCAAGAATAAAACAAAAATGCACAGATTCTTCACAGAGCTCAAAAGAAAAAAAAGAGGAAAGTAAGAAAAAGCAGGTGATAATGAGTATCAATACATTTGGACAGACATGACAATTTTTCCCTATCACCAATGACTTTCTATTTACACATATTCTTTTTATCACATTCTACAAAGTGGTTAAAAGGCTCCTTCCAAAACAAACTTTCACCACTGTAGAAACCCTTGCAGGTTCCACGTACATTCATTCACGCACATGCATGTGTACAGTAACTGTTTTGAGGCTACAGTTTAGCTCTTCTCACCCATATTAAAGGAACAACTTAAAAGGGACAACTTAGCAACACAGAAGTTTTTCAAGAAAGTCTGGGTATTACTGTTTTACATCTCATGGAAAAAACACACAGCAGTCAAAATAACACCGAACGGTAGTCTTTGACTTCTGAGGTTGATCAGAACCTCTATTGTATTCAGCACATCACAAGAATGTTGACATAAACCTTTAACATATTGGGGAGAAGCTCTGGAAGGGGATTAATCTTTTAAAAGGAAAATGGTCACATTAAAATCCACAGACACTTTGAAAAATACATGTTGTGCCAAGTAACTGAGGCCAGAATTCAGTTATTTATAGTTATTGTGCTTGCACTACACTGGAAAGAACTTAGAGCACATTAAAGTACAACAACCGCTCACAAAACTGGTTGAAACTTGGCTATCTGAAAGCACACTTGTGAGAATTAAATGGATCCTCTTCCAAAAGGCTCCTACATGTAGTAAACAGCACTGGCAGATAGTGAATGACAGAGGTCTGAGCACACACAGTCTGCCCTGTGCTTACAAAGAGCTGCTCAGCTAACGAAAACAAGCACATAAAATTCTCAATGCAAAAATAACCAGAAAAATCCCACCATTTTTCCCTCTCCTTCCTTGGTACTTACCTGTAAGTTTTAGAAAGCAACATCATCAGGTGACTTTGCTCACTATTACTTCCAATTAAAATAAATTATGATGCTATTAATGCAGTTTACAACCCCATAAATAACTGTTCTGAGGATAAAAGAAATGAAACAAAACCAAAAGCAACGTACCATTTACCCAGCAACCAAACTGCAGTATGAAAAGACATCACATTCTTCTTTCTGTACTTTAGAGACACAGGAGTACTCTGATATTCCAAATATTAGGAGATGCTATTTGCTTATGATGCTTGTAAATCACAACAATGAATGCACTTGACATTGCTTGGAAGACAGAAAAATGCAGACATTAATTTGTCAGCTTCTCTTTTAAAGTTGACATCTGTTTGCCTCCTTACTGCACAAAATAAAAGGCAAGCTTTCTGCCTACAGGCTCCAGACTGCTCACTCCATCCCTCCACTCAAACCACAGCGTGTGAGAGCTGCGTTCCACCTCAGGACTAGTTTTGGTGGCTGTCATAGGCAGAGATGCCTGTGTTCGCTCAGGGGAGAAAGAGGACCTGAAGCTGATTGCACTGGAAGTGTTTGCTAATAGAGATGTCAACCAAGTAAAGGAGTTTCAGTACCTGAGTTAACTAGCTGTTGCTCCATGACCCCACAGCCAAGAACCTCCAGCCATTCTCCTTGGAAGTTGATCTCCATCTCAAAGGAAGGGTGAGTAAATGGGAAGTAGCAGTCTACCCATCTGACTTGCAGTCCTGTAGCAGTGTTGAAAAAAATAAATAAATATGAAGGGTGTATGCTTCAAAGGCCATCCCTCCAACCATCTGCAAAACTTGCCCTTCAACTAATGACTCCAATTACAGCAATCCAGAGAAAATAAATAGCAAGCAAACTCATTTACAGCACTTGGGCAAGGCAATAAATCTTAAAACTTCTGGAAAAAAAAATGACTGTGTCTTTTCTAATATGAAAAACACTTTGTGCAACTCAAGCATCCTTTGAAACCAAATCAATCACCTGTCAACCTTTAGCAACCAGCTGGCATTGAACAAAAATGAGCCAAGATCATGGGAAAGTCACTAATTTTGTTATTCTTTACACCAGGAAATGACTAACAGCTCCTCACAGAAAAGCCAAGTAATTTTTACTTAGTATTTTATCAACTGGCTAGGCAAGCACTTTTTAAATTAGAAGCTATTTCAAATACAAACCTATTCTTTTTGTACATGATCAAATACCAATGTTTAAAATAGATGTTAATGCAAAGAAATATAAAGATATGTACACAGAGTTGCACTACTCATCCTGTAACTAAATGCCTTTGTAAAAAGTCCCTCTCCAGCTCTGCTGTAGCAAAATCTCGTGAAAGGAACTCAAAAAGCATCACTTGTAGACTACAAAATGAGACATGGCACATCACTAGAAATAGTCATTAAAAGAACTGTCTCCCATTTACAAGTATTTAAAACAACTGATTGCACACTCCAGATTTTCACCCTTCCTCTAATATCTATGATTCCTTTCCCTGTTGGCAAAGCCAGGAAGAAACAAAAAGACAAATCTTGGGAATATATGTAGGTGCAGATTTTTATAAATTATAACCTCATGACAACCCAGAGACCTTTAAGCACCTTTTGTTATACATTTTTGCTAATGAGACTGATGAGTCTTTACTGTGAGGATGGTGAGACACTGGAATGAGTTTCCAGAGAAGTTGTGGACATCTCATCCCTGGAAATGTTTCAGACCAGGCTGGATGATGCTTTGAGAAACTTGGTCTAGTGGGAGGTGTCCTTGCCCATGGCAGGGAGATTGGAAATTCTATGATTTCATATGCAATCCAAACAATCTGCCTATGAATTACAGCTGACTGTATGACAATGCAATCTTTCAGTGGCTTAGTGCAGCTGCGATCACACTATCCTGCTAGGGAAGATGGGCAGCTTCATTGCAATATTCTGCTGACAGCACAGGATGTAAAGAACACAACTGATGTGAAGTGGAAAAGGAATGAAATTTTTGCTTTTAACAGAAAATGGGACTAGGCCAGATGAGACACAAAAGCAATCACAAATATGGTGTAAAGTGGAGAGTAAAATGAAAAGATGACAGCTGTCAAAAACAAATTTAATTATGTGAGTCCCTGGTCACTTGTACTGCACCCATCTCACATGTTCAGCACCCAGCATAAATATTGAATATTCTTTGAATATTACTTTCCAGTTTGCACTGACAGCTTACTAGAAGGTCAAGAAGGTGAAGAGGAGAAGAAATTCACATTTCCATGACCAGGAAAAAAAAAAAAGAAAAAAAAAAGAAAAAAAGAAGACATAATTATATTTAAATCACTGTCTGTATCTTTTTGTATTTCAGGAAAAATATCTGGGGCACAGACATAGAAAATCTTCACAGTAAGAAGACACCACATTCTTATAGTCTGCAGATTTACAGTCATTTAAGAGTATATTTTTAATGTCTTCCTAGGTACTCTGTGAACTGTAGAAGTACTTGTAATAGCCAACATACTGAAGATTAAAGTGCACCTCATTTGGGTGAGACCTCACCAGGAACACTGTGTCCAGCTCTGGAGTCCTCAGCCCAGGAGACACATGGGCCTCTTGGAATGGATCTGGAAGAGGCCACAGAAATAATCTGAGGGTGAAACCCTCTGCTGTGAGGACAGTTTGAGAGAGCTGGGGATATTCAGCCTGGAGAAAAGGCCCCAAGGAAAACTTCTGGAGGCCTTTCAGTACTTGATGGGGCAGACAGAAATATAAAGACAGACCTTTCAGCACAATGTGGTGTGACAGGACAAGGGGTGATGGTTTTAAACTAAAAGATAGGAAATTTGGCCTAGATACAAGGAAGAAATATTTTACACTGAGAGTGGTGAGACACTGGCACAGGTTGCGAGAAAGGTAGTGGATGTCTGATCTCCGGGAATGGGCCTCTGAACAATCTGTTCTAGCTGAAGATATCTCCTGCTCACTGCATGGGGATTGGACTAGATGACCTTTAAAGGCCCCTTCCAAACCATTCTAGGATTCTATGATCTGTCAACAGTTCAAGCAGGATGTCATTGCAGTCTCAGATATCATTAATATCTCCTAGAAGTTTCCCACTTTAAAACAACAACTTCAGCATCTGAAGTTGATTGGAAAAAAATCATTCTTACTATTACTTACTTTGATCCTAACTTTCTGTGTTTCAAAAGGCTGCTGCAAACTAAATACAAGAAAAAAATGAACTTAGGAACTTTAAAAATTCTTGTCCAGGTGAGATAGAATGGTTGCGGTAGTTTGGGGTGGGGCAAAGTTTCCCTTAAGAACACTACAGAGGTGAAGTCCCACCCTAGGGGACAGGCCTGGTCATTCCAGGCTATTGTAATGTGGTTATTCTGTTCTGCTTGCCGGTATCACAGCTTGTAATGCAGTGCCTGGCTGACACTGCTCTGCTCTCTTCCTGCCTGCCTCTCCTCCCTTCACCTCTCCTCTCCGGGCAGAGCACACATCCCTGCTTATCTCATGGGTTGTGTGGGGAGATGGCTCCTGGCTGCCAGGGAATTTTCACCTGCGTCATGCGGCCTGCTGAGGCCTCGTAGGCATAAGTCGGGGAAGGCAGCTCTGGCCTACTCTCAGGCCTGCTGAGGATGGTAGGGGTGGAGGATCCTAAAAGGTTTTATATAAAATACCAATTATACCTGAAAGGTCAGTCAATAGCCAGTTATTCAGACATTAAAAGACACTGGGATGGAACTCTGACCAAATTTGAATAAAAATGTAATAGCAAAGATTCTGAATGAAGCCTTCCAAGATGACTATAACTCTCCCTAGGAAAAAACCCACATGGATGTTTCAGTGTACTTGGTGTCACTGTCATCCCTAAGCCTCCTGGTTATATTATGCAAAACATTTCTCCAAAGTCCAGATGCCTACAGTCATCAGCAGGCCAGCAAAAGAGATGCAAGGACTTACCATCACCAAAGAGCTGAGTCATGAGCTTTGTGAGCACTTGCTTCAGGTTGAACTCCACCAGCCTCACTGCCTCCATAGTGTGACACTCCTGCTTGTGTGCAGTGCGGTGACCTCGCTCAAACAGCTGTAAGCTTTCCCCATCCTTAATGTTGGAGAACAGCTACAACAAAACCACAAAGACATCAGTGTTTTGCATCAAGGGCTTTCTAAGTGAAAGCAGAGAATGGAGCTTTATTGATTTAAGTGGAAGCTTACCTGTGAAGTCTGCACTATGAAAAATAAATGTAAAATTTGTGATTTTACATAAATTCAATAAACACAGAGATAAATCATCACAACAGAAATATTCAAACACTAAAATTTGGTTTATTTCTGTACTGTACATTCAAATACTATAATTAACTACAGGAAAATACTTATTTTTAAAGGAAACATCTTTTTCCTTATCCTGTTACACTGGAAGTTGTCAGGTAGAACAAATTTCACTGTGCAGTATCTGAATTATATCCACAGAACTTCAACATATATCACAAGTTCAACTTTTTATAGTAGTTGAATGATGTAAAATACCAAAAACTCAACAGCTTTCAAAAGCTGTAATCGAATGGATTTCAAAAAAGCCAGCAAAAAACCTTCCCCAACAGAAAACAAACAAACAAAAGCCCACAGCAAAAAACACCAACAAAAACAAACCCACCAGTCCCAACCTGCCAGTTTACTGAGATCTTACACTACTTATATTTTGACTCACTTTGGGTACAGTTTGTTTGCTTAAGGACTGCCATTTTCCTGTGTTTAACCACACACAGCACCTTCCTGTGTACAAGAATTTTGCCTGTGGGGCATCAAGGATTCACAGTCACCGTTTGAGGTTTCAAGATAAATTACAAAGCACAGGGACAAGCTGTATTTGGGATGGGACAGCCTTGCTCATTGTACAGAGGCTGCTCTCAACCACATCTGTTGCAGGTCAAGGATTTGTTTCCCGTACATCCCATACATTTCTGGCCAGGAGGTCCCAGACATACACACTAGAGTAAACTTAAATCCCTTCAGGGAGACTAATAAACCACTCTTGCTAAGCCACTTCATTAGAGGCTGTGTGTTGGGGAGACAAGCAGTCAGTTTTACACTCTAAAGAGAATTTCTCTCGGAAATTTTTACAGCTGTACAATCCCCAACTTTGTTAAGTCTGGAGGGTAGGGAGAGCTAATTGTAAAAGCATTTCTACTGCACTCTACTCCTCCTCCACCTTCCCACAGTTAACTATCACACACAGAGAGGGTAGGAAAAGAAAAAAAAAACAAACCACACATTGAGATTTTCTTCCCATTATGCCTCCTAACGTAACTAGCTCTAACTCAGCAGATGCCATGAACAGCGTGTAACCTTCACAACTTGCAGATGCCCACAGAAGTTGTTTTAATTGCAGTTTGATACCTCCAGAGCATTGAAGTGTTCTAAAAAATTTCAAGTGAACCTCTGGTAGCCTACAAATGGTTGGTGCAATTAATTAGGACTCGCATGTTGCACTTTTCATACAGACACAAGGCAAGCAGAAGCTTGAGTTTAGAGAGCACACAAACTAGCAGAAATGAACTGAGTGAAATGGAAAAAAAAACAAACCAAACTTTGAATTGTTAGTCAGGAGGAGACTTGTCTGGCAGACTAAGAAAAGACTTCTCAAGTTAATCTCCTTAGTGCTCTGCAGAGAAATACAAAATAAAAAAGGAAAAAGAGAAATACTGAATGATCACCCATCAGTCTCAGAAAAAATGCCTTTACTAATCAAAAGGCAGCAGCTTGACAAAATGAGATATTACACTTAAATAACAGATTGTGCATTCAAGTGCTCACCTGGAAGATTAAACCCCTTTATACTGCTGGCATTATTTCTGTACTGGTTGGAAGAAGACAATACTCACCCTATAACTAATTTACTGTCAGCAGGGCACATCAGTCATCCAGCACATGAGTTTGTAATCCAGGGGATATTCACAGAGGCCAGCATCAGCCAGGATTAATTGTCTTAGGCTCACTAGGTGGTTGACAGACAGACACAGGCTTCTTCACATAGAAGCCTGAAGTGGCTAAATCAGGTTCATGCTCTGAATTACCCTCTACAGGTAGCTCATTTCTCTGGCTACTGACTGAAGAAACTACCCTCAGTAAGCCAAAAAATACCTTTCAGGCCACAGAGATTTCCCCCCTTTGGACTAAAATGCATGGTACTTATACACTAGAAAATGTATTTGCTACTTTCTTCCTGCTAGTATTTTAGTACATGAAACTCCCTTCTTCCTTTCCTCCTTCATTTCTCCCACCATCCCCCAGCTTAAAAAACATTACTCAGACAACTGTAAGGAACAGATTCTGCACATTACCTTTAAAATACAGCATTTATATCAACAAGCACACTGTAAGGAATAGAATCTGAAGACTGCCTTTAGAATACAGCACTTATATCAACAAGCACACAAGTACTTTTCCTGACCACTGTGCTACTCCTGAAATGCTGATACCGCAGTGCCTGTTTGAAGCAAAAATTCTATTTTAGCAGATTATATCAGACGTGGCAATAAAATATGTGCAAGAACCATTGAAGTATATATATTCAGTCATACCCCAGCTCTCTAACCTGCCAGCCTCTTCAACCTGCCAAACCAGCCACATGCACTGTCTCCTCCTCTGTGCCAGGACAAGTGCCCATGCAGTGGTGTGCTGAGCCAGGCTGGGAGGTAGACCTAGGTGAGGTGTAACCCAGGAAAACAGAAGAAATTGAGACATGAAAACAGTCTAATTCAGATTGATACCCAGTTATCCACATACAGGTGGCCATGCTGGCACATGGGACAGGGCAAGGCCATTCTGACACAGGCACAAAGCCGTGTCAGTTGGCCTAGGCTGTCTAAGGACAGTTGTAGAGAAGACCTCAAAAGACAGGAAGCAGCAAAGAAACAGTCCTTCACAGAAGCACTTTGGTATTCTCCATAGAGGCTTCATGAGCTCCTGTCAACTCCAGCACATTTGTGAACAGGGTTATACTGAGAAAAAAAAACAAACAAGAGACCTTACAGTTGTATTAATATTTACTCCCTTCTTTACATTCACTGATATTTCTATGTCAATATGAGCAGCTTTAAACTGATACACCAATGTCACTATTACAATGATTGAACTGTGCTAAGTGCATATTTCTACACACATAAAGCCAGGGAAGTCAAAGCTTGAATAAAATGCAGAATCACCTACAGTCACTCCTTTTTGATGCTAGTTCTTCTCAAGCATATATCTGAGTAAATGGAAGGATAAAAAGCATTCCTCAGTCTTGCATAAAACACTGACACATCCAAGATGCACATGAACATATATATGTACATGTACAGGGTAGGAAGGCTCTACAGAGGGATCTAGATAGGCTAGAGTGATAGGCCAAGGGCATTGGGATGAACTTCAACAAGACAAAGTGCTGTATCCTACACATGGGTCACAAAAAACCCACAAATGCTCCAGGCTAGGGGAGTGGTTGGAAATGGTCCAGTGGAAAAGGACCTGGAGATGTCAGTTGACAGCCAGGTGAACATGAGCCAGCATGTGCCCAAGTGGCCAAGAAGCCAACAGCATCCTGGGCCTGTATCAGGTATAGGGTGGCCAGCAGGAGTAGGGCACCGATCATCCTCCTGTACTGGGTACTGGTGAGACCACACCTCAAACACCAGGTTCAGTTTTGAGACACTCACAGGAAGGACACTATGGGCTGGACTGGGTTCAAAGAGGGACAACAAAGCTGGTGCAGGGTCTAGAGCACAAGTCTTCCGAGAAAAGCTGAGGCAACCGGCCTTGTTCAGCCTGAAGAAAAGAAGGCTGAGGGGGATCTTCTCACTTTCTACAGCTCCCTGAAAGGAGTTACAGCCAGGTAGGTGTTGGTCTCTTCTCCCAAGGAACAATCTCAAGGATTAGATGAAATGGCCTCAGGTTGCACCAGGGAAGGTTTAGGTAGGACATTAGGACAAATTTCTTCCCCCAAATGGTTGTCAAGCCCTGGAAACAGATTGCCCAGGGCAGTGGTGGATTTCCCATCTCTGAGAGATTTAAAAGCTGCATAGATGTGGTACTGAGAGACATGCTTTACTGGTGGACTTGGCAGTGCTGGCTTAATGGTTGGACCCTGAGGAGCTTGGAGGTCTTTCCCAACCTTCATAATTCTATGATTTTTTTTTTTCCAGTGTAGACTAAAATAAAATCCACTATTTTATTGTATTGAATATGATCAGTCATTACTTTTATCAGAAATTTCCTGTAGCCATAAATTGAAACATTGGTGTAGACATTTTGTTCACTTCTTCTTCCACTTAACAATTTAAATATCACATTGAGTAGATTTAACTCTTTGATTCTGAAAAGCATTGATGGATTTTATTTTTTTTTTAGCTGGATGAGACAAAGAAAGACAAAGCTTGAAACAGTATTTTACATAAAATCTTTGCATTAAAAGATGCACTAGGGGCATGGACCATGGACCACTATGAACCTCTCACAGACCTTCTGATAGCCTTTGCTGTCAATTTTTCAACAAAAAATAACAAAGAATATAAACTAAACCTTCAGATAAATGAGGCTCTATTTATTACAGTATGATTTATACAGCACAACTTATTGAGTAATATAATGATTGCAACTTGAGTAGAGATCATCAAGATTGAAGCTAGCTCCATCTGAGCTAGCCAGGCCTTTTATTCCTACCACCTAGCCAAACTGAAGCTTCAGGAACAAATTCCCCTCTCTTGTTGGTCAATACAGGGCCACTCATCCTGTCCACTCCTCCCCACAGGTGTCACCTCTCACACTGTACTGCAACATGCAAAGTCCTTCGTCTGCATGGGCGCCAAGTCTAAGCAGGAGCCTTTCTGCAGCCCTGCTCTTGTCACTAACTCTAACTAACACTAACATTAACTGTTAGCTTTATCACTGCTAGAAGCAGCCACTTTGTGCTGTTTTGAAGCTAATTGGAATATTTTAATGGAGAAAGTTATATTATAGGCTGTGAAAAGGAAACAATGGTGATGCCTACTTCACTCATAGGCTTGCTGAGATGTTTAAGAATAAGTACTCAAAACATAGATATGTCAGTCTCTGGGGCACAGTATCTCAGTCTAGCAGCTTCTGGTTTGTTTTTTTTTCTCCTCTCTGCTGAGTAATCTCACTGACCACTTTTATTCTAACCTCCCTGGCCGATCCTCCAAGCTCACCTTGTGCATAAGGCAAACCTTGGGGTAAGGTATAGGGGTGGGGAGAAGGTGGAAGAGTGGTTGGGAGCCCCTCCTGGGGACTCTGATTTCTGGGAGGGGAGTTGTGNGGGCGGGGGCGGGGAACTACCCAACCATCACACACTTCCACGAAAACACGCCATCACACACTTCCACGAAAACACGCTGTGAACTTCATAAAGTGCCATCACTGAGCAGAGACTGTGCTGACAAGTCCAATCACTGAACAGAACTGGTTATGTTCTAGCTCAAATCTAGACATAACGTTAAAAAAAAAAAAAAAATTTAGATTAAGAAAATATTTACATCTACCCCAAATTATAAAGAAATAAAATCTACTCATCCGTTATCTCGAATGAGAAGTTTTACATTTTTCCAGTGTAAATACTATGAAGTTATAACATCAAGATTTTTTGGGTTTCTTTTTAATTACAAATACTGCTTTGGAGGGGCAGTCCTTAATTCTAAGTGGAATGTTTGCAGTTTTCCATAGTACCCTATCAAAAAAGTTGCCATTTCCACTAAAACCATTTCAACGGAGAATGAAGATGTATCCCTACTCCTTCTTCACAATTTCTCTATTTATAGTTCTCAGATGTTAGCACAAATGAGCCTGTCATTTCTTCATCTGAGCAATCTGGTATTGGCCTCTGTTGGAACAAGGTAACTAGAGGAAAAATGTCTATGTTTTCACATCTCTTCCCCTTAAAAGTTATATATAATTCAGTACAGACAATAAAACACTTTCCAATGTAAACTTTATTTGTTGTCAACTGAAAGATGCTCTGCAGTTTGCAGTTGCCGTTGGGTTTACCTTGGCTCCCTCTTCTGGCTAAAATGCACCAAGGAAGGATCAGATTTGGTTTTTTTTCCCCCTCTATCTATTGTGATAAGTAAAAGAACTGCACCAAAGACCACGGCACAGCACAGAAATAATTTCTGTTATAATTCCACCCAGGAAAGTTTGCCAGTCCAACCCTTTCTACAGCAGTATCTATACTGCCAAACTAAAGGACAATACCCCAAAACTGCTATACACCATAGAAGGGAAGAAGTATGCCCTTAAGAAGGAAAACAGGCATACTGGATGAAGAGGTGAGAAAACAAATACCATTTGGGTATATAATTTAAGAACAGTAGTTCATTTTAGGTCCAGAATTTCAAAGCAGATTTGGGAAGCTATTTTGGAATCAGCTTTAACTATTTCTACAGGTTTCTGAATCTTCTGTTACATTCACAGAATCCCAGCATGGCAGGGATTGGAAGTGACCTCTGGAGATTGATCATCTAGTCCAACCCCCTCTTCTAAAGCAGGGTCGCCCTTTGCAGGTTTCCAGAGTCATTCTGCAGTTATGTTTCATTAGCTTTAAATGTTTACACAGAGTTCAGGATGTCCCTGCTTAGTGCAGGGGATCTGGTCTAGATTATCTCCACAGGTCCCTTCCAATTCAGTGAATTCTATGTTTCTTTGTAAAGATAACATCTAAGTGAGTTGGGAATCTCTCCAGAGGAGGAGACTTCTCTTGGCAGCCAGGTCCAGGGCTCTGGCAACCTTAGAGGAAAGTTGCTTTGCCTCATGTTCTGATGGAACCTTATGGATTCCAGTTTGTGCCCATTGCCCTTCGTCCAGTTGCTGGGCACTACTGGAAGGAGTCTGGCCCCATCCTCTTGCCCCTAACTCCTTAGATATTGATGGACATTGTGAACATCCCCTCTGTATGCTCTTCTGCAGACTAAACAGTCCCAAATCTCTCAGCATTCCCTCCTCAGAAAGATGTTCCACAGTTCTCTCAGTATCTTTGTAGTAGTCTCTCCAGCAGTTCCTTGTCTCTATTGAACTGGGGAGTCAAGAACTGGACACAATACTTCATGTGTGGCTTCATCACAACAGAGCAGAAGTGGAGGAGAACCTCCCTTGACCTGCTGGCCACTCCAGGAGACCACTGGCCCTCTTGGCCACAAGGGCATGTCGCTGGCTCACGGTGAACTTGCAGTACACCAGCACTCCCTGGTCATCTGCAGAGCTGCCTTCCAGCAGGTCAACCTTAACCCGTACTGGTGCATGGGGTTATTCCTTCCCAGGTGCAGGACTCTACCCCTGCCCTTGTTGTGCTTTCATGAGGGTCCCCTTAAAGTATTTCGTAAGTACCTAAAATTTTTTAGTATGCTGAAAACATTTGTAAATGGACTGTGAGATGTTTGTTGGTAGCAGTCCAAGGACATTTTTAAAAAAGTTTATGGGAAATTTCAGCAGGAATTATTGCAGTCATACATTTGGAAGCTGGGAAATTCTTTAGTACTTTGATAAGTGCTCTCATATAAAGCTGCAGAAAAGCATCAGTTACCTGTCCATCTTTAAATCATAGATCACTTCTCTTGTAATAATAATCAATCAGAAATCATGAAATACAGTACAGCCAAAGAAACAAATAGATAACGAATACTGGGCAGTTAAAGGCTAAAATTGACTAATTATGATTTGTTTTTGCAACTCTTACTTCCCATGTATTGATTTGAAATCTGATCATCAAGAATCACCCTAAAGGTTTCAGTCACTGCGCAGAACTTTTAACCTACCCTTGACTACAGAATTTTATATTTGTAAAGGACAGACACTTTTCTACATATTTTATGTCTTTCTTACCCTGTCTAAAGTTTCAGATGAGGATGAACTGACCCTTTTTCTCCCCTCCTGAGCTGAACTGACAATTTCCTCTCAATTCAAGTTTCTATAAAATCACTCTGGGTTTGGGGGTTTGTCCTCATATTCTCAGTTCTGTGGTCACCTTCACTGAGAAGACAACACATAGAATCATAGAATCATAGAATGGTAAGGTTGGAAGGGACCTCAAGGATCATCTAGTTCCAACCCCCTGCCATAGGCAGGGACACCTCCCACTAGTACAGGTTACTCAAGGCCTCATCCAATCTGGCCTTGAACACCTCCAGGGAGGGAGCAGCCACAACCTCCCTGGGCAACCTGTTCCAGTGCCTCACCACCCTCACTGTAAAGAACTTCCTCCTAACATCTAGTCTAAATCTCCCCTCTGCCAGTTTAAACCCATTGCCCCTTGTCCTGTCATTGCAGGACCTTGTAAATAATCCTTCCCCAGCCTTCCTGTAGGCCCCCTTCAGATACTGGAAGGCTACTATCAGGTCCCCTCGAAGCCTTCTCTTCTCCAGGCTGAAGAGCCCCAACTCTCTCAGCCTGTCCTCATAGGAGAGCTGCTCCAGCCCTCTGATCATCTTTGTGGCCCTCCTCTGGACCCGCTCCAACACTTCCATGTCCTTCCTGTGCTGAGGGTTCCAGAACTGCACACAGTACTCCAGGTGGGGTCTGACGAGAGCAGAGTAAAGGGGCAGAATCACCTCCCTTGCCCTGCTGGCCACGCTTCTCTTGATGCAGCCTAGGACTCGGTTGGCTGTCTGGGCTGCATGTGCACACTGCAGGCTCATGTTGAGCTTTTCATCAACCCAGACTCCAAGGTCCTTTTCCTCAGGGCTGCTCTCCAGCCATTCACCACCCAGCCTGTATTTGTGCTTGGGATTGTGCCTACCCAGGTGCAGGACCTTACACTTGGCCTTATTGAATTTCATGAGGTTGGCCTGGGCCCACCTCTCCAGCCTGTCCAGGTCCCTCTGGATGGCATCCCTGCCCTCTAGCAAGTCGACTGTGCCACACAGCTTGGTGTCATCTGCAAACTTGCTGAGGGTGCACTCCATTCCTCTGTCCATGTCACTGACAATGATGTTAAACAGCACTGGTCCCAGCACTGACCCCTGAGGGACACCACTTGTCACTGGTCTCCAGGTGGACATTGTGCCCTTGATCACCACTCTCTGGGTTCCACCATCCAGCCAATTCCTTATCCAGCGAGTGGTCCATCCATCAAGTCCGTGTTTTTCCAGTTTGGTGACCAGGATGTCATGTGGGACAGAGTCAAATGCCTTACTCAGGTCCAGGTAGATGACATCAGCTGCCCTTCCCTTGTCCACTGTCGCTGTGACTTCATCATAGAAAGCCACTAAATTTGTCAGGCAAGATTTAGTGGCTTTCTATGATGAAGTCACAGCGACAGTGGACAAGGGAAGGGCAGTTGATGTCATCTACCTGGACCTGAGTAAGGCATTTGACTCTGTCACATGATCAATGTACAAATCAAAAGAACAAAGCAACACAACATACATAATTATTGGAATTAATATATTCCAAAATTGACTGCAGCATAAAAAAATATGGTGTTGGACAGAAGAAGAAATGTACCCAGGGTTTGCATCTAACAGCTAACAGTTTTCCCCTTAGTTCCAAAGATTCTTATCCCCAGCACTGCGCAGATTTCCTCTTGCCAGAGATTGCAGTCTGGTTATGAATGAAGTCTGAGATGAAGGTTTCAGGCCCTGACAATCACACGTTTTTGCTCAGTGGGTTACAATCTAAAACATGGGTATAAATAGAAAAAAAGAAAAATATTTCTCTCATGCAGTATTACCTCCATCTAGTCCTTGTTTGGCTCAGGCAGTTCCTTCTTTAATTACTTAAATGTGGGTTATTTTAAACAGGCAGTCAGAATATAAAACACAGAAACAGTCCCCAGTGAAATTTCAAAATTAAACATTCAATTTTCTCCACACAAGGCTTCTATGTTGATGACTGTAATAACTTCTATATATTGCAAGACTACCAGTGTGTAATATGCAATTGCAGCAGAAAAGGATGCTTTGGATCATGCTCAGGTTTAGAATTTGTGGGTTGCCCAATAAACAAGACCACGTATTGTACACCACACCACCATTCTTTCTTCATCAATACAGAAAGTCAAGAGGGTTTTTATTCTTCAGGGACATACACATAGTGCAGCACATAACTAACTTCAAATTCATCAGCTATTAACAAATGGGAGAAAAGAAGGCTCCAGGGCCAAACAATAGTGGTCTTGCACTATTTGAATGGGGTCTACAAAAGTGCTGGGAAGGGACTTGCTGTAATAGGATGAGAAGGAATAGATTGAAGCTCAAGGAGGGCAAATTTACACTGGATATTAGAAATAAATTCTTTACAGTAAGAGTAGTGAGACACTGGAACAGGTTGCCCAGGGAGGTCATGGATGGCCCTTCCCTGAATGGAAGACGTCCCTTGCTCATGGCAAGGGTGGTTGGAACTAGATTATCTTTAAGGTCCCTTCCAACCCAAACCATCCTATGATTCTACAACTTGATGGTGCCAGAGCACCTGAGCAGGCTGCTCAGAGAATTGTAGAGTCCGCTTCTCTGCACAGATTCCAAACCCACATGGACATTACAATCCTGGGCAGTCTGCTCTAGGTGACTCTATTTTAGCAAGGGAGGTTGGACTAGATGATTTCCAGAGGTCTCTTCCAGCATGCTGGGATTCTGGGATTCTTAATAACATCTCAGTCATTTTCTTGGGGAAAAACAAAAGAGAAAAAGAAACAAGAAATCTACAATGCAGTGGATCAGACTGTTACACATTGTGTATTTCTAGATAGAAGGTGGAAGTGAACTTAACTTTCTTCCCAATTATTAAAATCATATTATTACTGCTACTCCTGTTACTAAATTTTTTAAAAAGAAAATATGTCTGTTGTTAGGATCAACATTTATTAAGGGATATTATTGATAATAATTTCAATAATTAGATCAACTACACTCAAGTTCACAGAAATTCCCTGCTGCAAGAGTATTGATGTCACCAGTTTGTGGTAGGTAAAAATCTTTCTAACTGAACTCCTGCTCAAAAATTTCTTTGGAACAGAAAACATTTTAAAATGGCATTTCCTCAGTGTAGTAATTGAACATTTTTCTCTTGCATACACCCTGATTGTATTAATCAACAGGTCTATGGGAAGAGAACTGCAAACAAACTTAAGACAGGATAAATCCACAAGATTCCTACCATCTGGTTACCAAAGCAGCAGCTGCATGCTGTGCTCATACCACATCACTCACAGCACAACTGCACAGGCAGGTAGCTTGGAAGCAGAAGCAGCGGTGGCCGTATGGAGTGGAGCACAAATCCTTTCCATCAGGGAGAAAAGCAGTACTCTAGGATTATCCTAGTTTTCCCTCAGGCATGGAAAGCCCCTGCCAAGCTCCAGTCACCCACAGGCAAGCATGTTAAGAACAACCTACACTGCAGTATTATTAATATAATCTGGGTTTAGTTAAAGAAGGGAATTTAGTGGTGCTGCTGTAAGCATACAGAAATGATACAAATCAGTTACAACTTGGAAAACAAACTGGCTTACATTTACCACTCATCAATGACACAGCAGAATACTTTATGACATCAAAGCACCTGCAGATCACACAAGTGCCAGCAAGATAAGCGAACTCCAAAGTTTTAGACTTCTACCCAGAAGCTAATCAGCTGATGCCTCTAGACTCAGAGATTACTGTGCATGTTTCACCCAGAACTCAGCTGCAGCAGATAAATCCTTCATTGTAGTTTTAAGATGAGATGCAGAATGGAGTAATTCGTTAAAAAAGACATTCATTCATGGAAGGTTGGAGATATCAAAAGAAAGATGATGACAGAATGAAAACTGTACTCTGCATGTAGCTGCAACAAATCACATCCATGAGTCCTTCAAGTACTAATATGACAAAGTTTTGGGGAAAGTGACATAGCTGGAAGAAAGCTGCAATAAAACTAGAAATGAATAGGGCAGGTCAATTCTGCATCAATTCTAGGCTGCCTCCAAAGCAGCATGGCCAGCAGGCCAAGGGAGGTGATTCTTCTACTCTACTCTACTTTGCACTCATGAGATCCCACCTAGAGTAATGTGTCCAGCTCTGGAGTCCCCAACACATAGAGAAAGTGTTGGAACAAGTCCAGAGGAGTTCATGAAAATAATCAGAGGGTTGGAGTGCCTCTCCTGTAAAAACAGACTGGGTTGTTTTTTTTTTCTGGCTAGAGAAAACAAGACTCCACAGACACCTTAGACACCATGGGACATCTGGAGAGTCTTTTAGTGACAGTATGAGGAGTTAAGCCTTCAAACTGGAAGAAGCTGGATTTAGGAATCAGGAAGAAATTCTTCCCCATGAGGGTGGTGAGGCACAAAAACAGGTTGCTGAGAGAAGCTGTGCAAGCTCCAGTGCCGGAAGTGTTCAAAGTAACGTTGGATGGGGTCTTGAGCAACCTGACCTAGTAAGAGTTGTCCCTGTCAATGACAGCAGGGTTGAAACTAGATGACCTTTAAGGTCCCTTCCAATCCAAACCATTTTATGATTCTACATTTAACTGAGCAAGCTGTTTCCTTTCATATACTGTTTTATTTTGCTAGCTTTCAAGAATACTGTCTTTCCATTTTTTTTTCATATTTTTCTGGGGAAGTTTACAGCAGTCTTCAAATTCAGCATTTCCCATTTATATTCTTCTCAAATTCAAAGTATTACTACACCACTTACCACTTTATCAATGCACAGCATAACACATAATCAGAACAAGAAGACACAGTCTCAAGCTACACTAGGGGAAGTTTAGGCTCGAGGTGAAGAGAAAGTTCTTCACTGAGAGAGTCATTGGCTACTGGAATGGGCTGCCCAGGATGGTGGTGGAGTCACCATCCCTGGAGGTTGTTCAAGGTGGGTTTGGACATGGCATTTGGTGCCATGGTCTAGTCGAGGTCTGTGGTATTGGGTTGCACTTGAAGATCTTTGAGGTCTCTTCCAACCTTGGTGATACTGTGATACTTTGCTGCAACATGTTTACACACACACGCTTTGGTTGCAGCAAATACAAGATTATGCAATGCACCCAAAACCATTCACCCCAAAAGAAGAAGTCCTACCTCATGACAGGAGAAGAGCCGAACTCCTTCCATCTGGTGAAAGACTGGGTAGTGGGTGTTGTCAATTGTATCACGGCGGTAGACATCCCCCACAGCCAGAAAGGCATCCAGGCCAGAATGTATCAAGTCCCACTGGTGAGCTGATGTATGTGCTCTTAGCATATGATCCCGATTCAAGTAATAGTTGTCCTCTTTCCTTCTGCTGATGTGGTTTGGTGGGATAAGCAAACTATCAAAATTCTGCTGCACTGTAACCACTGGAGAGAGTCCATCGTAGACCGAAAAAAGTGGAGTCCCGCGGCGTCCCGTATACTGTTTGTAGAAATGGTCCTTCACCCGCTCCTTGATCAGCCACAAAGGGTGATGCTTTTTGTTATGCAAGTTCTTCCCCACCTTAGAGAGAATCTTCTCGGTGACGTTGCTGTAGTCATCCTGAGGATAAGATTTCCCAAGCAGTTCCACAGTATTTGAGCAGGGTGTGCTGGCAGCAAAATCTGAAGGTGCAGACTTCGAAGAAGAATGCCTTGAAGAGGCTGGAATTCCTCTTACCTCTACTTTTGGTGATAAAGCTGTTTTAGAATACTTTGCTACTCTCATGAATTTCCAGAGCATTGCCATTGCAAACTTTTCTGTGATCTAGAGAAAGAAAAATAAATAAAATAGTGAGTAAGGGACCGCAGTCTTGCTGCAGGAATTGCTAGCATGTCAGGGATAAGTGAAATCCAAATGTCTGACTGATTAATATGATTGTAGAAGTGAGAAAAGCCCCTTGTGATCAAATTTCATCTAGGATATCTCATTCAATTATCAGTCTTCTGCATCACTGCATCAGTATTAATGACTCCAGACCTAGCCTTAACCCCATTCTAGATACTGCTACTCTTTACAGCTGAATAAACATCAGGTCTCCTATGAAACAGTATTTTTCACTTGGTTAATATATGAAGCAATAACTGAATACCACTTACAAAAGAATCAGAAATTAACAATGTCCTCCAGCAGTCAGAAACTTGCTTATTACAAACTCCTAAGCATTAGTCTACTGTTTTATCATCTACTTTTACTAGCAACCAGGTGCATGTGGCACACATTATGACATCATTACTAATTCTTACTTAATACCAAATGAAACCAGTTTAACCTTCCAAACCTCTGTGGAAGCACAGATGGCCAGACCACAAGGCATGTATTTATATACAAACAGTACATATTGCACATATGAGCAATGCACAAGATTCACAACGAAGGCTTCGCATTATCAGGACCAACATCAGCAATGTCCCTTTTTCTGTACTTTCCCAGTACAGCTAATTTCATGGCTTATATTGCTGCATGGAGCAGGGAGCTTCAGGAAGGTGAACTAAGTGATGAGATTCTGAAAGATATCTGAAGTGAGCAACTCATTCCCTCTCAAATAGTCATCTTTACACAGCCAACCTCTTTACAAACAGGTTTTGTGCTTCACACGTATGCTGCTGCACTACTTTAGGGTTGAAAGAGAACTCCAAACCCAAAGTGTTCTGGAGCCCCTCAGCCACTCCAAATGCATAACCCCATTCTGAGATACAAAACCACTTCTACAGCTGAGCTTTACAAATATTTAGCATGTGTTACACTAAAACAATAAACCATTACAATTATTCACTAAGGAATGGGAAAACAGAGGCATTATGAGTGAAATGTCTGGGTAAAAGCATCAGCTCCAAACTACAAACTTCTTTCTGTTTCTCTGTGAAGCCAGAAATCCAGGGTCATGTTTCCTGGGTGAAATAATTCATAGTGAAAGTCATCTTAAAGAAACAGAACAAGAAAGGATATAAACCATGAACAGACCACAGTCTTTACAAGATAGCTTCCACCTTCACACTAGGATTACAGCACCTGGTTAGCTTTCTACTGGAACATGGAAGAAACAAGTGTAAAACCAAAACTAAAACCAAAACCAACCAAACAAAAAAAAACCTGACAACCAAACAAGTTAAGACTGTTTTTCATACTCTAAATGTGCAAATAGAATAGATACATTCTAGAATATACAGTGTGTCATCTGTCCTCATCCCCCCCCCCCCCCCCCAAAAAAAAAAAAAAAAAAAAAAAGATCTGTAAAAGAAAGTGGATATATTCATATTTGGCTTCCTTTCTTCTGGTGATGCCTGGATGTCCTTGATAGGCTTCCTGGAGTGAGTATTTTAAAAAAAATCAAAGTGTCAGGGGGTTGGAAGAAACCTCTGGAAACCATCTAGTTCAAAGCCCCCGAGGTGAATGGTCACCCACAGCAGGTTGCCCAGGATCACAGTGTCTAAGCAGGCTTAGAATCTCTCCAGAGAAGGAGACTTCACAACCTCTCTGGGCAGCCTGGTTCAGGGCTCCAGTACCCTCAAAGTAAAGTAAGTAAAGGCAAGATTATTAAATATTTGGTTTAATCCTTTTATCTGGTCAAATAAAAATTAAAAAAAAAAAAAAANNNGGTCAAAAAAAAATTAAAAAAAAAAAAAAAAAGAAAGAAAAGTTAGAAAAGAAAAAGAAACCAAAAGAGCAGCTACAGCTTTTATCTAGTCTTGAAACTTTTCAGAAGATTTTTATTTTCTGAGTTTGCAAAACAACTTCACCAAATTAGTTCATAACAATTTCTAATAGATTTCTTCCATAAATTAATTCACAGAGCAGAAACCCCTCTGACATAAACAAGGGATAGCTTTACTTTTTGAAAAGCAGCTGCATTTTCCCCAAACATCCATTCTCCTCCATGGAAAGCGAGTGCTCATTTTCCAACAGCTGCTTGAAATGCCCAGTTTTAGTCCAAGAACGAATTCAGCTTCCCTTAAGTAAATATCACCATCTGCCCATCTATTTATTTTTTACAATAATTTGATTCAAAACTGATACAGAACTGTAATGTACAAAAAACTCTCATGACTTTATTATGAGTCTCATGATGGTTCCTCTTTTCCTAAATATGATTCCTCTGAGAATCAGACTAACTTATAAAAATTTTAATTTTCACATGAACAGTTCTCACAATTATAACTTTATGGGGGAAAAAATTTGAGTATGAACTACAAGTGTTGGCAGGGTGGGGGTGGGGGTGAGAGGAAGGAACAGGAAAGACATGGAAGTGTTGGAGTGAATCCAGAGGAGGGCCACAAAGGTGGTCAGAGGGCTGGAGCAGCTCTCCTATGAGGACAGGCTACCAGAGTTGCAGCTCTGCAGCCTGAAGAAGAGAAGGCTTTGAGGGGACCTTGTAGTATCCTTCCAGTATCTAAAGGGGGCCTACAGGAAGGCTGGGGAGGGACTATTTACAAAGTCTTGCAATGACAGGACAAGGGGCAATGGGTTTAAACTGGCAGAGGGAAGATTTAGACTGGATGTTAGGAGGAAGTTCTTTCCAGCGAGGGTGGTGAGGCACTGGAACAGGTTGCCCAGGGAGGTTGTGGCTGCTCTCTCCCTGGAGGTGTTCAAGGCCAGGTTGGATGAGGCCTTGAGTAACCTGTACTAGTGGGAGGTGTCCCTGCCTATGGCAGGGGGTTGGAACTAGATGATTCTTGAGGTCCCTTCCAACCTTCCCATTCTATGATTCTATGACTTTTTTTGTTATTTCAAGGCTGATGATTTTTAAGGGAGACTCTACCACACAGATCTCGAAATCATCTTACCTAATGATTTTTTAGATGGTTTTTTTGAGCAAGTGATTTATACCCCTCACAAGCTTGGACAGGAGAACTACATCATTCTAACATTATGCTCGAGTCTTAAATAGTATAATTGTGTCACTATCTGCACTGTTATTCTAATCGAAGGCAAAATCTGTGAGAAGTAAGAAAAAAAACCCCACAACATTATGTAATGAGTTATCCAGTAATGAGTGTCCAAGTAATGCAATCAAGGAATAAAGGAACCACCAACATGGTGTCTCACAAAAGTGCCAGAACCTCTGAAGTTCTTCTGACCCCCACTCCTACCACAGACACACTCACGCAGCTTCCAGAATCAGTACAGCAAAACTGTACTGAACTTAGTTTGACTCAAGTGGTGATAAATCATGGTTGAGGAGAGAAGCCATAGAGAAGGAAGGGGGAAAAAAATAAGCAATTTACAGTCTTTACATCATAGAAGAAACCTTCAAATCAAAGAAATATTTACTGGGGTGGAGAACAACATTGGAAATAAAGAAATCTCTTTATCTTTCTGATAGCAATAGATAACTGATGTTAAGGATATGCTAATTACTTACGTTTAGTTGTAATAAAGTTATTTCTCGTAGGCATTTATCTAAAGGTCTGAAAATGGAAACTTGAAATTCATCATTGTCTTCTTCATTTCCACCATGCTTATTATTTAGCAGGAAAATGGAACTGGTTTCTGTGCACACTGACAAAACCTGAATCCTAACAGCAAAGGCTGCCAGCCAGCTGAAAAACACAGCAAGCCAAACAGCAGCTGTAGGTCCTGGAGTTGAAAAGAAATACACACATGAGAAATAAACATTGAGCAACCACCACTGGCACTGATGAGCCGAAGCAAAGCACTCCACCAGTATTACCAGTGACTAATGAGCTTGACAGTGGTTCTGACTCTTGCAGCTGGGAGACAATGAAGGGTTTTGGAAACAGACTGTTCCACTAGCAGTTCCCAGCAGGGTTTCTCAAAGCCCTTTGACAGATCCAAGTCCAGATAGTGATTGTATGTTACCATTTGGTGATCTGTTTTCAAACATCCCTGCATACGGTAGACCAGAGGACAAGAGGTGACACCCATTGCACACAGAGATGAAAGCATCTGAACAACTCTGTCCATGCTGTGGATAGACCAGGTACAGATGTGGCAGCACTTATTCAGAGATTAAGAGCTTGGTTTAGGTTGGAAAGGATCTTAAAGATCATCTAGTTCCAACACCTCTGGTATTTCTAGGAATACCTTCCACTAGACCAGGTTGCTCAAGGCCTCATGCAGCCTGGCCTTCAACACCTCCAGGGAGAAAGCACCCATGACCTCCCTGGGCATCCTGTTACAGCATCTCATCACCCTAACTGTAAAGAATTTCTTTCCAATATCCAGTCTAAATCTGCCCACCTCAAGATTCAATCCATTCGCTCTTGCCCTATCACAACAAGCCCTTTGAAAACAGCCCCTTTCCAGCATTTTTGTAGACTCCTGTCAGGTACTGGAAGGCTGCTCTAGGATCTACTCAGAGCCCTTGAGTTCAGGCTGAACAGGCCCAACTCTCGCAGCCATCCAACTATCTTCACGGCCCTCCTCTGGACCCAATATGGCATTTCCACGTCCTGCTTATGTTTGGTTTAGTGGAACTGGAAGCAATACTCCAGGTGTGGTTTTCATGAGAGTAGAGGAAGAGAATCATCTCCCTCGTCCTGCTGGTCACACTTCTTTTGATGCAGACCAGGATACAGTTGGTCTTTTGGGCTGCCAGCACACATTGCCAGCTCATGTTGAGTTCTTCATCATCTGACACTCCCAAGTCCTCCTCGAGACTGCTCCTGAGCCATTCTTCTCTCCATCTACATTAGTGCTTGGGATTTGTCTGACCCAGGTGAATGACTTTGCACTTGGCCTCGTTGAACTTCATGAGGTTGACTTGGGCCAACTTCATGAGGCTGGCACCTCTCAAGCCTGTCCAAGTTCCCCTGGATAGCATCCCTTCTCTGCAGCATGTCAGCCAGACTACATAGCTTGGTGTCATACTGCTGATAAAGATGTTAAACAGCACTGGTCCCAGTACTGACCACCAAGGGATGACACTTCTCACTGGTCTCCATTTGGACACTGAGCCACTGATGACAACTCTCTGAGGATGGCCACCTCACCAATTCCTTATCTAGTGAGTGGTGCACCCCTCAAGTCTCTTGCCAGTGTTAATCCTCTACAACAGATTTCTACAGTAGTTTCAGCTGATGAGTAACATTCCTTCATCCTCACCTAGAAAGCCAAGCACCTGCTTGCAGCAGCGCAGTAGACATTACACATGCAGAAGCACATCAGATTCAGGAGCTTAACAATGGGGAAACAGCAGATCACCCCAAATGATGATGATTTTGGAGTATATGCAAAAGGCAGTCTGATGTGGTAGGGGATTGTATCACTGTAATATTAAGGCATGCACTTTGAGCTCTAAATCCAGGTTGCTATTATCATAGTGCAGCAAGAATTAAGACAGCATTATCACAGCTGCAGTGCTATTTGTCACAAGTCCCCCCTACTCCACTGAGGTCTACGAAGGAATTGTAGGCACAGCAAAATTCCTCTTCATACCTGCCTTGAAAATGGAGTAGAAAAGAGGGGTAGCTTAGCAGCTCACTATGAACAGAAAAGAAACATTGTGAACCAACACTGTTTGATCCATGCAGGGAAGTGGAAGAGAGAGAATGCTCCTGTTCAAACAAACTTGAGTCCACCAGCAAAGTAAACCATTTTCCAGGTATCACATCTGTGCATCCTTGCTCTCAGTGCATCCTTGCTCTCACTGACCACTTTTCTCCCTGATCTCTGTTTTTGTCTGTTTATGGCTGCAGAAACACAGATGGGCTACTGCACTCACAAATCAAAGTACATTATGGGTTTGAAACCAAAATTCTGCAAAGATGAGAGTCTGTCTCCTATCCAAGAATAGCTAATTAATGCAAGGCTCTGAAGTGCCATGGAAGATGTTAGAAAAGTTGGGCTACCACGATTTTCTGATGTGACAGCTTTTATCTACCGTATGTGTGGGGAGGGGAGTTCAACCAACATAGCATATGTTAAAACAAAAATCATAAACATATGCCAGGCTGCTAAAATTGGACATTTACCAGTCTGCTTAGCAATTTAGTTAAGCATTGAATTTCAGTTTTGAAAACTATGGAAACATACAGGAGCAAATAGCATTGTATTGCCATGGCCATACCTACAGAATCACAGAAATAAAGATCCAGTTAGAAAAGACCTCAAAGATCATCCAGTGCAACCCTTGACCCAGCACTGAAGGGCCAACAGCACCATTGTGCAACACTATGTCCCTAAGCGCCACTGCGTAAGATTTAACAGGCACTATTTTGCATCCAACACTAATAATGAGCTCAGATTTTTTTCTTCCAAGCTCATTTTAACATGCAGATTATAGAATCATTAAGGTTGCAAAAGACCTCTAGGATCACTGAGTTCAACCATTAACCCAGCACTGCCAAATCCATTTGTAAACCATGTTGCTCAGCACTGCATTATATATGTTTTGAACACTTATAGGGATTATAACTCCAATTGCTTGGTAGCCTGTTCCAACATCCAACCACTCCTTCAGGAAAGAATTTTTTCCTAATACCCAGCTAAATCTCCCCTGGTACAAGTTGAGGCTGTTTCCTCTTGTTCTAAGTCTTGTAAGCTGGAAGAAGAGACCAACACCCACCTGGCTCCAACCTCCTTTCAGACAATTGTACAGAGAGAGGCGGCATCCTTTTCTCCAGACTAACGACTCCAGTTCCCTCAACTGCTCCTCGCAAGACCTGCTCTCCAGGCCCTTCACCAGTTTGCTGCCCCTCTCTGGATCAAATCCAGCACCTCACAGGATCACAGAATGTTAGGGGTTGGAAGGGACCTCCAGAGATCATTTGAGTTCAACGCCCCTGCCAGAGCAGGACCATAGAATCTCGCACAGGTCACACAGGAACGTATCCAAATGGGTCTTGAAAGTCTGCAGAGGAGACTCCATAACCTCTCTGGAGAGCCTGTTCCTGTGCTCCGTGATCCTTATAGTAAAGAAGTTCCTCCTCATGTTGAGGTGGAACTTCCTGTGATGTAATTTATATCCGTTACCCCTTGCTCTATCACGGGGCACAACTGAGAGTTTGTTCCCTCCCTCTTGACACCCAGCTCTCAGATATTTATAAACATTTATTAGATCCCCTCCAAGTCTTCTCTTCACCACACCAAACAGCCCCAGGTCCTTCAACCTCTCCTCACAGGGCAGGTGCTCCAGCCCCTTAATCATCTTCTTGGCCCTCTGTTTCTTTCAAGTACATCACTCTCCCTCTTGAATTGGGGAGCCCAAAACTGAACACAATATTCCAGGTGAGGTCTCACCAGGGCAGAGTAGAGGAGGAGGAGAACTTCCCTCAATCTGCTGGCCACACTCCTCTTAATGCACCCCAGGATCCCACTGGCCTTGACCACAAGGGCATATTGCTGTCCCAGATCCTTCTCCACAGGGCTGCTTTCCAGCAGATCACTTCCCAGCCTGTACTGGTGCAGTTTATTATTCCTTCACAGGTGCAAAACACCTTGTTGAACCTCATGGTGTTCCTCTGTGCTCAGCTCTGCAATCTGTCCAAGTCTCACTGAATAGCTGCACAGCCTTCAGGTGTGTCAGCCAAGCCTCCCAGCTTGGTATTGTCAGCAAACTTGCTAACCAGACTCTGTCCTCTCATCAACGTCATTGATGAAGATGCTGAACAGGAATAGAATCAGCACTGATCCCTGGGGGACTCCACTAGTTACAGTTCTCCAGCTGGACTGGGCACCACTGATCACCACTCTTTGCACTCTACTGTGTAACCAGCTCCTGAGCCATCTCACTGTTCTTCTATCCCACACTTCCTGAGCTTGCTCACAAGGACATTGTGGGAGACAGTGTCAAAAGCCTTGCTAAGGTCAAGATAGACTACAATCACTGGTCTCTCTGCATCTACCCATTCGGTTAAAGAACCACAGAAGACTATCAGGTTAGTCAAGCATGATTTCCCCTTGGCAAATTCATGCTGACTACTCCTGATAATCTTCTCTTCCACGTGGTGAGAGATAACCTCCAGAAGGAGCCGCTCCATCATTTTTCCAGGGATAGAGGTGAGGCTGGCTGGTCGATAGTTCCCTGGAATCTCTTCCTTTCCTTTTATGGAAGACTGGAGTGACATTGGCTTTCCTCCAGTCCTCAGGCACCTCTCCTATTCGCCATGATTTAGCAAGAATTATGGAGAGTGGTAGAGCAACAACATCAGGCAGTTCTCTGAGCACTCTTGGGTGGATCTCATCAGGGCCCAGGAATTGGTGAATATTCAATTTGTATAACTGATCCCTAACCCAGGCTTCATTGACTAGTGGAGAGTCATCCCTCCTCCAGGTTTTCTCTCCTTCATCCAGAGGCTAGAGCTCACAGAGGGGAATTTCCAAGGGCATAACATTTTCAGATATCCTTCATGATGGCTAAACATCAAGTGAAACAAAATATTACATGCACTACAAAGCACAAGGCAAGAGATAACTTAGACTTCAAGTATTTGTCTCTTAATCTCTTCATGTACTTCAAGTTCATCTAGTTAATACATCAGCAAGTTCCAAGAAACATACAGAATATTTTTTTTTTTGCTATTTTTCTTAACTGAAGCAAAAATGTGTCAAAAGCTGTCTTGCTGTCTGCTCTCTTACTGGGTAAGTTGTGATACATTCATCACGATGCCACCTTCAGCAACATTGTGTGGCCTTCAATGTTGAGAGAGAAAAGGGAAAAATAACCTCTTTTCTGGGATCAAGTATGACCATGTTTCCTCTCAGTGTTACATGTAAGACCTTTTAAACATGAAGTTCAGCCTCCTAACAACCATGCACGTTTTTTCACTGTGCTGGTTTGAGGCTAACTAGAATATTTTAATGACAGATATTAGATCATTGGTTGTGAAAAGAGAATAATAGTGATGTCAGTACCACTCACTTGTTCTGCTGAGACATATAAAACCAAGAAACAATAACAAAGATGGTCTCTGTCTGGTTCCCGTTTGCTTTACTATCTCTGCCTGAACCTACATAACTTGAACTAATCATTCTTCTTCTAACACCTCTTGTTGACCTTTTGCAGCTCACCCTGCAGGTAAGGGGAAATCTGAGATAATGGAGGGGGGTTGGAAAGAAGGAGGAAGGAGGGGAGTTGGTTTGAAAGCCTTCTTGGGCAGTCTGGCTGCTCAGGAGGGATTTTGTATCTCCGTATTACTTTTAACTTGTATATTATTGTATATAGTTGTAAATATCAGTATATATTCTCTAAATATATGCTTGTAAATTGTGCCATACTATAAATACAGCTTCATTCCTTAACTTCCAAATGGCTGAGTTAGTCTGATGAATTCCTTGCCGCGGTAAGGAGGGCATTGGGTAACTGCCAAACCTGCACATTTACTGATCCAGAAGATGCTTACTGTATGAACAAAAGGCAGTGTTTCATGTCCTGTCCTATATACATAAGCACCTGAAGGCAAGGCAGAAACAAACACATCAACATCTCACATACTAAGGTTCAACACACAGGCTAACAGGCTACATTTAACCTTCACCTACAAGGCATTTGACATGCCCAAATACCCAAGTTTTAGCCATATCATATATCACAGTAAAAAATTAAACTTGAGAAACAAACCAAGCCAAACAACACTGAAAAGCCCAAATGACTTAGATGGGTCATGCTAGAGGAGATGGATAACATCCAGAAACTAGGAGAAGGCTTCAGCTTTACATGCTTTCTCCTGGCAGTACTCTGATTCCCACCACTTCCTTCTCTTACTGATGAGTGTAGTGGTTTAGGACTTACTGGAATATTCTAATAAGAGAATTGGTTGTAAAAGAATAATAGTGACAAAGTCTGTATCATTCATTGGTTTGCTAAAAGACATAAAAAAGCCAAAGTATAAACAATTCTTTGCTCTGGGGCACTGGTTTTCTTTGCTTCTCTCTAATCTCTTCCACTAACCTTGGCTGACTAGATAACATGTAAGCCTTGCTGGTTGTTTTCCATCTGGGGGGAGAGAGAGAGTGGTGGGGATCCCTTCTGGACTTTTTGTCCTGGGGGTAAGTGATGGTTTGGGAGTTACCCACCCCCCACACACAATGGAATCACCCAGACTAGACTCAGCCAGCTGGAAAAGGAATGAAGTTGTATTTACAGCTTAGCACAATTTACAAGCATAGATATACACAATACACAGTTACATACAAGTTACAAGTAACACAGAAACAGAAAAATCCCTCCCAAAACAATCAGATTGTCAGGACGCTCCCTTTCCCACCTCTTTCCCTCCCTTCAGAAATAACCAGATCAATCCCCGTATATCTCACGTGATCAATCTGGAGAGATCTGAGCTGAGATGACAAAAAGACAACAAGGTTAGAAGAAATAGTTAGGTCGGATTAGAGTTAAGGTAGACCACAGACTGTCAGAGAGAAAGGAGAAGACCAGCGACTGAGAACTAACTGAGAAGTGTGTGAGTGTCTGATTTATATTTTGACCAGTTGCCTTTCTCAGCAGAAGAATGAGTGATAGGGATTACTGTTGGGTTTTTTTCTTTCTTCTCACAGCTAAAGATTTCATTTCTCTCGGTAAATTATTCCAATTAGCCTCAAATCAGCACAGGGCAGTTTGGATTTCTGTATCGTTTCTGAATTGTATATAGTTGTAAATACATGCAAATACATTTTAATATATTTACTTGTAAATTTAGCTTTGCTGTAAATACAGCTATATCATACTTCCAATCCACCTGAGCTGGTCTGGTACATTTTAATTGGGGCAGGGGGAGGAGTTCCTAACCCACTGCATTTATTTTTGGCACCCAATATGGGGCAAGTTTGATTGATTTATTAATAATCAATTCCAGAAGGTAAGATGAAGCTATCTTGGGTTATCTGTCATTTAATAGATCCAGTTATATTATGGCTCTTACATAAGTAGTTTGTGTCATCTGTGTCATTGAATTTGCTTGTATGTAATAAGAATGGTTTGGAAAGGACTGAAATCCATGTTTGCAAAGGTTGATAATTACTGTTTTGGTTTTATGGGCTATAATGCATATAAAAATGTCACTGTTAGTATCTCATATGATGTAGCTGAGTTGGTTCTCTCTGTGAGTCCAGGAGATTTTGTGGAACGGCTGGAAATTTTCAGTTTTAAAGGCAGTAATGTTGTATGCCCTTTATTTTTAATTCTGGCCCTTGTCCTCATAATAATAGGGGTGGGGGGGAAAAAAAGAGGGTGGCATGGGTCCCTTTTGGACTTTCTTTGGGGGGAAGTCTGGATTTCTGTATTATTTCTAAATTGTAAATAACTGTAAACACATACATTTTATATATACACTTGTAAATTTAGCTTGGCTGTATACAAAGCCTCATCTTACTTCCAACCCATCTGAGCTGGTCTGGTAAATTTTAATTGGGAAGGGAAGGAAGTTTCTAACCCACTATGAGGAGATCTGGGGAGATCTATGACTCCTTATAGATCTCCAGGTGCCCTTCTTAGTATTACCCTAGATATCATGCTGCAATTTACAAGAATTATCTAAATATTAACATCTAATAATAAATACAATAGTTTAAATGAAGTTTAAACCAAGCCCTTTTTATCGTGTTTTAATCCTAAGTGGTGGTGAGGAGCATTATCAAATTTCTGTCACACCAAGTTCTCAAAAGATCAGTTTCACATATTTGCTATCTTCTTGAATCAAAATACTACCAGAGATCCACGGCTCAGACCTAGCTGTGAATTTGATCTCAACTCAGTCGTTAACTCAGCTGTCTTGGTCTGTCTCTAAGATCAAAATAATGAAAGTCTGAACAGACACAGCCTTTATCAGGACTATGTATATTTTAACAGCTAATCAAAAAATGAAAGGCAGAGATATTTCTCCATGGATTTTACTTCAGAATCAGTAAGTCTCACTGACTCCATTATGGATAAGGAAGAGAAAATGTAGATGTTTGCAGTGGAGACTCCAGCGCAGTCCAACACCTCCTGGTTAGAAAATGTCTGATCATGAGTGTACAAAGAAGTCATCTCTAGTTTGAACAGCACCATCTTCATTTATCTGTCATAGGCTCTGACAAAGCATTTAAGGAAAAGATTAGAAGGCTCCTAAGGACGGAACTACATTTCCCTGCCTGGGGCATACCACTTCTCTGAGGTTGGAGGGAACAGGGCTGAAATATTAATGAGTAATCCATTTGCCAAGGAAATTATTCCAGAAATCTTGTCAACCACACAAAGAGGCTAGCAATAGGATACCAAGGTTGGGAGATATAAAGCAGACAGTTAAAAGACAGAATGGGGGAAAAAAAAAATCACTTTTGTTTGTTTGTCCATGCTTATAAGAATTAGTAATAATAGGTAAAAACTTTCAAAAGGGACTATGAGATGCTCTAAAATATAAAATTCAAGCTTTCAAGCCTTGATTCCTCTAAGAAATTACTCCTATTGATATTTGCGAGCTAAAAGGTGCTGTTGTGACAGAAACCACTTAATTGCTGAAAACTCAAATAATAAAAAAATCTCACACATCACAGACACACAAATATAAAAAGAAAAATAGTCTTTGTGAGATTTCCCCACAAATCATCATGAAGACAGACAAAGACAAAGCTGTAACCACTGTTTCAAATTGGATGTGAAAATCTACACTCCCCCAAAAATCCTGAGAGTATCCAAGCAGTATTTCTCCATAACAGAGACTTGCAAAAGAAGATTAAGCAAAGATTCAGTCAGACTCCATGTTCTGACTAATTTTTCCCATATTTTATGTTTTTTCACACACTTTAGTACACCTTTATAATAAATACATCTTTAGGGACAGATAAACTATCATTTTATATAGCGCCTTTTTATAATAAACTGGAAGGGTTAGTTGTTAGAGCAACATTGCTAATTTTTAGCGTGAGTGGATTTGAAAAGCATGCAAACCATCATCATATGTTAAAAAGTAATCTAAACTCTTTATTTCAAAAGGTGGTCCTACTGGCAGAAACAGAAAATTGTTAATGTATGCTGATCTACCAAGACAGCCACAGACAGTTTGCTAAATGTTAACTGTGTCCCACAATGCAGTCCATGGGTTTGATCACCACTGACACCAGCTGGGCATACTGGCACATTGACAAACCAGTGTTAGACAGCAGCATGCAGACTTCCATGAAGCTGCACTCTACTCTTAGATAAGATATCTCCACACAGGATCTCAAAGTGCTTTTCAGCCATTACCCAAATAAGCTCTACAATACACCCATGGGAAAAGAACTGCATTATTTATGCCCATTAGAACAGCAGCTCCAAGTTCAGAAGTGCTGTACTTCAACATCTTGGCTTTCTCTCACTGTTTCTTTCCAAATTCTCCTGATTTCCATTTTTTTCCCTTCATGTCCAGATTTTTTTTTCCTCTTTGCAAACAACTAGCTTGCCAAAAAACACATTAGGAATGGCACCAAACAATTCAGAAATATGGAGCTATCACCACTGAAGCAACCTTCTCCCTGAACATGCAGAGTTTGAAGGCTTAATAACATTCCTTGAGCAAGGAGTACAAGTACAGTTATTGCCCTGTTTGCATGATGTCACAAAATTCCGAGGTCTCAGGGTTACTGTAATTATGTACTCTCTTAGATCAAGAGAGATTGACTGGAGAGGCAGAAGTTATTTAAAGGAGATGGGAAGGTGAATAAATGAAGTGTTGTTGAGGCAAACAAAGTATGAAGGAATAAAGTGGGTGAAATAGCATGGTCCAGACTGTACCCACTGTACCTGCTCCATGGCAGGGTTGGTCTGCAAAACCACATTCACAAGTCACATTCCTTTACTAAGATTTTACCTCTGACCACCTTCATTACCAGAACCAAGAGCAGAATTTGCTTGATGAGCAAATTACATGTTTGTTAGAGGCCTCTTTTGTGGAAGTTTCAACTTATATCCAAGTCCACTGCTGCTCTTGTCTCAAATGATGCAAAACTAATCATGTCTGTCCAACCAAGAGAAAAGAGCATTACTTGGAGGGTTGTCTCTCCTCTATGGTTACAGAACCATAGAATGATTTGGGTTGGAAAGGACCTTAAAGATCATCTAGCTCCAACTTCACTGCAGTAAGCAGGTACATCTTTAACTAGATCAGGTTGCTCAAAGTCCTCTTCAACTTAACCTTGACTGTTTCCAGGGATGGAGCTTCCACCACTCTGGGGAACTTGTGTCAGCCTTCACTACTTTGTACTTTGCAGTACTTTGTAGAACATTTCTTCATTGTTTAAATTTCCCCTCTTTAGTTTAAAATCATTGTCCCTTGTTCTGTTGCAACACGCCCTGCTAAAAAGACTGTCCCCATCTTTCTTACCAGTCTCCTTTAAGTACCTAAAAACTGCAATAGGTCTCCCTGGAGCCTTCTCTTCTCCAGGCTGAACAACCTTGAGATGCTAAGCCTGTCCTCATAGGAGAGGAGCTCCTGCCCTCTGATGATTTTTGTGGCCTGCTCTGGACCCACTCCAACAGCTCCATGTCTATCCTTCTGCTGAGGCCTTCAGAGCTGGATACAGTACTACGGGTGAAGTTGCACCTAAGCAGAGGGGGAAAAATCACCCTCCTTGATCTGCTGGTCCTTCTGATGCAGCCTAGGATACAGCTGCAATGTCTTCTGGGCTGCAAGTGCTCATTCTTGCCTGATGTCCAGCTTTTCACCCACCACTGAGCCCCAAGTCCTTCTTCACAGCTCTGGTCTCAAGCCCCTTCATCTCCTATCCTGTACTGATACAAAGGATTGCCCCAACCCATACGCAGGGCCTTGCACTTGGCCATCTCGAACTTTATAAAGGGCACATGGAGGCACTTCTCAAGCTTGTCCAGGTCCCTCTGGATGACATTCAGTCAGCCAGGCATCCCAACTGCACCGCTCAGCTTGGTGTATCAGGGTGCACTCAATCCCACTGGTTTACCTCCTTGCTGAAGATGTCAAACAGAAGTGGTTCTGAGAACTGAGAGAGTCACCTGAGATACAGATAAACACAGGACACACAGGAAATAAAGGTAAGAATTCTTTAATTCTATTTACCATTGAAAACCTAGCCAAGAACACACCATCAGCACTTGGGTGCTGTGTGTGGTCAGTAGTGACAAATACCAGTGATAACTAATTCTAAATTATCATCTTTACCACAAGCAGAGGACAGATTTTAAAGCATTACAGGATGTTTTGAAACCAAATTCTAACATAATGGAGAAGTGGGAGATGCAGGCCTTGTAGCACAGGAAGGTAGGCAATGATGACTTGCTGAAGCCTTGATCAGGACCTGAGAAGGTAACAATTAATTAACTTTATGAAAAAAGGCATGGCCACAATCCCTGTCCTTTGAATATGCAAAACTCAACAGACTGTTGAGTTTGAATTGCTACGAAAGCTGAGTAAAGGAATAAGGTCTTGCTCAGCAAAGGAAAACATAACCAGCATCTACACAACACAAACTGGTACAGTCACAGATTTGTAACACACTAGTATTTTTTTTTCCACTATGAACCTTTCATATTAAACGTCTGCAGTTCCAGAGACCACTGCCAAGCTATTAAATAAAAATGAAGGCTTACACTTGTTTCATTCTCTAAACCTGCTAACTTCAAAGTTACGATTTTCCAGATTAAGCTATCAGATTAAGCAATAAGTAATTGATACTAATATTTTTTTTTCCTGTGTGGTTATTAGCTTGCTGGTTTGTTTGTTTTTTTTTTTAATATAATTAATTGCCTTTTAATGCTGCTAATTTATGTGTACTCAAAGAATTACAGGAAATCTGTCCAGCTTGCTACGTGATGTAACAAAATCTGGCCTCGTATGGCCTTATTTTCTAGGCAATATTAAAACATGAATATTGGACTTTACTCCTGAGGCTGAATAGACAAAATCATATCCATCACGTCTGACAAACTTGATTCATCTCCCAATCTTCTGAATGCCCACATGTGAGCTGGCAATTTAATCAGATACATGTAAGCCAAACTGGAAAGATTTATTAGCATCATTGTAAACATTCAGCACCCGTAGGTATAAAATAAACCTTCATGTGTTAATCTCATATTTGTAAATTACAACTAAGTGTTTCCATTTATTTAGGTGTTCCTCTTACCACCCTGTTCCAGCTTCTCTGAGAAGTGTGCTCAGCTGGATGATCGTAGAATCATTTTGGTTGGTAAAGAGTTTTAAGGTCATTGAGTCCAACCATTAACTCTATCAAGTCTGGTGTTAAACCATATTCCTCAGCACCACATCTCTATATTTTTTAAAAATACTTGCAGGAACAGGGATTCAACCACCTTCCTAGGGAGCCTGATCCAGTGTGTGATAACCCTTCCAGTGAAGAATCATAGAATCATAGAATCATAGAATGGTAAGGTTGGAAGGGACCTCAAGGATCATCTAGTTCCAACCCCCTGCCATAGGCAGGGACACCTCCCACTAGTACAGGTTACTCAAGGCCTCATCCAACCTGGCCTTGAACACATCCAGGGAGGGAGCAGCCACAACCTCCCTGGGCAACCTGTTCCAGTGCCTCACCACCCTCACTG
>VWZE01004823.1:278988-311376 GCA_013396675.1 Eubucco bourcierii | reverse complement strand
TTGGTGACCAGGATGTCATGTGGGACAGAGTCAAATGCTTTACTCAGGTCCAGGTAGATGACATCAGCTGCCTTTCCCTTGTCCACTGTCGCTGTGACTTCATCATAGAAAGCCACTAAATTTGTCAGGCAAGATCTGCCCTTGGTGAAGCCATGCTGGTTCCCACCAATCACCTCTGCTTTGTTTTCCATTTGCCTTAGCAGGACTTTCAGCAGGATCTGCTCCATGATCTTGCCAGACACAGAGGTGAGGCTGACTGGTCTGTAGTTTCCAGGGTCATTCTTTTTACCCTTTTTGAAGATGGGTGTTATGTTTGCCCTCCTCCAGTCAGCAGGAACTTCACCAGTCTGCCATGACTTTTCAAATATGATGGACAGTGGTTTGGCAACTTCATCTGCCAGTTCCCTCAGGACCCGTGGGTGGATCTCAAGAAGATTCTTTCTATATCCAGCCTAAACCTCCCTCAGTGCCACTTGAGGCCATCTCCTCTTGTCTCATCACTTCTTACTAGGGAGAAGAGACTGACTCCACCACATTGCAATCCCCTTTCAGGAAGCTGTAGAGAGCAATGTTGCAGATACTGCTCTGCTCTTAACACCACACAAGATCCCAACTGCTTTGGGGTCCATTCTCAGCTAAAGCAGACTGAACACTACATGCTGCTGCACAAAAAGTTACTCATATGAAGCTAAAAACGTTCTTCCAGTGAGTAACACAAGAGCTGAAAATTATTCCCTAAATTACCACATTCTTCTATCATGCAGCCTACATTATTTGGGTTTTTTTTGTAGTTGATATCTGGGGAGTGAGGGGAGGTATGTTGGTGTTTGTTATTTGGGGGAGGGTTATTGTATTATTATATTTTCTGTCACTCCACCATAAAAGGCTCCAGGCCCAACTGCTGCCTTCTTTATTTATTTAGACATGGTAAAGTATTTGTTGGGAAATATTTCCATAAAACCCATCAGGTAACTAAGCCAAGGATGAAGAACCTCAAGATGAAACGTTTTCAGCTCCTGAAGTTAAAGCTGCTATCCTGGAACTTCACGACATTTAATCTTCTGCCATTCCAACACAGGCATTGGCATCTAGGCTGAAAACTCTCCTTTCCCAATTCTTCATTCTGTCATCTGCTGGGAGGCAGAGTAGAATAATTAGATTGGCTCAAAGAGTTGCCAATTGCTTTCAACGTGTAGTTCATTCCTTGACACTGTAGAGAGGAGTCTTGCTAAATAAGGATCAATAGACAAGATATGAATGTCTACATTTTCTTCAACAAAGCTAAGGAGCAATGCTGTGAAAAATGAACCTTTTCTCAAGGCAAGAGTTGAGTGAGTTTACTGCATGGCAAAGTTTATGAGAGGTGTGAAGAACAGAATTTAAGCAGAAGGATACTGAAGTCTGTCTTTTCAATTCTCATTTACTTTCTACTACAGAGCTACCAAGAAACACAGCTTGAAGGAAAGGAACATAATCAAGGTATGATGCTAACACTTCAACATCACATAGAGGAAAAATTACGTCCAGCGAAGGGACCTTCAATCACAGACTATTGCGAACTCACGTTTGAAATCTTCATTTACAGTCAGCACTGCTGTTCATCACTGCAAGAAACTACTACATTCTGTGTACAGGTAGACAGAAAGAATGAAAAAATAACAAAAAAATAACATCCTCTTGCCTCCAGGCTGATGCTATTTAATTAAGAGACAAGCAAGGGAAAGGTAGTTTCCTGTATTATCACTATGAATGTAGACCTCATAGTGGGTATTTTTTTCCTCAACATTATGTGAATTTAAAGTAAACAACTATAAAGCACTTAAGACTTTCTTTCCTTGAAAGCTAGCTTGTGAGCCTGCTTCACCTCACAAAGCAGTGAACTAAGGAAAGTTCTTTTACACTTTGAACAGACTTCTCTGCTCTAACATTTAGTTTGATACCATGAGGAATGGTTAAAGTAAAATGTCTTTTAATCTGATACATTTGTTTGTTATAGTTTTGCCAAGTTTACTGCAAATTGAGAAAGAAATTATAGAAAAAAAAAACCCTTCTGTTGTACCAGAAGATGACACACAGTCACACTTCAGATTGAAATTCACCACTCTGTGGAAGAGTGGTACTTCACTCATTGCCAGGTAAGCCTTATAAAGAGGACTATAAAATCCTGTGCAGCTCTGATGACCAAATCTTGCACAAGATGTATCTCAAAGTGCAGGAATTTGCAGCTTAAGGCCTGAACTCCTATTTATTTACTGAGAACTTTAGAATGTGGCCTTCTGGCAAACCAGGTACACTAAAAAGAACTTTAAGTAACATCACATCTCTGTATGAATGCCCTGCACTGTTCAAATAATTACCACATTAATCTTCACCTTAATGACAGCCATGCTTTGTTCAGTTTAAGTTCAACGAGCATCAAATTTAGTGCAGTCAGTACATCTCTCATGCTAATTTCTACCATCTCTCTCAAAAATCACACATTTATTATTAGCAATCTGTGGGCAATTAGTGTAATTATCAACAGGTTGGAATTCATCTTAATCAGTGTTTGTTTCAGTTCCACAGACAAACAAGACATAACCAGTACAACACTATAGTAAGAACGCTGATGACTTTATATTTAGCTGTAAGTCATGCTGCTGTGTTTGGCCTTCCCTTTTCACAAGGGAAAAAAAAAAATCCCCCAAACCACACCAAAAAGCAAGCAATCAAGAAACCCCCCCCAAAAAAAATAGCAAGAAAAAGAATACCCTTGTCTAACCATCCAACTATCAACAAACATGTAGTTACGAATGCACAAACAAGCACCTCCACATTCTTGTTTTGTGCTACAAGATCATTCCTCAACAACAAATCCTGCTTTGCACTAGACCTATTTCTTATGCACCGTCAAATCATTAAACATTACAACTCTTGTTCTACCCTATTGAGAAACAGTAAAGAGGCCAGAATATAGGAGATTCCTGATTTCCCTTTTATGTTTTCCAGTTTGTATTACCACAGAAAAACAAAGCAGCTGACATCCTGACACATGCCTTCCTATATGCAGGTGTTTTTACAGGAGATTCATAGTATCACAGAAACATGGAATCATTAGGGTTGGAAAACACCTCTAAGATCATCAAGTCTGACTTTCTACCCAACACCTCTATGACCATGTCCTGAAGAGTCTACTTGTTTTTAGAACACCTCTAGGGCTGGAGAGTCCAATGCAGAGCCATAAGGATGATTACAGGACTTGAGCATCTCCCCTACGAAGAGAGACTGAGAGACCTGGGGCTATTTAGTCTTGGAGAAGAGATGACTGAGAGGGAATCTGATCAATAACTATAACTACCTGAGGCATGGGTGTCAAGTGGAGGGAGCCAATCTCTTTTCGGTGGTCCACAGTAATAAGACAAGGAATAATGGATACAAACTTGAACACAGAAGGTTTCATCTCAGCCTTCTTTACAGTGAGGGTGACAGAGCAGTGGAACAGGCTGCACAAAGGGGTTGTGAAGTCTCCTCTTGAGACTTTCAAAATCCATCTGGATGCACTCCTGTGTGGACTACCTTGGGTGATCCTGCTTTTGGCAGGGGGGTTGGACTCAATGATCTCTGGAGGTCCCTTCCAATTTCTAACATTCTGTGACTTATTATTCTGTGACTCCACCACCTCCTGAGGCAGCTTATTCCAATGTGCCATCACTCTCTCATTCAGTAGAAAATTCTTCCTAATATCCAATCTAAACTTCCCCTAGAGCACCTTGAGGCCACTACCTCTTGTCCTGTCATTAGGCCAACACTGTTCTCACTACAACCTCCTTTCAGGTAGCTGTAGAGAGCAATAAAACCTCCCCTCAGCCTCACCTTCTTCTGGCTAAATAATCCCAGCTGCCTCAGCCTCTCCTTACAAGACATGCTCTCCAAACCCCTCACCAGCTTCATTGCCCCTCTCTGTACCCACTCCAGTACCTCAGTGTCTCTCTTATACTGCAGTGCACAAACCTGAATACAGTACTCAAGATGTGGTCTCACCAGTGCTGAGTACAGGAGCACAATCACTTCCCTACTCCTGCTGGCCATGCTGCTTTTGGTAGAGGCCAGGATGCTGCTGGCCTGCTTGGCCACCTGGGTACACTGCTGGTTCATGTTCAGGTGGCTTTCAACCAACACCCCTATCCTTTTCTGCTAGGCAGCTTTTCAGCCACTTGTCTCTCAAGCCTGTAGCGTTGGATATTTGTTGCGATTGAAGTGCAGAACCTGGAGCCTGGCACTTGGCCTTATTAAACTTCATACAACCGAGCTCAGCATCCTCCAACATTCCGTCAGTGACAGCAGCCTCTGAGCTATGAGTTAATCAGGTGGGGTTTCCTCACTCTTTCAGTATACTTCTCTGCCACTTGAAGGAATGATGAGAACACTACCTGTGCATCTGAGCCTTCAGCCAATTACCCCAATGGCTTGAAGTACTTTTTAGTTGCTTTTGAACTCTGTAACCTTGTCATTACCAACCTGGATAATCAATAGGGGGTAATAATCATTAGATTAGTCAATGAAGGCAAAATTTGTTAATTTGCCCTCTCTACCAGAAGGGAAAAGGTGCATGTGTTGAGTGAGTTTTTGCAAGAATCTGAACTTGGTCTAGTTTCAGGGAATGTTTTTACTAGCCACGTGGTTGCCTATGTAAGTGAACAGAGGACAAGCTTAGGTCTACCAATCATCAAGAGCCAACACTGCACTTATCACAGAATACTAGCGTGGTAGGGGTTGGAAAAGACCTCTGGAGATCATCCAGTCCAACCTCTCTGCTAAAGCTGTGTCCATCCAGAGCAGGTTCCCCAGGATTGCAATGTCCAAGTGTGCTTCAAATCTCTTCAGAGAAGAAGACTCCACAAGATCCCTGGGCAGCCTGCTCCAGGGCTCTGGTACCCTCACAGGAAAGTTGCTTTGATCCATGCTCAGACGGAACCTTCTGGGTTCCAGTTTGTGCCCGCTGCCCCTTGTCTTGTCAGTGGGCACCACTGAAAAGAGTTTGGTCTATCCTCTTGCCTCTTACCCTTTGGAAACACTAATGCAGTGCTGGGTAACAGGGCTGGGACTCTGTGTCATCATGCTAGAAAACGGCCAGAAAAAGAACAGAACAGTTCAGCAGGGGCAACTGCAGGGTTCAACTTTGGCAGGTAGTCATCTGGTTCCTACAGCACAGCAAGGAAACAGTGAGATGACAGCTTCTCAGGAGTTAGAATAGACCACAAGCTGAATAGAAATCAAAATCTGATTTCAAAAAAGAAGAAACAATCACAGAGGAATATAAACAGGAGTGTATACATTCTATAGAACAGGAAGCGCTCACATCCTTCTGTTTAGCAGGAAGGAACAAAAGAGTCAAATTCCTGGCATAACATTTACCAAAAAATGTGAAAGAATTGGAAAGAGTCCAAAGATTGTAAGAGAAATTACCATAAGTCTCAAAGGAGGAACTCTGTAGAAAATACCAATACTTTTTACACCAGAGAGGAAAAAAATTGAAGTCATTTTCATCATCAGAGCTGAAAGCAAGCTGTGCTCCCTATAAAATATCTCACATGTACCCTGGCTAGGACAAGCAGTGAAGTACCAAAACCAAAGGTAAATAATCACAATCAATTATTAGGAGAAGCCTTTCTACAAGTAGAGTGATGTATTTTAAGAGAGGGCTTGTGAGGTTTTCTTATTAATCAAAATTTCTTTAAATAGTTGTGCTAAAAAAAGCAAAAAAACCCCAACAAATAAACATGAAATTCAACCTGGTTTGGGGGCCAAAGTACAGGCTAGTCAGGATCTCAAGCTTTTCCCAGTTTTGTTTTGGTTTATGTTATGATTTCTATGAACATCATTACAATTTTTTAAAATCAAACACATAATAGGAGATTATCCCTTGGAGGTCCATCCCAGTCTTTCTATCAGTAGTAATTTTAGTGCCTCTTATGGCTGTATGTCAGTTACATTGCAGAAAGCTTAGCAGGTGATGTATTTGCTTATAGGCAGTGTCATATTTTATCCATCTCAGCATCTATTTAGTATGTGCTTTAACATTCCAGACTATGGCAGGTATAAAATGCAGCATTATTTTCCATATTTTAGTTCCCTCATTGGCATTCCCACTCCCAGATTAACTGGCAAGAGCACAAATATTCACAGCAATGTTAGAAAGGGAAGTTGGGGAGCACACTGACAGCCACAGTTAGTTGTGTTCTCTCTGTAAACAAAACACAAAAATGTTCCTCTCCTATTACAACAAAATTCCTCAGCATGTTAAACAGAATCATAAAATCACAGATTGCTGTGGGTTGGAAGGGACCTCTGGAGGCCACCTAGTCCAACCCCCCTGCTAAAGTAGAGTCACCCACAGCAGGTTGGGTAAATCGCAATGTCCTCTTCAGAGAAGGAGACTCAACAGTGTCTCTGGGTAGCCCACTCCAGGGCTCCAGCACCCTCACAGCAAAGAAATTTTTCCTCATATTCAGATGAACCCTGCTGGGTTCTACTTTGTGCCTGTTGCTTCTCATCCTGTCACTGGGCATCACTGAAAATGCCTGCTCTCTATAAACTCCAAATTAAATTAATGGAAAGATACCAGAAACATCTCACTGATCTTTGTCAGGCAAGTTCCCAATGTGGTCAGGAAAGAACAAGCACACAAAATAGAAAAGGAAAGGAAAAAAAAAAAAAAAAGTCTCTTAAAAGTTTCTTCCCTGTCCAGAAAAACTTTCCTTCAAAGTCATTGTTCTCAGCAGCAGGTCTACTCCAGCCAGAATAAATACATCCTATGTTGCTCTGCTTCTAGCAAGTGTTAAGACTCAAACACAGGTCTCCAAAGGGGATGTTTTCTGAGCATCCATGAACACAAAATATGGATTTAATACCTTTTCAGGACAGAACATTTATTTGGGACCAAAAAAACAGTAAGCAGAACATGGAAATCACTGATAGTCAGTTCAAACATATTAGCCACAAGATGTCATCCAGTCCCACAAGACAGCAAACCAAAATAAATTGTGGATAGAAAAAATGGCTACAATTTTCTTGTAAGGAAAGGGTGGTACATTGTGCACAGCATCTCAAGCACAGCCTTAGCTCAACAGAAATGTGGTTGTTCCAGAAATCTTTAAGAGTCCCGTGAAGCTTTCCACCTAATGCAAGAAGTAAAAGCTCTCATAGGTGTTTCTCCCCACCCTTACGGTAGATTTGCCAGTTTTTGGAGTTCAGAGGTACAGCTGCATCAGGCCTCATCCCCAATCCTGCCCCTGACTACCTGTGTTAGAGCTATCTGAGCTAACTTGAGTTAGATGCAGGTCACAACATCTAATCCATCCAAAGGGAACACTGAACAGGAATTAGGGGCTATACAGACTGCAGTAGTATGTTCCAGTCCATGCTTAATCCTGCTCTGAGTAACTCTCATATTAGTTCAATTTTTAAACTCTATCAGTGTTCAAATGGCTTAAATGGACCAAGAAATGATCCAAGAAATCAACCTTAGAGCTGAGAGGAAGGGAAAATACAAGCACTGACAATGTTCTTGATATTCTTAAACTAATTTCATACACAAATACAAATCTGAAGTGAATTCTCCATTAGGTAATTTCCAGTGAGACCTCCTATCTGCCTTATGTCATGTGAGTTGATTAAAGTCCCATTCATCCACCTTTCTAGACCACCATTACTCTACAGAGTATGTAAACTACAGCTCTTAGAAACCAATTAAACTTATTGTATTTCCAAATCCTCCTAGATGTTCAAACTACTTCAAATAACTTTCATCCCACACAGGTATAAATAGTTGCATCATGTGATGTAAATATCCTGTCCAGGAAGCCACTCCTCATAACACAAAAATTAAGGTTTGCCGCTAAGAGAGTTATTGTGACTTTTGGAGAAGGACAGGCAACATTAGGCTATAGATCATGAACTTGTTCTAAAAAAATCTTATTTTTCATATGGGGAAAAGATGGGTTATCACCTTTCATCCACTACAGAGCAGCTATTTTTATTTCCTATAAAGTTTCAAGGTACTAAATCTTGGAAGCACTTTGTTTAGATACTGAATTTTACTACAAGTAATTCTCACTGGCTTCTTCTATGTGTATTCAAAATTTTTCCTTTCCCAGTTATATATGGCAATGAAATAACTAAAGAATAGGTTTACAGATGAGGGAAATGAAAACTACCTACAATAAAAATGTAAACACCTCTAAACTGTAAGTAAATAAACTTCTTTTCTATAAAACATTTTTGGTGTGCTGTATATCAGACACAAAGCTGAAAGCATAAAAATTTTACTGGTACAATTTTAACATTACCCCTTGTGGTATGCAAGACCCAATGGTTGTGATGCTGCTACAAACTACTGAACAGAAATGATTGCAAGGTATATAGGTTTTGCCATCATTTGCCATGTAAGGTATGACTAAAATCTTTTAAGTGTCTTATTTCCATTGATCACAAAATTAATAAAAACTCATAGACACTCAGGAATAATTCAATTAAAACTTAACACTCCCCCACATACATAATGCTGGGTTCATAGGTTACTCATGGTCTCAAATCTCCCTGAATTTCCACTTGATAATCAACCACTTCCTCCTTCCCCTGCCAAATATGCCTTCACATAAGCTTAGACCTGGATTCATTATTCACTCTCTCCATTAAAATCATAAACTCACTCAGCATTTCAATGCACATGGCTAGTGTCTTTAAATATGTCCATTTTATTTTTATCTTAAATTCACCAGAAGACAGAAATCAGGTTTTGCTGATTAGCAACATAAGTAAATTTGCAGCTATCTCTTCAAAGACACTCCAGGATGTGAGCTGTCAGCATTTTAACTATTCTATGTTATATTAACCTTTCAGACACTGCACATTCTGAGGTCGATTTATAGAGTCATACATTTACATTTAATTCCATTATTCTTTATCTGACCCTACACATCCCAGGCCTAGTTCATTTTCAGAATAAGGTGATAAAAGAGCACTGAAGGCCATCATGTTGCAAAAGTCTTAGCAACCATTTTCTTCAGTCATTACCAATTCCTCCTGACAGCAGGATCATCTTGGGGTTTTGACTGCACACATACCTCATAGGAAACAGATCTGAATCTATTAGAGCATTGGTTTGAACTTCAGAGGGTGTGAAATTTTCTCCTGATCTAATGAGAAGAGTCAGTCCTGCAGCCTTTTCCCTGACATGTTCAGATATAAGCCCCTCAGACCTGAAAGTGAAGAGCTGCTGGCCCAGGTACCACAGATTCAAATAGTATAAAGGTCTCCCCTTGCTTACGAACAGCAGACAAGGCAGGATTCCAATAAAAAAATATTCTGAGGCATGTTAAGACATTTATGTTTGTTTTCTTTTTTCTTTTTCTTTTTTTTTTTTTTCCCAGTTAGTGTAATTTATTGTTATTATTATTGGCATGGAGAAAGCCTGAATGGAAGTTTGGGTTGAAACTTGATCTATATTCTAAACACTGCACATATGTACACTGTGAGTACTGCACTCAGTTTTGAACTCCTCATTACAACAAAGACATTCAGGTGCTGGAGTGGGTCAATAACAGCAAAGAATGGAGAACAAGTCTTCTGAGGAGTAGCTGAGGGAACTGGGGCTGTACAGCCTAGAAAACAAGGAGGCTGAGGTGAGACCTTCTTGACCTCTCCACCTACCAGAGAGGAGGCTAGAATAAGGTGAGGAACTCCAAAGGAACAAGTGATAGGACAAAAGGAAACAGCCTCAAGTTGTGTCAGAAGAGGTTTATGTTGGACACTAGAAGAAACTTCACTGAAAAGGTTCTCAAACACTGAAACAGGCTCCCCAGGGAAGTGTTTGAATCCCCATCCCTGGCAGTGTTTAAAAGACACAGAGATGTAGTGCTGAGGGAGATGGATTAGCATCAGTATTGGTAAAGCTAAATAATGTTGACACAAAATGATCTTGAAGGTCTTTTCCAACCAAATTAATTCTATGATTCTACAGTCCTTATCTCATACGACCGACAACCAAATACAAAGAAGCGAAACTAACAAACATATTCCATGGAAAGATTCTTCCTTTTTTTTTCTTCTGCCAAAATGTGTAAAGTCAAGAAATTTTCTGCATTCAATTCTTAAGTCCATTAACAAAGCAAAGCTGTAGAAAGAACAAAGCTGGGAGACATTAACTTTCTGCATAGTAAATCAAGCACCTGCTAACGTCTGGAAATACTTAATTATGGTAATAAACCATAGACCAGAATAACTCTCAAAAATATATGGAAGATAATATAAACATTTTTTTGCCACTTAAAAAAATCATATGTCACCATACAGCATGCAGAACATCTCCAGAAGAAAATCATAACAAACTTTTCAGTCTGAACCCACCTGCATCTTTCCTTATCAAGACAATAAAAGCAAGAGGAGTGTGACATCTAGAAATAATTGGCTCCCTTCAGTAACAATACTGCCTTTGTTTAATCTATTCCACTCTTTTTAAATGTGGAATGTTTGTGAAGGAAAATGTGCATAATGTTAGGTTTCTATATTTTTTAGTTGAATTCAAATTCCCATTGTGCGACTGTCTATATCCCAAATCAAAATTAACCATTAGCCAGGAAGCAGAAAATGTATCAATGATTACATTATAAAATAAGATTGTGTAAATATTAAGATCATAGGTATATTTGTGTTAGGTTTACAATTGCTTAGAAGTACAAAACCAATGCTTACTTTAGTATAAAGGATTGTCTACCAAACAACTTAGTACACTTTTTGCCTGGAAAGCCAAGAAAGGCAACATAAAATGTACGCCTTTAAAAGAATCCACTTTTAATTACGATTTAAATCACATCAGCTTGACTTATGCCTTGGTTTGCTCCCTCTAATCTGCAAGCTTTATCTTCCATGATCAGTTTCATACGTGCTGGCTCACATACATGACATCTCATATGCATCAAAGGAAGGCCTTTATGAGTGCTTTCCCTAACAGCCTGTTTGTCACAATCCCAGGAAAACTGAGTATTCTCTAAAGATGGTAGGCTGGAAATTGAGAGTTTCCACTCTCAATTAACCTGGGCTGGTTCCAGCTAATGAAGTGGAAGGGAGGAAAAAAATTAACAAGGTATCTTACACTATTTTTAGCATACAACCTTCTTTGCATTCAGTGCAAATTAAACCTGCTTTCAACTGTAAGGTGAAGATTTGATTAACATACAGTAAAGTTCAGTTCGCTGAACAGTATTATTTTACATGCAGCATTCTGAATTAAAAGTGTCTCTACTAAAATAATAAGCAAGATACATCAAGAAAATCAGAGTTCAAGCTAAATGTCTTCTCTAGTTAAGTTTAGCTGAAAACAAGTGGGAGAAAAGATGTCAATTCTATCTTTGAGAAGGCAAGGAAGGAGGATCTGGGAAACTATAAGCCAGCCAGTCTCACCTCAGTCCCTGGGAAAGTGGCAGAGCAATTAATGCTGGAAATAACTTCCAAAACATGCAGAGGTGATTAGGAGTCATCTGTGTGGATTTATGATGGAGAAATTATATCTGATTCACCCATTAGCTTTCTATGAAGAGATTATTGGCTTGGCAGAAGAGGAGAGTCTTTAGTAATGCTTTCTGCATTGTGTCCCATAACATCTTCATAAACAATCGATTTTAAATCTCTTTTGATTACCATTGCCTTAAATACATGGTTAACATTGAGCCTGTGCAACAAGAGCATATTTAATATCCTCCACAGAAAGCAGAGCAGCATGTCCCCACCACAGAGAAACGATTGAGGAGGTAACACCATATGTTTTGTGTCCTGCAGAATGGTGCAAACTATTTTGGGATTTAAGAGGCAGGATGACTACTCAACTTCCGTCCTTTCAGTTTAAATAATTTAAGATTTTTATTTTGAAAGAAAATAAAGGAAAAAATAACCAAACAGTAACACACTAAATTCTATTCTTACATATGATAAGTCAAAAATATTCCTGCAGTGGCATTTCATTTCTGCTAGCAGGGGTGTGGGGGTGATGGGTTGTTCCACTTTCCCAAACAACACAGCAGCTGTGATGACTTGCAGAGAGAATCCAAGAGAATGTTGCAATTTCTTGAAGGTCTGTGTCCATTCCACTTTACAAGAGGACTGAGGTAGTGCCCCTTCGCTGTGCTAAGGATAGGAAACTGCAGAGCTCTCAAAGTGTCCTGCCGTGGAGAAACACAGGCATGTGATGCCAAGAAAAGCCAAGTCAGAATTTACATAATCTCCACCAGAGACAGGCTCCCTATAAACGCTCTTGCTGTATGCTCAGAACTCCTTATGAAAGAACAGGCTGCAGTATCTATGCAGTGTTTGAAGTAAAGGGTAAATTTTCTTCATGACTGTATTTTACTTTCTCATCTTAGTGTGTAAATCTACAGTGGCTCAAACACCACCTACAATTATGTCAACACTTTGTCAAAAATTTTTTTTAATATCTATTTTTTAATTTTTTGTGTTGTGTGTGTGTGTCTGTGTGTGTCTATGTATGTATAAANAAAAAACACAACAAAACCACACCCCAGGTATCTATCCTAACTCCTGGAGTCAGGAGAAACTCAAAATGTCAGCATCCCCCACCACCATCTAGAGGGTATTTGCAGACAGTGCAGCAAGGTGTGAGTAGGAAGGAATGGAGACACCACTGTATGAAAAGCAGAGAAAAGCCTCACTTACTGCTCTAGAACTCCTGAATCAAAACATTGTCTGGTTTACCTTCCTTCTAACCCACTCCACTTCTCCTATACATTTATTATACATTTTCAGTGTCCTGTTGAACTCTATTTTTTTGTATTCTTTTCCCCTAGAGCATTTTGCCTATATTCCCCCATCAAAAAAGTACTTTTTTTTACACTACTCTGTTGTGTCATCATTTCTTTTCAACATTTTAATCTGACTGAGGAATGCTCTACATTCTATTTTCTACCTTCCCAGTGCAACAAACTCAGGCACAGCCACAGGCACATGTGAGCATACAGTCCTAGGCTACACCACCCTTCAGCTCTTTATCAACACCTCACCTCTGGCCACAGCCTTCTATTACTTATTTACAAAAAAATATTTCCTACTCTTCCATTCCTCCTCTTGTCTCTAGTTCCCATCCTGTAAGTTTCTGTCTGATCTGACACCATCCCAACAAAGCATTTATTCTTTTCAATATCTTCATAATAGTTCAGACTGAGTATTTCCTCAACTGCTTTAGCAGATGACACCAGAACACTCAGCATCCTGAAGAACCAAAGTTTTTCTTCTATCAGCCAAATACAATATTTTGCTTTAACTTGAGGCATCAGCCCTGAATCACTCCCTGGACAAGCTTCTCCGTCATACATGCAATACATTGAACTAACTATAAGAAAACAAAACAAAATACAGAAAATTAAATACTAGAACAAAAGCCCAAGGCTATTCTTGCCCCATCACCCCACAGGACCCAAGAGGTTGTTTGGGTTGGCATCAAATATATGCCTTTTGTTGATCCCATTTTCAAGTCCAATCAGGGGATACATTTTAAAGTGATACACAGGAAAAGTGCATCTGTTTGAAAGACTTGCTAAGGAAAGGGAGCAAAAGAACAAAAATAGCTGAGTGAGGATACTTCAACCTGCACAGTAAGCAAGTGGCAAAAAGCAGCTCCTGGCCTACTTCACAGATGCATGCTCAGTGAAGGTGTGAGATAGTCCTTCAGCTCTAAACACAGTCTAGACAGTCTCACAGGCTCACTTCCCATTTTAGAAGCATGTTCCCTATTTCTTCAGAGAAGAAACTGTGGATTAAACCTTTTAAAAATGTACTCTCATACAGGTAAAGCTTTGTGTTTTAATGACTTGTGTGACAGATTTGTGTCCTGCTCTTTTGTGATGAGAACAAATGCGACTGAGGATGGATTTCAACATGTTGCTATACTAATAACGACAAGTGGTAGAATAGCCCACTAAGGAACAGCGTAATTCAGCGTTGCATGGATTACTTCACAAGGATGGGCTGGGGAAAATAAAATTTGCAAGATTGCCACAGAGAAGATGACAAAAGCAAGACATCCTTGAGCCCAATACTCAGCAAGCATACAAAGACTTAGCATCAGCCCCTTTCGGAGTTCCCTTGGTGACATCAGAATAGAGAACAATCAAAAACAGAAGAAAAAAAAATAGCAGAAGCGGTGAATGAGGAGAAGAGAGACAGGACACTAACAAGTCTGAGAGGAACCACAATAAAATGAGAAGAATACTATGGTGCTATCATTTTTGTTGAGCCACCTGGAGAGGAAGCAGGCTTATCAGTGAATGCCAAAAATGAGTAGTGCACATCTGCTCCCCTTAATAATTGTCCCTTTCTAGAAAAATAGAGAAGAAAATAATTCCCTCAGCGCTACTCCCATGCTTTCAGCAGACTTGTTTAAAATATTTATTTGGGTCTTACATGGCTTAACAACTACTTGCCATGAACAGAATAATGCTTTTAAGATGACTCTAGGGAATACAGAGCAAGTCAGGAGCTGTAGGAATTCACAAAAGCATAAAGCTCCAACAAATTCCTTTTAAATGAAGGGAAAGCTTTCTGATTATCACTGTCTTCAAAATGGCTTTGGAACTGTCTGTTCAGAGGGTGGGGAACTGGCTGACAGGCTGTATGCACAGCGTGGTAATAAATAGCTTTTCCTCAAACTGGGAACCAGTCAAAAGTGAGGTCACCCATGGACTGATACTGGGCCCAATGCTGTTTAATATCTTCAGAAGTGATCTGGGTGTTGGGATGAAGAGCACACAATGAAATTTGCAGGTAACACCAAAATGAGTAGGGAGGTTCACAGTCTAGAAGGAAGAGCCACCATCCAGGAAGACCTGTACAGGCTGAAGGAGTGGGCTAGAAAGAACCTTATGAAGTTCAGCAGGAGAAGTGTAGGGGGCTTGCACCCGGGAATACATAACCCAGGAGTCCAGCTTAGATTGGGATCCACCTGGAAAGAAAGCAGTCCTGTGGAAAAGGACCTGAGGATACTGGTGGACAACAAGGTCAACAAGAGTGAGTAGTGTGCCGCAGTGGCAAAGAAGGCCAACAAGATGCTGAGTTGCATCAACAAGGGCATCACCAGCAGAGACAAAGAAGTCATTACACCACTCTACTCAGCACTTGTCAGACCACACCCAGAGTACTGTGCTCAGTTCTGGTCCCTGCTGTACAGAAATATGTGGACAGCCTTAAAGTGTCCAGAGAAGAGCCATGGGAATGATCAGAGGACTGACTGGAAAACCTGCCACTGGAAGAAAAGCTGAGAGAACCGGGTTTGTTCAGCCTTGCAGAGTGAAGGCTTAGGTGATACCTTATTACCATGTACCAGTATACAAAGTGAGTTACCAGGAGGATGAAAACTCCCCTTTTACAAGGAGTCATATGGAAAAGGCAAGGGGTAATGGGCACAAGTTACTCTGATTGAACTCAAGAAGAAAAATTTTCACTATGAGAACAGTTAGACATTGGAATAATCTCCCAAGGGTATTAGTGGATTCCCCTACATTGGACGGTTTGAAGACTCAGTTTGACAGAGTGCTGGGCCATCTCATTTAAACTATATTATTACCTAGAAAGATTGGACCACATGGTTCTTGGTATCCCTTCCAACCTGGCATTCCGTGATTCTGTGATGATCTTAGAGGTCTTTTCCAGACTAAACAAGATCAGTTTACCTCCTCTGTTGGCCTCCCCCAATGGTAACAGGTACCGTCCTTCTGATGATTCTAAATGCAGAATGGGGAAGGAGGTCAGAGACAGCAAGAGGTGAAATAAGAAACACTTAGGTCTCTCAAAGTACTGCTACAAAAGGAAATGGGATGGAAGAGAACTAAAGCATGCAGTTTGGTTTGCCTTCATGAGTCTGAAAGCAAAATACTTTTGACACTAAGTATTTTCAGCTCCAGATACTGTTTTTGTTATGAATGGAGGCGAAAGAGTTTGGAGAAGAAAGTTGCTAGAACTGAGATACTTCCAAGCTGGCCTTTTGATTCAGAGGTATATTTATATTTCATAGATGACACAGTGGGCTGAAAAAGCCCACTCTTGTTTAACATCACAAATTCTACTATCTCAATAAAAGCAATTCCATCACATAGCAGTATCTGGATTCACTCAAAGTTATCTAGAAGAGGACAGGCCTTTATCCCACTATCTTTCCAAATATAAAGTCATATGACTTGTGCATAAATGCTTTGCACTAAATTTTGCACTTTATATAGCAAAAATGTGACAGAATCAAAATATGCTTCTATAAATGTGTATGAAGAGAACGGAGAACACCATAAAAAGCAGTTTTGAAGAGGTATAAATCACAAAACGTGAGCAAATGTGTCTAGAAAGTCCAGAGTTCTGTAAATGTCTGTACACAAGATGGGAGTTCCTGCCTAGTCACTACAGCACCTTCCAAACAGCAGCTTTAAAACCAGCAACCAGACACTGCACTGGGTGCCACACAGAAAAACTATGTAGCACAGACAGCTTATTTCTCTGAATTCAGTACTCAAGAAACTAATTTCTTCACAAAGTTATTTTGATTGTGAAAATTCCTTTAAACTTGGTTGTCTTCCCTGATAACTTGGTTGCCTCCCTGAAAATAAAGAATTTGGTAACCAGCTCTATCTAGAACAACTATACTTCTGGAATTCACCATTTATAGAAGTACAAACAGCAAAATGATCCATTCCAATTTAAATCTCTGAATCAGAGCCTGAAGGGCGAGTAGTTTGAAAGCAGTAACACTTCCATATAAAGGGAAGAATCAATAGGTAATAAACACAAAACTCTCCAATTTGTCATGTGCCACTGAATCTTCTTTTTAATAAAAGCATTGGGATTTTGTGGAAAAGTGGCTTTAAAAGTAGGATATTTGTCTGCTTAAGAAAAATTCCTTCCCAACAGAGTAGACATCTGAAATAGAATTGTTTCAGACACAGTGGAAGAACAAATTAAATGAATGAAATCTTCGCTCATGCTGCCACTGGGTTCTTTCAGCTCCCATTCTACATCAGGAACATCAGAGTCCTTCTAGGACAACAGTGCTAGTGCTGTCCAAGTACAACCACCTTCTATCAGCCAGGTGAACCCTGTTATCTGTCCTCCAGCCAAACACAACTTGTGCCAGCTGATTCAGGTGTTTGGTTTTAAGCAATGTGTATCCACTCCAGAAGTATGAATCTAATTCTTTGGTCTTCTCTTAGTGTGCTGGGGGAATTTTGTTTAAATAACTGCTGGGTTCCCTGGCTGGCTTTGGAGAACAAGGAAATTTCTATGAGCAAAGCAAATAAATGAGCAAAACAAAGCAGATGCTCCTTCTGGTGCACATTTTTCAGGGGTGAGGAGAAGCAGGAGGAGAGGAAAACAAAGAGGAGGAGAAGTAGGAAGAACTTAATTCTCAGCAAACATTTATGGTGTGGGATAAATCCATACACAGCTTACGGCAGCTGCCCTGGTTTTTGCCCCTCCCAAAAGCAGGAGCCATATAATCCTATCAAAAAGCAGCTTGAGACAAAAGTCCTCACAACTACTTAGATTAGATACTCCATTGTTTTTCCCCTGAGGTCTGGATCACTCAATAAAGCTCAACGAAATATTCTTTTAATATATGTGTCCCAAAATGACACCAGTTGCTCTTCTCATGTCCAATGATACTGTGGCTTTCTAAGGTGGTGTTACAGCATCAGTGGATACAGGAAGAGCAACTGATGTCATCTACTTAGAACTATGTAAAGCCTTTGATATTTCCACCAAATTGGAAAATTATGGACTTGAGGGATGGACCAATTGCTGGATAAGGAACTGGCTGGATGGACACACTCAGAGAGTTGTGGTCAATGGCTCAATGTCCAAATGGAGGCCAGTGACGAGTGGCATCTCCCAGGGGTCTACACTGGGAGCAGTGCAGTTCAACATCTTTGTCAGCCATGTGGACAGTGCCATTGAGTGCACTCTCTGCAAATTTGTGAATGACACTAAGCTGTGTGGTCCGGTTGACATGCTGGAAAGAAGAGATGGCATCCAGAGGGACTTGGATGGGCTTGACAGTTCAACATGGCCAATTGCAAGATCCTGCAACTCGGTCAAGGCAATCCCAAGCAAAAATATAGGCTGGGAAAGGAATAGCTCGAAAGCAGTCCTGAGAAGGACTTGGGAGTTTCAACTGACAAAAACCTCAAAATGAGCTGGCAACGTCCACTTGCAGCCCAGAAAGCAAATCATACCCTGGGCTGCATCAAAAGTGTGACCAGCAGGACAAGAAAGCTAGGAAGAGACTTCTTACAAGGGCACGTTGTGACAGGACATAGGGAATGGATTGAAGCTTGAGGAGGGCAGATTTAAACTAGATACTAGAAAGGATTTTTTTACAGTGAGGGTGATAACATACTGGAACAGGTTATCCAGGAGGTCATGGATGCTTCCTCCCTGGAGGTGTTCAAGGCCAAGTTGGATGAGGACTTGAGTGACCTGGTCTAGTAGAAGGTGCCCCTGCCCATGGCAGAGGAGCTGTAACTAGACGATCTTTAAGGTCCCTTCCAACTCAAACCAAATGTTCAGTCACTACAGAAACTTTGTTCTTGTAAAGCAGTAGAGAAAATACCAATTAAAACCTCAGTATTTTATTGGTATAATATTTAATGTTCCTGCAGTAACTCATAAATGGTCATGTGCACAAAAAAACCCACCAAAAATCCCAAACAAACCCAAACAAACCAAAACAAACAAAAAAACCCTAAACCAAACCAACCACCTGCCAAAAAAAACCAACCAACCAACCAACCAACCAAAAAAATCCCATAAACCCAATTGAGGCTTCTTTTACTGATTCAGACCTTTATTTTTTACTGATCTAGACCTACTTTTTTTCAGTTAGTTTTCATCAACAGGTTAGGAACTGCCACCTCACAGAATTCCTAGTTACTGTGCTAAAAATCGGGTGCAAGCTATAAAAAATGAAAGCAAACCCAACTGACAGATTTGTGTCTAGTTACACAACTGATAAATTGAGAAAGGTTTAAGTTAACACCCCACTTCCTACCTTTGTATATCCACCTACTATTTCTATTTATGCTGCTAATACATCAGAAGCCTGGCAGCTTTCATAACTCTTAAGACTGTAAATCAGACTCAGGACAGGGACTGTCAATATTTGTAAAGCAAGCACAGGACACATCCACACGGAATCTCTTCATTCAATGTCAGTACCCATGTTCAGCTCCTACCACCCTTCCACTCACACCTCAAACAGTATCTTAACTTCATAAATTGCCACAGCTGAGGCATTGAGGCAGCTCAGGTACAATACAGCCTGGATTAACATGACAGGAATCTAATGCATGACAGGAATAATTAATGCATTAATTATTTATTAATTTGACTCAACCTCCAACATAACTTGATAAAAAGATTATAAAGGTTATAAAGGTTTGGGATTCGGTTGGGAATATCTTCAGAATACGAATGGTTACAAATAGTTAGAAAATAGCATTTGGAAAGATAAATCCAAAAGCAGTATTATTTCCCCATTAACAAAAGGAAGTAACTCCTCAAAGACATTAGGAATATACCAATTTCTCACAATGCTGCTTGCTGATTGTGGAAATTTCTCTTTTTTGTCTCTTTTTATTGGAAAACCCTCTTGAATTGCTGGTGCTTATAATCCACATGTGTGGGGTGCAAAGACCCAAGACAGAAGAGCCTCGTGCTCTGCAGCCCACCTATTTTACCACGCCAGCTAATTTTTGTCATACGTCACCATCAAGCATATCCAAAGCCAAACCAAAAGGCCAGCCACAGATAATCATCTGCGATTGTCACATCAACATCTGCCTAAAACATGCCCAGACTTGCCCCAGAATGGGGTCTGCGCCTGGCAGGTGGTGCATGTGAATTCACAGCCCTGGGAGGCTTCCTTCATCTCTCCTGGCTCACTTCATCCCAGCTTCTCTGTTTCCCCTCATCCCGTCTTTGCAGTGCGGGGAGTGGGGTTTTGGATGTACTGCCACAGTAATACTCACATGGAGACTTGTAGCCACCCTGAACCATGACTGTGCAGTGGCTTTGCCTACAAACCGCTGCAAGTTTGCCTTTATACATAAGTTTTCTCTGGCTGTCATTCAAATTCACCTAAAAACTAAAGGCATCTCCCAACAGGAAGCTGCACAGCTTTACACAATTAAAAAAAAAAAAAAAAAAAAAAGCAACTAAAAAACCAAAATCAAACTCAGAATGACAGCATTATTAGAGATACTTTCAACATGATTTATTATTATTTATTGGACAACTAAACATTTAATGTCAGAGAACCCCTTTTTTTCTCCCTGGAGAAGACAACATCTCCAAAGTTTCCATTTTTAACCCTTAACATTGAATATAACTTAAGGTGGGTTTTGGAAAACAGTTAAAAAGTAGACAGACATAAAGCTACAAGCTGCTAACCTTTTCAGCATGAAAATATTTTCAATTACACAGAAATAGATCTGGTGTATGTGTAATATAAGAAAATCAGTTAAGAACACTTAGTAGTTGGACTTGATCTTAAAGTTCTTTTCTAACCAAAATGATTCTATCATTCTACGATGTTTTAATTATCAGGAAAGACAAAGAGAGGCTTAGCAGTAGAATGTCCAGCTTTAATAAAGGTCTGGCTCTAGGAAAGCTGACTGTGGATACTCCTGCACTTGCCATTGTCATAGGCATACAAATATACTAGATAATGTACTTACCATTTCAGTAGTTACGACACTAGAGAAGCCAACATAGCAGCATTTCCCAAGCTTGCTGCTCATTAAATTATACACATTCAGGTTAAATCCAAAGATTATCGAAGTGAATGGAAAAAAAAAATCCATTTAATTCAATATGCTGTGGATCGATTCCAGACAGCTCACTGCTTATCAAAAGCACCCCAACAATGAGAAAGCCCAGAGGGCTCCATCTGAATCTACAGATTTTGATCAAATCTGAATTTTCAATTATTTAGCAGTGGGCCACATTACATACAATTAGTTCTTTCCATAAAGCTCTATTAGAGGCTACTACAAGTTTTGCAGGAAGACAGGCTATGGCTGTGATTGTCACATCAACAGCTTTAAAACATTTCAACTATTTCTTCACATACAGGTTTATCCTCAATATATATTTGTGCCACATATGTCCACTGCAGTAATAAATCTGAGCATGAAAAATATCAGTTGAATGTAGTGGAACTAAAGCATGGAATATATAAGGCTCAGATTAACAGGAAATTAATTTTTTTCTAAATACTTGTATTAAAAATACAAGAATTTAATTCCAGCAACTGAAACCTCAGCTCCCATAATTGCTTATTTCTGCCTCTTTGAGGTCACAGTTCAGCAGATGTGCAAGACAAGTGTGAAGGCTCTTACTTGTTTAAAGTAGAGCTGGATAGGAGCTGCTGTAAAATCTTTATGCGGGAAACCAACATACACATGAGTATGTGAATGGGAATGTATGTTGCAATGTCTCAAATCCAACAGACACTGCTTAGGAAGTTAAGTAACAAAAATAACCTCTCCTCAAGAATGAAGAGCCAACTAAATAAAAGCTGAAGCTGTTGGCTTTCAAAAGAAGAAAAGGTGTCTGTGGTTAAACCTTTGTATTCCATCTATAAAAGGGACACAGGCTTAAATGAAAAACAGTGTGTAGACAGTCTCAATGAAATATGTATATGCAAAGCTACCTAGTTGGCCACCTTATATCCTTCCTCCTCTCAGATGAATTTTTTCAAGCATTTATTGTTGGAAAAGGCATTTTCTTTCACAGAATCTCAGTATGGTGAGGGTTGGAAGGTACCTCTGGAGATCATCTAGTCCAACAACCCCACACCCCCCCCCCCCCCCCCCCCACCCCGGCCCATCCCAGACAAGTNTCTAGTCCAACAACCCCACACCCCCCCCCCCCCCGCTAAAGCAGTGTCCATCAGAGCAAGTTTCCCAGGATCACAGTTTGCCCAAATTTGGAATGTCTACAGACATTCCACAACCTCTCCAGGCAGCCTGCTCTAGGTCTCAGACACCCTCACAGCAAAGAAGCTTTTCCTCATATTCAGGTGTAACCTCTTTGGTTCCAGTTTGTGTCTGTTCCCTGTTGTTCTGTCACTGAGCACCATTGAAAAGAGCCTGGTCCTGTGCTATTTAGATATTGATAAGCATTCTTTGATGAAACCTACCAAATTAAAGTTCAAAACTTTTATGTATAACAAGAGGTCTACTCTTAGCAAGTCCTGCTTTAAGAACCACATTAAAAACAATGGGAAGGAAACTGTGTTACTACAACTTTTTTAATCACACTTCAGGTCTCTGCTGTAGCTACACGGAAGTCCCCGTGCTGCCCCATGGAATCACAGAATGTTAAGGGGTGGAAGTGACCTCAAAAGATTATCTAGTCCAATTCCCCTGCCAGAATAGGATCACCTAAGGCAGATCAAACAGCAAGACATCCAGGTGGGTTTTGAATGTCTGCATGTCCTGGTTTAGAGCCACAAGCCACTCAAGACCAGAGAAGATATTTGCTCTTTTTGGGGAGTAAAATAAAAATGCTGCACACTGATTGCAAGTTTAAATGGAGATTTTATGTGCACATATATATATATATATGTGTGTGTGTGTGTGTGTGTTTGTGTGTGTATATATATATGTATATACATACATATATATGGAGGCTCAACATGAGCCTGCAGTGTGCATGTGCAGCCCAGACAGCAACTGTGTCCTGGGCTGCATCCAGAGCAGCATGGCCAGCAAGGCAAGGGAGGTGATTCTGCCCCTTTGCTCTTGTCAGACCCCACCAGGAGTATTGTGTGCAGTTGTGGAACCCCAGCACAGGAAGGACATTGAAGTGTTGGAGCAGGTCTATTTGAAGAGTTGAAGAGTTGGATCTATTAATCTGGTTGCCCCTGCGCAATCCAAACTGCCACGTGCTGTAGGAGGTGATAAAGTTCCCATGGTACACATGAAGAATATCCTAGGGAAGAAGATCAGGGTTAGCCCTACTCCAAGTAAAGGCAAACCCACCTGTGGGATTGGTTTTGTCCAAGGACTAGGAGGCACCTAGGGGGTAATGCAAGAAGTTGGAGAAATTAATTGTGTGCCACAAAATAATCTCACTGTGGGTGAGAATACACAGTAAATTATATGTATTGTATGGTGTTGCTTGCTGTTGAGCATTGATATGGGTAAAGAATGTATTGGTTTGAGCCGAATCATATATATGCTTGCTGCATGACAGCAGTGGGTGTTGCTGGGATTTGTGAGGCTTGCAGGATGTTAGGTAAAGTTCCTTGTTCTAGGGTGGGGTGGGCTCTTTTCTTCATGGTTTTGATTTTTGTGCAGGGGCTTGGTGCAGTTACCTGTACTACTTCACTTGAGTATTTTCATTTTAGTTTTCCCTTGGCTCTTTTGGTGTAATCTGATATCCCTGTGATAGAGTAGTAAATCATTGTATATGTCAACTAAAACTCTCTATCTCCTTTCTGTTATTCCCCTTTGGTAGGGGAGAGAGGGAAAAGGGAGGGAGGACAGGGAAGGATTATGTTGACCCTTTACACTTAATCATATATAATGGTATTGCTTAGATGTGTCTCAGTACACGTGAAGTAATCATAGCTGTAAATTTCAACAGAACTAGAGCTCAGTTGTACCAGGAACGTAGAACAAGATTGTGCAAACGTATTTTAAAATTGGACTTGTATTTATTTGAACAAGTAGAACTTTAAATTGAGGGGTTTTCTAATAAAACATTTGTCAACATTATTGTCTCCAGAGACAGAGTGGGAGGAAGGACGGATTTAGGAGTGCCCCACAACTGCCACTTTAATCTTGACAGTTTGATCCACCTGCTGGTTGTTGCAGTGTTCTTCAGTGGCTTGACTCTTGGATACATGGGCAGCTACATGATGTACTTTGACCACCAAGTTGTTTTCCTTCCAGCCCCATAAAGCATTTGCCACCATCCAAGAGTCTGTATAGAGATAGAGCACCAGCCATTTTTCTTGCTCAGCAATATCTAAAGCCAGTTGGAAGGCTTTCACCTCTGCAAACAGACTCAATTAACCTTCTCCCTCAGCAGGTTCTGCAACCTGATGGGTGGCACTCCACAGAGCAGCTTTCCATCTTTGGTGCTTTTCCACAGTGCAGTGGGATCCACCACTGAGCAAAGCATATCACTTGTCATTATCAGGTAATTCCTTTGAACATCCAGCCCAACACTGCTAGTCAGGGTGCCAGGAGGACCTGTGTACCTATTACTTCCAAGGCAGCTCAAACTCCCTCATGTGCTCCCAGTATCTCTTTTTTGCTTGAAGTGTAGTTTGCCTCAGCTCAGCTCCTTCATAGCTTTGACTCCAAAACCCCAGACAATGATCCCATGTCTTTCCTGATGCTTTCTGCCAAAGAGTCCATCTGGGACCATTCTTCCCCACTGTAGTGTAGAGCACATTTATAACATCTTGTCCTGTCCAGACTGACCTGAGAGCTATTGCATGCAGTCTCCTGTTTGATTTGTTCAAAGGCCTACTGTTGCTTGGGGCCCCACTGAAAAGCCTTCTTCCAAGATGCTTGATAGAATGGGCTCACAATCAAACTGTAGTCTGGGATATGCATCCTACAGAAAAGCACAACATCCAAGAAGGCCTGGGTTTCCTTCTTATTGGTGGGTGGAGACACCTGTAATTTTGTAATTACATCCACTGGGATCTGGAAATGCGTGCCCTGCCATTTTAACCCTAGAAATTGGATTTCTCTTGCAGGTGCCTTGACCTTACTCTGCTTTAGAGCAAACCCGGCCTTCAGAGAATCTGGATTCTTTTCTTCCCTTTCTCATACATTTCCTCTGCTGTGTCACCCTACAAAATGATGTCATCAATGTTCCAGAGCTCCACCTTGTTCCAGTACAGTCTGGATCAGTCCATGGCAAATAGTGAGGCTGTGTTTCACACCTGGGACAGCTGATTCTAGGTGTACTGGACACCTCTCTAGGTAAAATCAAACTGTGGCTTGCATTCTAGTGCTATGGGAATGAAGAATGCATTAGCTATGTCAGTTGTGGCATACTATTTGGCCCCCTTGAACACCAGCTGGAAGTGGAGCTCCAGCATGTCTAGCATAGCAGTACTCATTGATGCAACCTCGTTCTGAGCACAGTGGTCCACTGTCTGTCTCCATTTGCTGTTGGACTTTGGCACTGGCCATACAGGGCTGCTGAAGGGTGAACAAGTTTAAGTGATGACCTCTTGGCTCTCCAGCTGTTGAATTATAGATGGGGATCACAGAATCCCAGCTGGTGTGATATTGCTGCTGGTGCACCATTGCAGTGGCAATTGGCACTTGCTGGTCTTTAACGTCTGACAGCCCCACCACAAAGGTGTCCTCTGAAAGACCAAACAAGGCAGCCAATCATTTCCTTCCCTCTACTTCTAGGGCAGCTGTACCAAATGCCCACTGGTATCCTTTTAGATCTGTGAAGTACCCTCTCCTGAGATAATCTATACCAAGGATGCACGGGGAACCCGGGCCAGCCACAATGGAATGTTTGTGACATTCACTCTCAGTTAGGCTCACTTCAGCTTCTAACACACTCAGCTGTTGGGATTCCCCTGTCACACCAGAACTATAGATAGGTTCTGATCCCTCATAGTTTGATGGCATCAAAGTACATTGCACACCTAAATCCACTACATCTTTATACTCATATGCTTTTGATGTACCAGGCCATCTGATTCACAGTCCAATAGACTTGACTGTCCCTCTCCTCGTTGGAGGCAGGGCCCCTCTAATCTGAACTGGAATCACCTGCACATTCTAAGAATGCTTTAGAGCTCCCCTTGAGAGGATCACAGGCACTATCATTTTGTTTGCTCTTTTTGGAAGATTTCCCACTGGAAACTGGGGTAGCATTCTTCCAAGAAGGGTTTCATTGCAATTCAGAGACTCATGCAGCCAGGGCTCAAGTGGGTTTTCCATCCCACTTTTTTGTGTCATCCCACTGGTCACATAAGTAAAACCACAGGATGTTTCATGGTGTCTGCTTCCCAGATTCTCTCTTGGACAGGGAGATGCCTGCTTCTAATAGCTGAAACACTAGGCTGTGCAGGAGGGGAGTGGGACTATTTTCCTTGGAGTTGGTCAAACCTTTGAGTTATTTCCTCCACAGCTGAAACACAGGCCCATACATCAGAAGAGAGATTTCCCTTGTATTGCCAAAGCAGGCTAACCAGTTCATCTACTTCTGTCCTTGTCCATCTCTCAAGGCCCAGACTGCCAATTGCCAATGAGTTGGCATATGATGGTGGTGCAGCTCATAGAAACTTTTTCCCCGTGGCTGGTGTGCATACTACCTCATCTGGGTCTACAGGCTGAGGACTGTTACTTGTGTCATAATACAGCATTTCCATCACAGCCACTTCCCTCGAGTTCTGAGGTTATGCTAAATTGTAAATAAGAATTAGATCTTTCCAGAGAATTCAGTTAAAGGGATGGATGAATTTTTCTAAGAGGCTAAGCAAAAGTAACAGAGATAAATTTATTTAATTTAATTGGTTCTACAAATTTCTATATAGTTTAGGAGCACAGAGTGTTCTATGTCCTTTTCTGACTGCTGCTTCTGGCTAGCTGCTTGCGCCTCTCTGACCTTTTTGCTGCCTTGTTTTGACTGGTGAAAGGTACAAGGAGAAGAGCAGGCTGGCTGTGCATAGCCTTTGGACCTCTTTGTGTCCAGAGTAGGGGGAAGAGAGAGTTTAAATGGGATATTGTGTTGTTTATTGAACTGTAGACACATAAATTTCTCTTGTATGTGTTTATTCACTTTTATTTTTGTATTTACAAAAGTGGACTAAATATAAAATATTTTTTTGTCCATTGTCCAAGATGATCACTCATATCATCCCTGAGGGCCTCCTGATCCTAGCTCTCAACTTCCAGTGCTCCGTATCTGTTGTGCAGGGGTAACTGGGAAGGTGAGGGACTATGGAAAGAGGTTTACCTGCCTCCCTGAGCAGGCAATTGTATCCATTCCCCTCTTTTTCTTAGGCCGCTTTCTTCTGCCTGGTGACATGAGGGAAGGGGATTCTCTACTCTCAAAGAGGCTCCAACTGCTCCCTTTGCATGCACAGGGATAGTGCTTTTCCAGCCTTTAAAAAGGCCCTCAAAAGAAATCCTCCTTGGCTGTCTGGTTTTTCTTTTCAGGTAACACCATGTCTATTACATACTGAGAGAATCAACATTAAAAAATAACAATTGTTCACACATTACCTTTAGCATATTCTGCCATGGGGACAGCAACATAACAGACTGGAAGGTTAAAGATGTGATCTGTAAGGCCATGACTATTGCATCACTCAGGAGCTCATTCCCCATTCACTAAAGCATCCCATGCTGGATTCTGCCTCACATCATTTATAAGGGGTTTGTAATTTAAGAATCTAATTCTGCCTTCTGTTTTCACACTGAATATCAACTTATTGCTTATGTATTTGGAGAGATGTCAGAGGGCTTATATTCAAAGATATGGGCATGCTTCAGCAAGAAGATGACAGAATTTGTTCTTCTGAATTTGTTCTTCAGAAGATTATCATCTTTTAACTATCCAGCTATGATTATTATCTACCTTTTAATCTCGTCTCATTTCCTTTGTATTTGGAATTAGGAAATGTATAAATTCTACACAGAAAGCAAAGGCAGAGAGCATACCTGTCTTTTAACAGTTGATGAAGACTAAGAAAGATTTAATTATCAATTAAAAATGGAAAAGGATTAAAAACTCGTTAGTACCTAGATGGGCAGGCAGTGCTGATGTCAAATGCACATTCAGAAAGCTATATTTATTTATAATTACTTGCCCACGAGCAGAGATAATCTTTCCTCAGCTCTGCTTCCTTCACCTTTTAGCTTTACTCAGTGCTTTGTTTATTCTCTTCAGGGACAGGATGAAAGACAAATTTTAGCATAGTTACCCTAGACAGAAAATAAATGGAAGTAAAGTTCTGTCTAGCAGTATGAAGGCATGTAAGGAAATGTTGACAATTCATCTTCTCTTACAAATGCATCAGAAGCATGGTATACGTAAAAATATACCCCTAATGTACAATCATGAATGCTGGCCAGAGCTTTTCAGATATAAAACTGATATTAATACAAGGTGAAAGATCAAAAATGTTTAGGATCATGCAAAATCAAGTTATCTTACACTCTACCATTACTACAGTTTGCTGCTATGGGTATATTTGTTTTCTGCCCCAAAGTTTCCTCTTCAGAAATATTATATTTAGATTTCTTTGCTTCAGCTTCATATTTAAACTGTTGTTCATTTTTTTATTCTGATCCAAAAGTTGAAGCTACTAGAACAAAAAGCCAAGCAGCATACAAAATGAGAACTCATTACAAGTGGAAAAAATCACATTCCCCCTCCTCTCACTGCCAGTCCAAAATAACAGTCTACTTAAAGTCCTCTTAATCCTTGATATTTTACACATACATCATAAACCAGTTTTGCTTAACCTTTCCTTCCCCATTCCTTCCACAAATCCTGTTCTCAGAGACTACACTTGTCCCCAAATATGCATTTTCAATATATTATACAACAACTCTGCACTTTCATTTTACCTTGGTTGAGGTGTTTTCTTACATCAAATACACTCTACCTTATAGTAACATGATATTTATAGGTCTCACTGATACTTTGCTCTAGGAATTGCATTCAGGAAACAGAATCGTAGAATAGTTTCAGCTAGAAAAAGCCTCTAAGATCATCAAATCCAACTGCCAACCCACCACCACCAGGGCTATTAAAACATGTCACAAAGTCCCACATCCACGGATTTCTTGAACACCTCCAGGGCTGGTGACTCCTCTCACCTCCCCATTCCAAAGCCTGACCACTCTTTCATATAAAGAAGTTTTTTCCTAATACTCAATCTAAACTTCCCCCAACACAGTTTCAGGCCATTTCCTCTCCTATCACTTGATACTAAGGAGAGGAGACTGACTCCTACCTCACTACAACCTCCTTTCAGGTAGTTGTAGAGAGCAATGAGTTGTCCCCTCAGCCTCCTCTTCTCCATGCTAAAAAATCCCAGTTCCCTCAGATGCTTCTCCTAAGACTTGTTCTCTAGACCCTTCACCAGCATTCTAGCCTTTCTCTGGACGTGCTGCATCAACTCAGTGTCTTTTGTAGTGAGGGATCAAAACTGAACACAGTATCCCAAGTGTGGACTCACCAGTGCAGGATATCATGGATTAAGTTGAATCTGCTGATGGTCATACCATGCTGCCATCATGCCAGCTTCGAAGTGAAAGCGCTGGCTGGAGCAAAGTATTATGGGACATGAAGTCCACATTGTAACATGAGAGGCTTCCTACCCCCATTGCTGCTTTGGGTTCTGGTTTTTGGGTGTTGGTTGTTGTCTGCAGGGATGGCAGTGAATACAGGTAGGAGCTGGTTAACATGCTGGTTTTCTGCATTTTGCTGTACATTTTCTGCACAGGTAAAGCTAATTGTGCATTGCACAGTTAGCTAAGGTAATTATGCATTATGTTATCTTCTTTCACATTAAACTCTTTTTATCTCAATCCAGAGGGGGTTTTTTGTGTGTTACTTTTCCTCACCTTTGTCTTGGGGAGAGACAGGCAACCTGTTACACAAGAGAAGAACTGGGATGAACCCAAGAAACAGGTTGTCTTTGATTTCCCATACCTGGGACATGGGACTGGGTTACTAGGAAAAAACACAGCACTGTGTTAGCTGTGTGTGAACACTCAACTCCACAGCATGGAGAATATGGGATGGGCAGTATGACTAATACCACCACAACATGACTGTGTGCATGCTTTTATACATACTTTGAGGTACCTTCCAACCTAAACCATTCTACGATTCTATTCTATGCTATGGTTCTATATACTCACAGACATTTATATAGGACAAGAATAAAATCAGGTGAAAAAAGACCATTGCTCTGGCAAGGCATCTTAGATGCAATTATGATGTTTAAATAAAAAGCAGTGCCATCAGTAATCAACTTGGGAAACTGGAAATCACAAGTCAGCAAAAAAGACATGAAACTGGATGCTAAAGAAATTCTCAGTCTTAATATCAGTCCTTGTTTTACAGTTAAGTTTGGTTAGAAATGGGGGAGCATCAGCACCTTGGACTCCACTTCAGGCATGGCAATCCCTGTCAACAAGGAGAATTTGGTCCCACAAGCAACTGAAGAGTGTGTTTGCTTTGTAATTCCCTATTTGGGTTTCTTGACCGTCAGAAGTCAGCCAAACGCACACTGACTTACTAGGGAGTGCTTCAGAAACATAACGCTTATCACAGTGTCTCAAGAGCAACATTTCTTTTAACATTTCCAGGTTTGGTTTTGATAAAGAGAATATCCAAGAAATTTTTTATACATGGAAAAGTCTTGGTTTCCAGAAGCATAAAAGGGCCATTCCATACCTGCAAAAATAAATTTGCAATTACTCTATGTGTATCTATGTTATTGACACACAGAAATACAGATCTATTTTAGTTCTATGTAATAAGCTGCAAATTGAATCAGATGCACAACTGACACATTAAGTGTATACAACAAATAGTTCAATTAGCAGCAATTGAAGCATTTTTGATAGAGACACACAAAATGCAGAAATCTCAGCATGTCTGATGATGATGAATGACAGAACGGGTTGCATTAAGATTGTGTCCAGAAGATCGAAGGTGGTTCTCCTCCCCCTCTGCTCTGCCCTGATGAGACCTTACCTGGCATATTGTGTTCAGTTCTGGGCTCCCCAGTTAAAGAAACAGAGATCTACTTGAGAGAGTCCAACAGAGGGCTACAAGGATGATTAAGGGCCTGGGACACTGCCTGGAAAGGCTGAGAGACCTGGGGCTTTTCAGCCTGGAGAAAAGAAGACCAAGACAGGATTTAATAAATGTTTATAAATATATGAGTGCTGAGTGTCAAGAAGGAAGGGAAAGCAACTTCTCACTTGTGCCCCATGATAGGACAAGGACCGATGCTTGTAAACTACAGCACAAGAAGTTCCATGTCAACATGAGGAAAAGCATCTTTACAATAAGGGTCATGGAGCACTGAAACAGGCACACCAGAGAGGTTGTGGAGTCTCTTTCTCTGCTGACTTTCAAGACCTGTCTGGATGCAACCTGCACTAGATTATACGGTCCTGCTCTGGCAGGGGGTTGGACTTGATTTCCAGAGGTCCTTTCCAACCCCTAACACATACTGTTATCCTGTGAAAGTAGTGAATATAAATAAATTATATTATAAATAATATTTTAAAATCAGCATTCTTTACAGCTGGGGCATCACATCTGTAAGTTACCAAGTCAAGTTTATCTTGGAGTGGCAAAACTTCTAGCAGAAGAGGTGGTTTAGGTATATGCTGTTTCCAGCAATAAAGGATCACATGCTTTAGAAGAAAAAGAATCCTAGCCTCACAGCAGAGAAGAATAAACTCTAAGGTTCAGCACATAAACAAGTAAAACCTATTTTGTAAATAGTTCAGGTCACCTGTTGTTCTGTGGGATGTATGTAAACACTGTGCACATTGGTTTCTGCCTAGACACTGTCCTCTTCAAAACAATCTTTGACAGATGTAAGCCTGCATGTTAAATCCATTTAAAGCTCAACACAGTTACTCACTTTCTGAAACTGATGAACCTCAGAACTGGAAAAAAGTTCAGAGGCTGGAAAACTTTGCTAACCTCCTTCAAAATATCTCACTACTCACCTTTAACAGTACCAAAACTATAAATACACAGGTCAAATTAGTTTAAATATCACAATTCAATTAAAATCGGGATTCGGAGAAAAAAAAACAGCTCACCCATTACTGTATCAAACCCTGGTACATTAGCACACACACTGAAAATGCATCTACTGATGGTAATGCCATCACCAGACACCCACCATCCACTGCCCCTATCAAGCCCATCACGCCAGCACCTACCTCCCATTAATACACCAACAAAACAGTGATAATTCCACAGACCTACGCTATCACTGAGCAGTTTATTTAAACGCTGCTTTTCCTCTCCTCATCGCTTAGGCCTTCCTGTGTGCTCTACCAATGTATATACCATACAAAACCGTGCCGACCAAGACTGACCAGAGCCCAGACAGGGCAGCAGCGGTAGCGCTTCAAGGCAGGCCGAGGCTTGACACCGCAGAGAAGCCACCACACCTGTGGTGCCGGCCCGGAGGGATCCGGCGTGCCTGGAATCTGCCCTGAGCTATGGCTTCTGTCGGGAAAGACGCCTGCCGCCACCCGGCTCTGCCGCGGGCCGCAACTTCGCCCTACCGTACCGCGGGTCTTGCGCTAGGCCCGGGCC
>VWZE01004823.1:260317-278882 GCA_013396675.1 Eubucco bourcierii | reverse complement strand
CGAAGGACCCGCCTGCTATCGACAATATGGCAGCGTCCAGCCGGGCCCAGGTGTTGCGGTTGTATCGGGCTCTGTTGCGGGAGAGTCAGCGCTTCAGCAGCTACAACTACAGGTGCGCCCCCCGACCGGGCGGGGACGGACTCTGGGGCAGGTAGCGAACCGTCTCGGTTTCGTTTCTCCCCGTGAAGGCAGGGGGGTAACGGAGGTGAAGGAGGGAGGATAACGGCGGTGTTTGGGGCTAGGCAGCAGCCGTGTGAGGTGCTGGGTTTCGGTGGCCTTAGAGGAGCTGTGGCCTGCGGGGAGCGCGCGGAGGAGCGAGCAGTCGCTCATGCCCAGCCGTGCCCTGAGGGCAGCAGGCAAGAGTGGGCCCGGCTGCAGCCGCCTGGGCCTCGGTCGGGGTCTGGTTCGAGGCTCAGGGAGAGGTCAGACCCTGGTCCCAGTGCTCCTCCCTATGCCTGGCCCCGGGCTGCCTCAGAATGTTAGGTTAGGGGGGCCTCCCTGTTGGAGGAAAGAACAGGTCAGAGATTACGGCAGCCTCAGAAAGGTCGTGTCCGGTCTGGTTGCTGCTCTTCTGATACAGAAGGGAGAGTCGGGCACAGGTTGTAGCCTAGGTAGTGAGGCAGGAGACTAGTTTCCCTCCCAGACCCTTAGGCACCATGGGCAGTACCCAAGCTCAGGATACTGTGTGCAATGAGAGAGCAGGGTTTGGATGCCATGCTGTATAGTTGGCTGCTCGCTCTGGCCACTGCTGAAAGGTACCCATTTTTGCTACTGGCACAGAGCTGGTCTCTGTTGGACATCTGTGGCAATCACAGTGTGCATTGCCCACTAACACTGGATAAATTATATTACTTAGTGGTAGTTTATTCACTCCACTGCTTACTTGGATCATGGGTAGTGACATGTGCGCTACCTTTGTGAATCATCTCCAGCCTGGCAAGAGCCTGGAACAGAAGCCTTTGAACTTCCATAACTATGGTGAACTCTGCACTCCTAAAGGTGTAAACCCTGAATACTAGGTTCAGTTTTGGATGCTTCACTACAAGAAGTATACAGAGGTGCTGGAGCAGGCCCAGGGAAGGGTAAAAAAGCTGCTGAAGGGTCTAGGGTGCAAGTGTTCTGAGGAGCAGCTCAGAGAAATGGAGCTGTTTGTCCTGGAGAAAAGGAAGCTGAAGAGAGACCTTGCTCCTTACAACTCCCTGAAAGGAGGCAGAGGAGAGGTGGGTCTTGGTCCTTTCTCCCAAGTAATATGCAACAAAACAAGAAGAAATGGCCTCAAATTGTACAAAGGGAGGTTTAGGGTGGACATGAGGAACGATTTCTTCTGCAAAAGTGTTTTCAAGCCCTGGAACAGGCTACTCATGGCAGTGGTATAGGCCCAGTTTTCTGATGGATTTAAAAGCCATGTAGATGTGATGCTTGAGGACATGATTTAGTGGTGGCCTGGCCATGCTGGGTTAAGAATTGGACTCCATGATCTTAAAGGTCTCTTCAAACCAAAATGATTCTGTGATTCCCCAAACCTCATGTGTGACATAATGCCCCAAAAAGAAAGCCTGCGGGGCTGGAACTGCTCAGGAGGTAATAAACCTTCACTGTGGCATTGTGTGCATCATGGTCTTCTTTATCTCCTCTGCTATCAAGGGTTTATTTTCACTGTCTTCAGCATCCCAGTTTGTTGTTATTATGACTAACAAAAGAGAGTACTGCATATAACATGGATGGTTTGGGGTTTGTGAGATGTGCAGTTGATGAACAGTTCATAGTAGCTCACATCTAGGCCATGGTGTGTTTTCAGCAGTGGGTTCATGCTGTGCTGGTGGATAGGGAAGCTGAGCCCACAGTAGTGAAAGAAAGCAAGCAAGCCTTACCTCAGTGGTTGCAACAGTAATTGGTGACATCAGACTGGCAGACTGTATGCAGACCCCACTCTGCCCAGCCCCTTCATAATAGAGCACAGAGTGCTTGTGAAATTGTCTTGTCATCTTTTCTTTAAATCATACCTGGAACTCAGCCTTCCTCCCCAGGTCCCCCAAAATAGGAAACTTAGACCTGAGGAGTCTTGGTTATATGCAAGTTTTGACATGCAACTCAAAGACAAGGCCAACTGCCACACGAGGTGCAGCACTCTCTTCTGTTTAACACAATGTATTTTTTTTTTCTTGATTTCTTTTCATACACAGAATCGTGTCCTTATACTTGAAATTTTGAAAAAAATGTGAATCATAAACTGTGGGTTTACCCTGGGTAACCCTGGGTATCTGATTTTTTTACACCATATCATGGTGCAAGTTTTCATTCTCACAGAATCCCAGCATGTTGGGGGTTGAAAGGGATCTCTGGAGATCAAGGGCTAAAACAGGGTCACCCTCATGCAGCAGAATCACAGAATTAATCAGGTTGGAAAAGACCTTCAGGATCATTGAGTCCAGCCTATCACCCAACACCTTCTAATTAATTAAACCATGGCACTAAGTGTCTCATTCAGCCTTTTTTTAAACACCTTCAGGGATAGTGACTCCACCACCTCTGAGGGCAGCCCATTCCAATGGCCAATCATTCTTTCTGTGAAGAATTTCTTCCTAACGTCCAGCAGGTTTCCACTATGTCCAGTTGGGTTTGGAATCTCTCCAGAGAAGGAGAATCCACAACCTCTTGGCAGGCATCCTGGTCCAGTGATCCAGCACCTTCACAGGAAAGACCTCTATTTTTAATCTTGAGATATACACACACTCGTGTGCACTAAAAGCAAGAGCAGTTTCTTGTAAGAAAACAGCAGCAGCTATTACTTACAGCAGCTGTCATCTGCTGAGACCACAACAACAGTTCTGCCTTGGCGTTTATGCTGCACCCAGATCTTAAGTGGACACCCCGCAAGCTTCTCTGCTAAGATAAGCACTCCTGCCATGTCGTCAGAACTGCTGTAATGTGATATGGTAATTCCCTGGAGCAAGCCTCACAACTATGTAAAAAACCAACTGGTAACAAAGTAGAAAGTATTAAAGATTGATCTCATTGATTCATTATTTCAGTTGGAGTGGGCTATACTAAACCATGTGTGGCTAGTAGGTTGAGAGAGGTTCTGCCCTCTACTCTGCCCTGGTGAGGCCACATCGGAAGTACTGTGTCCAGTTCTGGGCCTCCCAGTTCAAGAGGTACTTGGAACTGCTTGAGAGAGTCCAGTGCAGAGCCACAAAGATGATTAAGGGCATGGAACATCCTCTATTATGAGGAGAGACTGAGGTAGCCGAGGCTCTTTAGCTTGGAGAAGGGGAGACTGAGAGGCGACCTCATCAATGTTTATAAATCTGTAAAGGGTGAGTACCAGCAGGATGGAGCCAGGCTCAGCTCACTGATGCCTGATTACAGGACAAGGTGCAGTGGGTGGAAGCTGAGGCATAGGAAGTTTCATCTAAACATGAGGAGGAATTTTTTCACAGTGAGGGCGACAGAACACTGGAACAGGCTGCCCGGGGGAGTTGTGGAGTCTCCCTCTCTGGATGCGTTCCTGTGTGATGTGGTATAGGTGATCCTGCTCTGGCAGAGGAGTTGGACTGGATGATCTTTCAAGGTCCCTTCCAGCCCCTGACATTCCATGTAATTCTATGTGTGATTCTGCGTGGAGAATTTCAGCATCTCTTTGTTGCAAGCTGCGTATTTGTAGATGTGAAGTACTATGAGCTTGTTACTGTCATTAGCTTGCTGTGCTTTTAAATGTTTACATATCATTTGTGATGGGAAATTCACAATTGTTGTTTTGTGATTTTCCTAGTAGAGGTATTCAGTATGTCATCTGGTAGTACCAAATTTTCCTCTACCACCCAAAAGACTTTCTAGTGCTGCAGCTGAAGAATAGCATTCATGTCTTAACAAAATTGAGGTCATCGCTGATGGCTTCTAGAATAACAACGCATAGGAGCATTTCCAGAGTGGTGCAGTAAATGTTAGGGAGTATTTGGAGGCCCCAGATGGTTCAGATTTTAACAGCAGAGATATATTATTAGACTGTAAGTAATTTCTTGTCTGCCCTTCTGCCTTGTTACCCATGCAGATTGACTGAGGCAGGGTGATTTGTACTGAAGGAAAATAAATAGACAAAAAAAAGGGAAGATGTCCAATTTCAAATCAAAAAGGTGTAAATGTACTGTTTTCTCTTCTGCTTGGTTGACAAAAAGTAGATCCTCTGATGTGGCGATAGGCCTAAGCAGGCCAATATAGGCTTATACATGTCCTGGCTTGCCCAGACATGCTCTCCCTCCTTGTGTTTTGGGAAGCAGCAACCATGAGAAAGAGGACAAAGAACCTGGAGCTGACCTGACTTGGAGTGTTTCGGGGATGGGACATCTACCATCTCTCTAGGCAGCCTGGGCCAGCATCTCACTACCTTCATTGCAAAAAGTGTCTTCCTTCTATCTAGTTTAATTTCCCTCTTTTAGCTAAAACCTGTCACCCCTTATCCTGTCATAGAATCATAGAATCATAGAATGGTAAGGTTGGAAGGGACCTCAAGGATCATCTAGTTCCAACCCCCTGCCATAGGCAGGGACACCTCCCACTAGTACAGGTTACTCAAGGCCTCATGAATCTGGCCTTGAACACATCCAGGGAGGGAGCATCCACAACCTCCCTGGGCAACCTGTTCCAGTGCCTCACCACCCTCACTGTAAAGAACTTCCTCCTAACATCCAGTCTAAATCTCCCCTCTGCCAGTTCAAACCCATTGCCCCTTGTCCTGTCATTGCAGGACCTTGTAAATAATCCTTCCCCAGCCTTCCTGTAGGCCCCCTTCAGATACTGGAAGGCTACTATCAGGTCCCCTCGAAGCCTTCTCTTCTCCAGGCTGAAGAGCCCCAACTCCCTCAGCCTGTCCTCATAGCAGAGCTGCTGCAGCCCTCTGATCATCTTTGTGGCCCTCCTCTGGACCCGCTCCAACACTTCCATGTCCTTCCTGTGCTGAGGGTTCCAGAACTGCACACAGTACTCCAGGTGGGGTCTGACGAGAGCAGAGTAAAGGGGCAGAATCCCCTCCCTTGCCCTGCTGGCCACGCTTCTCTTGATGCAGCCTAGGACTCGGTTGGCTGTCTGGGCTGCATGTGCACACTGCAGACTCATGTTGAGCTTTTCATCAACCCAGACCCCAAGGTCCTTTTCCTCAGGGCTGCTCTCCAGCCATTCACCACCCAGCCTGTATTTGTGCTTGGGATTGTGCCTACCCAGGTGCAGGACCTTACACTATATGTCCTGCTAAAAAGTCTTATCCCCGTCTTTTTACCTGCCGCTTTAACTGCTGAAAGGACCCAATAAGGTCTCTGTGGAACTGTCTCTTCTCCAGGCTGCCCGGTGAGGTCCCCTCCTGTGGTGTTGTCTCCATCTTTGTCTTGCACATCATGTAATTTCTGCTAACTGGTATTTGCTTGCAGAATAGGTGGTATTTTTGCTTGGTAGTATTTATTTACTGCCATTATTTTTTTTCTCCAAGAAACATACAGATTATGTATATTATGTATGTATGATCTGTTCATCATTTGCATAAGCGGGAGACATGTGGGCACAGCTTCTTGGTGTTAAAGATCCGTTTATCTTGTGGATAGCCACTGCTGATGGTTATGCATCAGTGAATGTTGGACACTTTCCTGCAGACTGTAGAACAGCCATGAAAAAGTTAAACATAGCTGGGAAGCGGGGAGCTGAATGTGGAAGAGGCTAGGTACAAACCATCACATTTCATCAAGTTTTAGACTGAATCCCTAATGGGAGTCTTGGTGAGACAATCATTCATTCATCAAACATGCTTCCCCTCGTAATCAATGTTTTTATTTATTTAACTAACATCAGGCTGCTTCCTTCTCAGGAAGATCTTTTGAAGTCGATACAGCTCAAATGAAGTGCTTAAGACACAGGACAAGCTGCAGCATGTCCTAGAAATCTGTAGCTTGAATTATGTTCTGGATGTCAAATAGAAATATGTTTGTTGCCTTGAGTGTAACTTACTACTAATTTCCAGAAAACATATCTGACCCATCTAAAATGTCACAGAGTTTTGTAGTCCAATAAATTAGCAAATAGATTTTCAAGCTAACATTCTTCATATATAAAGTAGTTGTGGAGGGAGGAACATTCATTGATTTTTTTTTCAGTAGTTTTATCACTGTCCAAAGTAAATTAGATGTTTCAGTCATAAAACCTTTTCTCTCACCAAACTTACAGCATGAAAATAAATATTCAAGTGTTTTGTTTACAAAAATACTTAGAAATTTCATGTAGACCTTTAAATAGCTTTCCTGATTTGCAGAGCTACTAAACATATTTTTTACTAACTTTCTTTTTCCTAATGTCCAATCTAAACTTCCCCTGACACAGTTTCAGGCCGTTTTATCTCATTTTGTCACTTGCTACTAGGGAGAAGATACTGACTCCCACCTCAGTTCAGCCTCCTTTCATGTAGTTTTAGTGACCAATGAGGTCTCTCCTCAGCCTTCTCTTCTCCACACTAAACCTCAGTTCCCTCAGATGCTCCTCCTAAGACTTGTTCTCTAGACCCTTCACCAGCTTCCCAGCCCTTCTCTGGACACGCTGCAGCACCTCAATATCTTTCTTGTAGTGAGGGCCCCAAAACAACACAGTATTTGAGATGCAACCTCATCAGTACCAAGTACAGGGGCACAATCACTTTCCTACTCCTGCTCACCACACTATTCCTGATATAGGCCAAGATGCTGTTGCGGTTCTTGGCTGCCTGAGCACACTGCTGGCTCATGTTCAGGCAGCTGTCAACCCACACCCCCAGGTCCTTTTCTGTCAGGCAACTTTTTGGTCACTCTGCCCCATGCCTGTTGCTTTGCATGGGTTTGTTGTGACCCAAATGCAGGACCCAACATCTGGCCTTGTTAAACCTCATGCCACTGACCTTAGCTCTTTAATCCAGCCTGTCCAGATCCCCTTGCAGAGCCTTCCTGCCTTCAAGCAGATCAACTCTCCCACCTAATTTAGTGTCATCTGCAAGATTACTGAGGGTGCACTTAATTCTTTCATCCAGATCATTCATAAAGATACTAAAGAGAACTGACCCCAATAATGATCCATGGGGAACAGCATTAATGAGTGGCCTCTAGCTGGATTTAGCTCCATTCACCACCACTCTCTCAGCCCAGCCATCTGAGCAGTTCTTAACTCAGTGAAGTGTCCTCCCATGCAAGCCACGTGCATCCAGTTTCTCCAGGATGCTTTGGGAAACCGTGTCAAAGGCTTTACTGAAGTCTAGATAAACAACATCTACAGTCTCACCTGCTAAGCAGGTCAGCTTGTTGTAGATCAGGTTTGTCAAGCAGGACTTGCACCTTATGAACCTGTGCTGAGTGGGCTTGATCATCCAACAGATTCTCCTTAGTCCTCCTTTTGTTGCTAGAATTGGACTGGAAGGATTTCCTGTTCTCTTTAACAGGTGAAACCAAATTAATTTCACATGGGCACAGCCTGTTTCTGCAATTTTAGGACATCCCTCTTGTGCAGTGGCCATACTTCCTGGACTCCTTGGCCCTTCAGAGCTGTTTATGAAACAGATCAAAGTTTGCCCACTGGAAGTTCTAACCTACACTCTTCTCCAACAACTGAGAACTCTATCATAATATGATCACAGTGCCCAATACAGTTCCTATTACATCACCCACCAAGTCCTTCTCTGTTCACAAACAGCAGATCAAGCAGAGCATGCTCTGTGGTTGGCTCCATCACCAGCTGTGTGAGGAAGTTGTCCTCTACACACTCTAAGAACTTTTTTTTTTTTTTTGCAGCACAGTGGCTTTAACTGGAAGAAGCTGGATTTAGATTAGACATTAGGATGAAATTCTTCCCTGTGAGGGTGGTAAGGTACTGGAACAGTTTGCCCAGAGAAGGTGGGGAAATCTGAGTCTGGAAGTGCTCAAAGGCAGGTTGGATGGGGGCCTTGAGCAACTCGGTCTGGTAGGAAGTGTCCCTGCCCAAGCCTGGGGACTTGGAACCAGACAATCTTCAGAGTCCCTTCCAACCCAAACCATTCTATAATAATCACAGTAGTGTGTATCTGACCTTCCTGAAACATTTCATGTATTGTGCAAAGGCATTGTACTTACGGTCCCAAATGTATTAGAAAAATTATAGTCAGTGCTCTGAATTAGGACAATGATTTTGTGTTTTGCATTCCAAATGGATGGGGTTTTTTAAGGCTCTGGATTTGACTTATAAGCTTTGCATGTATTAGCATTTTCGATGCTGCTAAGTATTACATGGTAATTTCAGATATCTGTCATTGTTCTCAAAACTGATGTTGCACATTTGCTCAATTGAAACACGCAGTGCTTTGCTTTAAATGAGGGAAGGTCACTGAGCCATGTGAGAGGTCCCATAATGATTGTCTGTCACTACTGAGTGATAAGCTCTAAAGCTGATAGAAACAGATCAGAGGATGAAGTTTGGGGAATAACTCCAATATTCCAAATACTGTAACTTCTGGTGTATTGTTTGTAAGTAGTCAAAATAAGAGGTCTGTTGTTTAATAGCATTTATGATTTATTGTTTGTCATGAAATGACTGGATTCTAAATAATTTCAGTCTGGTTTACTTTAACTAGATTCATCTTGCACCTATGATGCTTAGATTCTCTCTTACAAAGCACAGGTTTACTTGAGCAAAACCCAAGAGGCAAAATCAATCCTCTTTATTCCTAGTATCCAAGGATTGCTTTTGCACAGTGATCCTGGTTAAAATTTTTAGAAGTCTATTCTGTACACTCAAAAGTACCAGCCTGTCAGAACGGTCAGCAAAGCTTCACCTCACATAAACTTCAGAGAACTATTTCTTTATGTCTTTCATAAGTCAAAATGTCTCAGCTGTTATTTTAAGACTCTGTACTGTAAAAATATTTCTGATACTTGATCATTTTTTCTCAGGATTTGGTGTTTATGATTTCCATATGAAAACAATAATAATAGGTACTGTAACTAGGTATTTACTGAATCTAAATCTTTAATTTCAGAAATAATGCTGTACTTCAGAAATCATGGCATCATTGAGCAGTTGGGTGGTGGAGGGGACTTTCAGGATCATCTAGTTCCAAACCCCTTGCAGAACAGGGACAACTTCTACTAGGCCAGGTTGCTCAAGGCCCCATCCAACCTGCCTTTGAACACTTCCAGAGTTGGATCCTCCACGTCTTCTCTGGGCAGCTGGTTCCAGTGCCTCATGGGGAAGAATGTCTTGCTATTCTGTAGTCTATATCCAGCTTCCTCCAGTTTTGAAGGCATTACCACTTATCCTGTCACTAAATACCTTTGTAAAAAAGTCCCTCTTCTGTTGTACTGTAGCCCCCTTCAAATACTATAGGGTGTCCCCAGAACCTTCTCTTCTCCAGGTTGAACAACCCCAACTCTCTCAGCCTGCCTTTGTAGAGAGGTGCTCCAGCCTTGTGATCATCTTTATGGGCCTACTCTGGACCCATTCTAACAGTTACATCCTGTTAGACATCCTCTATCAAAATCCCATCATCATCATCCAGACAAAGTGCTGTCCAAGCAAGGTTTGATGCCTTGAAGCTTAATTTAAAAATCTTTAAGCACTGTTGCTTCATGAAAAGCCAATCTTTTTCCACTGACAAGTGGGAAATACCTGCATCCATCAAGATTGCTGTCACAACCTGGTTGTCTCCTTACCAGCCTTCATCAGCAGTGTGTGGGGAGTGGTTGTGCTAAGGCTGAGATCATTTCCCTGAAGTAAATAAAGGCAAAATGACACCAAATGGCTGATTAATTTGGTTTATTAGATTGGACCAGAGCAGAGGGAAAATGGGAAGGAAAAGCAGTGGGGAAAATATGTATCAAAGAGAAGGGTGATCACCATTTCCCTGACTTGAAAACCATGGCATTGTCGCAGGAGCAGTTCCAAGTTTCTTGGTGGTGGGGGAACTGGTCCATGCCATGTGCAGGCAGTGGTGGGAACAGGGCAGCACGGGGCCGGTGGCACAGGCTGCCTACCACGAAGCCCTCTAGGCACGCAGGCAGTAGTGGGAACAGAGAGGCTCAGGGCCAGGCAGAGTAGAGCGGAGCGGCGGCAGGAGCTGAGCCGCCCGGCTCCACTCCAGCGGCCCGGTTCCCTCCAACACCCTGCTCCCTCCACTTCTCCAGAAGTCACCATTTCCACCTTACCTCCGTGCAGCAGGCACTGGCAGAGGGCACAACCCCCAGAGCTGTGCAGAATGCCCTGTGTACACCCGCCCTTCCATGGTGCTGTTTGAGACAACCAAACGCTGGGGTCTCACTCACTGGCTCAGACACTGTGTGTGCTTCCTGTCTTCAGTGTGGTGATATGAACAGTGTACAGGGAGAGAGAGAGAAAGAAAAGAACAATTCAGAGGGCTGGTTGGAGATTTCTTTCAGCTCATCTTGGCCTTGTCAATAGAGGTGGCGGAGTGATTCCTATAGCAGTGCCATACTTGAAAACTGTAACAGATGCTTCTGCAATGCAAGCTATATCAGTTTAAGGAGAAAAAAGGGGGTCCCCATGTCCTTTTCTAAAGGGGACTTTTGTCCCACCTTTCAAATATGCCATCTCGAGACAGGATACCAGTCTTAAAAGTGAGTTTGTCCCACTTACAGCAAATTGGGAAAATGCAGTGCTTTTATTGTCTCCTCCCACAAAATGGAGGGATTTGTCCAAATTGTTTAACCAGAGGCGCTGAATTCAGTAGGGAACCTCTCCACTGGACTCCTCTGGTGTTCCAGTCTTTGTTGAGATATGTCATAGAGGTGACACAAACAAATAACTTTACAGGTGACACAAAAAAACTGGAATCAATTGCTAGGCAAGGTTTGCAGTAAAGACAAGGAGAAGGCTCCCCCCAAAATTAAAACTATTTACATGTGCACAACCAATAACCAAACAATACAAACCAAACAATACAAAATTGTTGAACAAATTATGAACGTAACTATCACATAGGTTGCACTTTCTCATGAAAGAATATAGTCCTGATGAGCAAGGGCACATCTCCCTTCCCCTGGTCTTGACTGGCAAAGGTTGATCCTTTTTTCCCACAACAGGAAGAACAAAAACTTGGCCCCTCCTTGGACCAGTCCTAAAAAGAGGGAACAATCCAGTGAGTACTGATTCTGTATTCTGATGCAACTGAACCCTTTGCATCATTTCACTGGAAGTTATGTCCTGAGATGTGGTCATGTCTATTCTCTCAAAATGTTGGTTTCTTTCCAAAGACTCATGACAGTGGACTGTTGTACCTCTGCTTTTTGACTTGAAGAAGCTGCAGCTACTTCCTGTTTGGTCAGGGATTTCTCAGCTTCATCTCTTTTCTCCTCCTTAGTTGCCTCAGTCCCAGGCTCCCAAGGGAGTTTGCTATATTTCTCTTGTAATTCTGCCAGTTCAGTTGTGTTACAGGGTACCCCCCTAGCCACAACCTCCAGGATGTCCTCATTGCTCCCATCATACTGGAATTCAGTTTTAATAAGTGGACTAAGCTGAGGAGTAATGTTATCTCCCTGAGGAGCAGAACCGTGGTGGGAGTAGAGCCTTGGTGGGAGCAGAGCCACGCAGCTTCCTCCAGCTCCCTGCTCCCTTCGCTTCCCTTAAGTCCCCATTTTTCACTTCCCTCGTGTGTGGGAGGTGTGGGTGGAAGGCACAGCCCTCAGAGCTGTGCAGAGTGTCATGTGCACACCCAGCCTTCAGTAGTGCTGTATGAGACAACCACAATGCTCAGGGTCTCACAACTGCTTAGCACCCAGTGGGCTGCTAAATGAATGGTCACAGTCACCAAGAGGCACAATAGGATTTGTTCTCTTCAGGATACACATGTTAAAGCTAAACTAAGTCCCTTCTTAGAAAGGTAACTCCTAGCTGTGCTGAAGAAGGAAATTTTTGCCACAGTGTTGGACTAGAACTCTAATGGAATTTATAATGGAAATTCACAGCAGGCCTTTTGTGTGAACTGTTTGGAAATGGTAAAGGGAATGGTCCAGATCTGCCCCAAAACAAGAAGAGAGAAATCAGCCTCCTCTGAATTTGAATTTGTGGTTTCAGTGCATTCTCCACCTAGTAACTGGATTGCTGAGTGTCCTGGCGAGCAGTGGGCAGGGTCTTGGCAGTAAAAACGTAGCAAAGAGCTATTAGTCTTTTCAGGCCATCAGCACACTTTTCATTGTGCACTTTTTTTTTTTTTTCCCCTGTGGCAAATTCTGTTTCTTTTTCCTGCAGCACATCTTTGCCTGGTGCTTTGTTAACCAACGAACTTGTTCAGTTGGGTCCTTCACTGCTAACCCTGCTTTTTAACCTCCCATGCAATGCAGTTGCAGTTGCAACTCCAGTTAAGATGAGTGCTTTTATTTGGACAACTTTCTTCTTTTAACCCTGCATTTCTGAAAAGCAATCCCTCTGCATAGATTCATTCCACTTAGAATTAAGCCAATAAATGCTTTTATTTTTACAAGTATAGCAACAGAAGTGGCTGTTTAAAAGAACTTCAAAAACAATCACAGTTAACTATGAACAGCACTGATAGTATTCTGAAACCAGGAAGGAGGAGTTTGGGAATGAGAGAAGGGAAATCCTGTCCAAATTTGTGAACAAAGGGAGAGCAGTGGATGTTGTTTACCTGTTCTTTAGGGAGACTTTTAATACTGACTTCTACCACATTCTTATATCCAAATTACCATTTGGGTGCCTGTAAGAAGGGTTGGATGCTGAAGTTTAGAGGATGGTAGCTACTAGGTCTTCAGGAGTTTATCTCAGGACTCATACTGAGTCAGTGACCCAGAGGAAGTGGCAGTGTTTTTATATTAACTATGCAAATAAGACCAAATTGAAAAGTCAAGGTACTCAAAGGCAGGACAACCTTTAGGATATGGAGATACTGATAAATGCAAAGTGGTGCTGAGAAAATGTTACTTGGGCAGGTTTATTTTGGAGACACACTACTGGGTACTTAAAAGCAGGTATGTCTGCATGGTATCTCAGTTTCTGTTCTTGCACTCTATCAGAGCACAACGATACAAGAGTGAAGACTTGAAAAGGAAATTTTTATGGTCTGGTATGACATAAGTAAACATTTTGCAATAAAAATACCTCAGTCCCCAAGCAACTGTTATTTTCTGAAGTACCTCTGTTGTGATTTCATTTTTCCTTGATAGCTGTTGTTTCAACCTTCACTTCTTGTAGGCTTCATTTTTATGAGGACACATGTTAGCTTTTCGATGGTGCTTTAGGGAAGGAAAAAGATGAAGTCTTTGAAAGAAAAGCTGAATGACAGTGTATTAGGAAAGACTGTTTTCTACTCAGAATTCTGAATTTTTTAGGGAGATGTTTTTGTCTTTTAACATTAACAGGTAATGGCCATTTCCTGTGAGCCTGGCCCTGGTGTTCTTGCATTAAACTCCAACCACTCTATTTTCTCCTGATTTGTTGCCTTGCATAGCCATCCACCTGAGATAGCTTTGCTCCAGAGCCATTACACTGAGTCTGTTACCCATTGAGAACGTGCTTTTGATTTAATTGTGAGTTAATTGTATGACATATGCACGTAAGTAGGGATCATGAAAAAGCATTTTGAATCTGAATGCGTAAAAGAGCACTCAGTGAATTAATTGAGCTGTACACCCTTTGTTGGGTCCTGCTGTCATTAGCTCACTGAAAGGTGTTTGCAGAAGATAAAATCAAAGGTGTTCTGTTCTCTAATAAAATTTCAGTGTACTTGGGTGACAAAAAGAAAATACCTCATTTAATTTTTTAATCCTTTTCTGTTTCCAAAGAATGGTCAGAAAAATAGTAGATTGTGAAATGCAGTTTGAGTCTTCATTTGCAGAGATGTCCCTTAGTGAACATTTCTGTATTCCTAGGAACTTTCCCAAAGGTCTGCAGGAACTGTTTGAGTATACTGAATGCAGAATTGTTTCCCCTTGTATTCTGCCCTACTGGGGCCACGTCTGGGCTTCTCAGTTCAACAGAGACTGAGAACTACTGGATAGATGCCAGTAGCCAGATAGAGGCTACAAACATGAGAGGACTGGAGTATCTCTTTAATGTGAAAAGACTGAGGGACCTGAGACTGTTTAGCATGGAGAAGAGCAACCTTAAAGGAGATCTTCTCAATGCTTTTATCAATAGCTAAAGGGTGATGGGCAAGGGGATGGGGTTTCAGTGGTGCCTAGTGACAGGACAAGGGGCAACAAGCACAAACTGGAAACTGGGAGATTCCATCTGAACTGGAGGGAAAATTCTTTGCTGCAAGGGTGCTAGAACACTGACCAGGCTGCCTAGAGAGGTTGTGGAGTCTCCTTCTCTAGACAAATTCCAAACCCACCTGAACGTTGTAATCCTGGGCAACCTGCTCTGGGTGATCCTACTTTAGAAAGAGGGTTGGACTAGATGATTGCCAGGTGTCCCTTCCAACCCTTAGTATACTGTAATTTTGTGATTCCATTCTGTGGTCAGCTTGCTTGGTACCTTCTTGCTGAAGTCTTCTGTGTTTATGCAGCTTGCTCAGCCTTTCAGAACAAAATCTATCACAGACTATATCAGTCTACATCAGTACTGCAGTTTTACTTCATTCCTCTTCAACACTAATGTTCATTCAGTCCCATGTAGAGCCAATGACCTTGCTAATCCAGAAAAATCAGGATCTAGACTAAGACTTTGAAATGCATTTAGAGAACACTGGAGGGAGGTTCCAGTGTCTGACCACCCTCAGTGTAAGGAATTTCTTCCTAATGTCCAGTATAAATGTGCCCTGCCTAAGCTGCAATACATTCCCTCTCATCCTATCTCTATAAGCCCTTGTAAAAAGTAGGCCCCTTCAGGTTGAACTTCACGAGGTTGTCTTGGGCCTACCTGTCAAGCATCTCCAAGTCTCTCTGTGTTTTAGTTTAAGGACTGGACAGGAATGAATTTTACTCCCAAAGGAAGTAAAAGATGCTCTTGTTGAATTGGAGAAGAATACAAAAATTTTGTTTAAAGATGTACAGAAAAATATGGCATAGACAAATCCTTAACACCTAATACAGATACAGGATACATGAGAGTTCCCCCCCAACCAAACTAAACCACAAACCCTGGTGTTTGTTTGCTCAAAAGCAGCAAACAGAACAAGAAGTCTTCCATGTTACAATCTGAACTTTAAACCCTGTAATACTTTGCTCCAGTTATCACTTTAATTTTTGAAGCTTGCACATCTGCAGCTTGGTATGAATAGCAGCAGCAGATTCCGCTCAACTCATGACACACTCTTCCTTTTTTCCTTTTTTGAAGATGGTGGTTATGTTTCTGCTTTTCCATTCAGCAGGGACATGGATTGCCAAGACTTTTATAATATGATGGACAGTAACTTCCATCTGCCAGTTCTCTCAAAACCCATGGGTGGATCTTATCAGACCCCTGCACTTGCACACCTTCAGGTTCTTTGGATGGTCTTGAACCTGATCTGGACATATATACACATTAGATCTCTGAATCTTTTGTAAACCTTTTTTTTGCAGAAAGTACTCTATGTTTCTGCACAGTTTAACCTTAGATATGTATATGGGGGTCATTTAAAATCCCTCTGTTTTAAAGCAATACATTTAAACTATATCTTAATGTTCTGGGATAGTTTGTTTTCTAGAAGAAATAAGCTACTTTCCTTTCAAACCTTACTAGGGCAACAGCTGCAGATAAGGACAAGCTTTCATATTTAATGCATTCTATTAACTTCACACATAGAAACACATACACACACACACACACCCCAGTGTCACATTATAGGTGAACAGACCCTAATTAAAAGCAGGCACCATCTGCCAGTGTTGGACAGCAGGGTGGCACTCCAGAACCATTCTGATTCCTTGGACTGAGATATATTATTTATGAGTTTCAACAGAAAATATGCTGCTTGGCTGATGGAGCCTGCATTAGGGACTGGGCAGCACCATCTAATGGTAGTGGTGGTGGCAGTTCATCTTCCCTCTTCTTCCTCCCCACTCCAAAGTCTCTTTCTCAAATATTTTTATTTTTCAACATCATCTTTTGAGTTTTTGATCATGCTTCACCATTGGTGTCTTGTGTTTCAAAATTATAGCAGACTGAAAACAATTTTGGAAATATTGCACTATTTGTGCTGTTTCCAGCAGCCTTTTTTCCCTTCCAGTGCCACATACAGGGTTTTCCATTCTGTGGTAAAGATGATGTGAAGTGGTGGTAGAGAAGTGCGACATTATCAAGATAGCTGAGCAGCATTAGTTTACTACCATTTCTCCTGGCCCTCCCAAGCACATGTGTAATGAAAGTTATCTACTGCTCAGACTAAAAATTGTATTTTATTATTGGAATTTGCCCTCTTTTTTATTGAGCAGCACACTACAAACTGTATAAAAGTTCTTCTCTGAGTTGAAAAGAGATTGGGAGATGGCTCTTCCTCTCTGGAAGCAGAGATCATGACCACTTCCTGCTCCAAAGATCGTGTCCTGTTATTGCTTTGTAGTTGGGAAATGGATGACAAGGTGTTGGACTGAGGCTAAAATATATGTTGTCAGGAGGGAAAACAGGTGATGGGGAAAGAGCCCTTATCTGATTGTTGTTCCATCAGTTTATCTGTGACTGCTGAATTAGAAATTGAGAACAAAGTCTGAAAGACAAGGCCCTGGAGTGAGTCTAGAGAAAGCCAACAAAGATGGTGAAGGGTCTGGGGAACAAGACTTGTTAGGAGCAGCTGAGGGAACTGGGGTTGTTTTGTCTGGACAAAGAGTAGACTGAGGAGGGACCTTACTGCTCTCTACAACTCCCTGAAAGTGGGTTGGAACGAGGTGAATGTCAGTCTCTTCTCCTAAATGGCAAGTTACAGGACAAGAGGACTTGAGTTGGGTTGGATCTTAGAAAAAAACCTAAACTTCTAACCAAAAGGGTTATCAAATACTGGAACAGGCTTCCCAGGGAGTTGGTTGAATCCCCATGCCTGGAGATGTTTAAAAGATGCAGAGATATGGTGCCTGAGGGGCATGGTTTAGCACCAGACTTGGTAGACTTAGGTAATGGTCAGACTCAGTGATTTTAAAATGTGTTTTCCAATAGAATTTATTCTGTGGTTCTATGAATAAAACAATCTATGTGTAGAACTGGGCAAAATATGTACACATGTATTTATTGTTTTAAGTCGTATTTTAAAGAAGTTGAAATGTCATGAACCTTAACACATCTATGAACACACATCTCATTGTTTGTGTTTAGAATGTATGCCATCAGAAGGATAAGAGATGCCTTCAGAGAAAACAAGAACATAAAGGATTCTGAAAAAATAGAAGAACTAGTAAACAAAGCCAAAGCAAACCTAGAGATTATTCATCGGCAGGTATGTTTGTTTCTCTCTTTTTATCCAAGAACTGTGCTCTCCTCATTTAACTGTCTCATGCCACTAAACATGGAAAAAAGTAGATCTTTGGTCAAAACCATCTCACATATCTGCTTGAACACTTGTTTTCATATGTCTGAGTTTGAGAGTGGGAAACATTCGTTTATCCATGATGGTTGCATCTGGGGATTTAGGGATGTTTGTTCCATTAACCAGAGAGCAGGCCTTACTATCAAAAGTTTCCTGTTCCTGCTTTGTAGCTATATATGTGGGATTCTGAAACGCTGCTTAGTAGTACCTTAATGTTCAGGGTTCCCTGACTTGATGTGTGTAGAATTTGATGCTCGCTGGTTCTGTGAGCCTAATAACAAACAGCAGTTTTAAGTCAAGCGGTGGATAAGTCTAGCTAAACCAGAAGCTTTTCAGCTTTTCTTCAGACAAAGCTTGGATCTACTGACTCATCTGAGCCATAATGGAACTCCTGACTCTTGTGACCTTGGTACTGTAGACCCTATAGATTCATAACAGGGCAGATTCTTTTCCTTCTGTGCTGTGCATCTTGTTTTGCATCTTTTATGAAGTTTTCTTTTAGCCTAAAGGTTGTCCTTCAGCATCTGATAGAGCTTTCAGCCTTGACAGGAGTAGCAAGAGCAGGCAGATGTGGTAATCTTTAACTGACCCACACTGCTCTTTGTAAAGGAGGAGCTGGACTTACAGATATTTTGCATTTGTGGGTTGCTAGTGACCACTGTGGTCATGCATAAATATGTATCTGTATGTACACAAGTATCTCTAACAAGCCTTTATATGAATAATCAGAGAATCATAGAATGGCTTGATTAAGATCATCTCATTCCAACCCCTCTGTCAGAGGCAATACCTCACTGTTTCATATAAACATATATCAGCCTTTGTTTTGCACTGGTAAAGATGTTGTGCATTTAATTCTTCATTCAAGAAAATGGCAGCAATAAAGGTTAGTCAAGATTTGGTCTTTTCTCTTAGCATGGATTCTGCTTTTTTCATTGCACCAGCAGAACCACTTGTGCTGGTTTGAGGCTGATTGGAATATTTTAATAGAGAAAATTACACTGCAGGCTGTGAAAGGAAAACATAGTGATGTCTAGTTCGCTCATAGGCTTGCTGAGATGTTTGGGAAAAAAACCCAAAACATTAGATAAGGCAGTCTCAGTCTGTCTCTCTCTGGGGGCACAG
>VWZE01004823.1:233197-260163 GCA_013396675.1 Eubucco bourcierii | reverse complement strand
TTAGTCTGGGTGATTTTACAAAGTGTGGGGGGGTGGGGAACTCCCAAACCATCACACCATTTTAATCAGCCAACTTTCTTTTTTCCCCATTTTGCTGCTTTGTAGTAGTGGTAAAGAAATTTCACAAATAGTCTTTCTTTTCTTGAGATTGAGAGAACTCATTGAGAACCACATTTTACTCTACTACATAGTACATAAATCATGCTTTAAAATGTTTTATACGTAGCTGTAAACTTTTCAACCAGAAAGATGTTCAGAAGCAGAGTATGTAGGGTTCTACTTCCCTAAAAGACCACTGTGTGTATTATCAGGCTATGAACATCTCTCCATGTATGTTTCAGTTTTTCAAATGTAAGAAACTAGTAGTTAATACAAATATCTTAATACATGAAAATATCTTAATATACAAAATGGCATTAAGTACCTATCTTTTCCATTTGTTAGTTGAAGGGTATCTCTGTTCAGGTATTAGGACTGGGTCAGCTACTAGACAAGTGACTCTCTATGAACACCTTTCCTTTCCCAAAGGCAAAAGTAAGGGAATAAGGGGTAGAGACTGGTGGATTGGGAAAGAAAACTAAACCAGCTTGGATGGGAATAAGAATAAAATGGAATACATACAAAGAAATACAAACCAATATCCAACCTCTGATGGCAATGGTGTCACCATCACCACTGATGCTAGGGTCACAACTACCCATTTTAACAGAACCAAAACAGTGAAGCTTAACTTGAAGTAGATGTTATGCGTCACACTTCTAGTAATGATTGAAAGTCTAGTCATGCTGCTTTCAGTTTTGGAAGAGTGAATGTTTGTCTAACATGTTTGCATAAGTAACAGAGATTAACACACACAGAGTCACATAATAGACAATGGATTTTTTTTTTTTAACAGAAAACAATGTAGTAGTAGAAAATTCGTTTATCAAGCTAATTTTTAGACAGATGAATCCCTGCAAGACTTGATGTTTGGGTAATAAAGGTTCCTGTTACGTTTCAGTGTCCTCTCGCTTTAAGCTGTAAAGCAAGAGATAAATGTTGGGAAAACAACAAGCGTCTCTAAAGCAACCATTTGATCAGGACTATTAAAAACCTCATCATCTAAATTCATATTAATATTTACTTGCTGTTGACTGCTCTGTGGAAAAAAAAAAGTCACTCTTTCTCCCTCTTTAATTGAAGATAATTAACTCATCTAACATTATGAAGACTTTATATTCAAAACTAACCAAGCATAATATAAAGGGCTTTTATTTTTAAATGCAAAAAACACTGAAGCAAACAAAATCATAGAATGGTTTGGGTTGAAAAGGACCTTAAAGATCATTCAGTTCCATCCCTCATACTACGAGTAGAGACATTTCCTACTAGACCAGGTTGCTCAAGGCCCTATCCAACCTAAACACTTCCAGGATTGGAGCCTCCACAGCATCTCTGGGTAACCTGTTACAATGTCTCATGACCCTCATGGTGAACTATGTCTTCATGATATCTAATCTAAATCAAGCTTTTAGTTTGAAGCCTGTCATGGCCAGTTGAATCTGCTGATGAGTATTTGATACCATACTGATGTCATGCCAGCTTTATAAAGAAAGTGCTGGCTGAAGCAGTGAACTATTAGGCTTGAAATTCAGATTGTAACCAGAAATGTTTCCTGTTTCTGAGGTCTTTCTTTCTTCTTTCTGAGGCCGCCTTCTTTCTTTTGGTGTTGGTGTCTGCCACTTTGCTGGCAGCTGGCTTGAATGCTGCCTTTTTCTGCTTTATTTATTTGCTCATTCACATGGTATTGTATGTTCTATCATTCCATTAAGTTGTCCTTATCTCAACACTAGGGCTTTTTCTGTTAATTTTACTCCTAATCCATGTGTGGGAGGCTTGCTTGTTAGAGCAAACTGTCCTGAACCAGGACAGTCTATTTTAGTGCCTGACACAGGGCCCAAAAGGGTTGAGGTAGCAAGAAATTAGATAACGAGAACATTTAATTAAGGCATGTTAAAAGAATTTTATATACTTTTTTTCCATAATGTGTTCACCTTGTTAATGCTTTTGCTTTGTGGGGATGGCTGAGGCCAATGTGCTGGGGCCCTGCCGTGGTTATATAACATATCCTTATGTACTTTGTGTACTCTGTGTGCTGGTTTTTATCACCTTGAAGAAGTAGATTAGAGACTGCATGTTGTTGTGCTGAATACTGACACGTTATTCTACTGATCACTTGATTAAGATGTAAACTCACCCAATTGATGGGCCAGGTTTTGTCCAGAGTAATAGAAACCATTCCCAAGAATATTACCAAGAGATCTGTTCTGAGGCTGGGTGTGAGTGGCAATTTGCATGAAAGAGTATGGGCAAATACTTAGGCCAGCAGTCACCTCCAGTGTTTCAGAAGGTCACCACTGAACAAGTGCAAAATCCTGACAAATTGGTAAAATATTTGGAAAAAGCATGCTCCCATCCCAGAAATTCCCAAGAGACAAAAATCACTGCAATTTTTTGGGACCTGGACCATGCCTATCAAGATCTTCTTATCGCTCAGAGGCAAGAGAAAGTCTCCGGACCTATAGACAGACCAGTAGGCACCATGGCTACTCAGACCCCAACAGCAAGCATGGCAGCTGCACCAGAGAACCAGCCTGTGCCAGGATCAGCCACCCTTGTGAGGAAAAAGAAGCATAGAAGAAAGGAGTTAATCTGGCAAAGGATGAGGATGAATCAAGGTCATCACAGGAATGAGAGGAAGAGCCAGAGATGTTCACTCAGTCTTCATCTCTGGCCTTGAAATTTGACCAAGGACAAATGGTAGACGAGATTGCGAGCCTGCTCTGACAATGCAAGGGAAATCTCTCTCATCCTCTGTGTTTCAGCTGTGAAGGAACTGTCCTGGAGGCCCATTGACTCAAGAAGAACATGTCCTGTTCCCCACCTGTACAGTCCTGTGTTTCAGCTATTAGGAGCAGGCACTTCCCTGACCAAGAGAGAGAATCTGGGAGGTACATGCCATAGCATACTCCGTGGTTTTACTTATGTGACCATGGGGGCACATGAGGAAGTGGGACAAAACCCCCATTTCAGTCCTAGCTGCACAGATCTGAGAATTGCAAGGAAATTGCCTATGGCAGGGGGTTGGTACTAGATGATCCTTGAGGTCCCTTCCAAGCTTACCATTCTATGATTCAAATTCTCTCTGGAAGAATGCTGCCCCAGTTTCCAGTGGAAAATAGCCAAAAAGGAGCAGACAAATTGATGACATTTATGATCCTTTTCAAGGGACCTTTAAAGTATCTTCACAAGATACAAGTGATTCTGATCAGAATTAAGGTGGCCCTACCTTCAACCAGGTGGCAGAAAGGGACAGTCAGATCTACTGGACTGTGAGGAATCAATGGCCTGGCATGTGAGCCACAAAAGTATGATGCTTTAGTAGACACAGGCGTACCATGTACTCTGATGTTGTCTAATGATGAGAGGTGGAACCCTTCTGTGTTTCTGGTGTGATGGGGATCCCAACAGAGAGGTGTGTTGGAAGCTGAACACCCAAAATGCACACCACAGTTTGCTTTCAATTGGAGGGGTGTCTAGTGTAACTGGAACTGACTGCCCAGGGGTGGAAATACAGCCCCTCCATTTGCCATGGACTGATGCAGGCTGTACTGGAACAGCGTGGAGGTCCAGAATGTCTGCATTAAGAAGCCTGTTGTGTACCACAGGGTGATCTGATTTTGGGTGAGGACAGTGAATGATGTATCTTGCATGATGTTACTTGCTGCTGTGCTTGACATAGAGGGTATAGAAGAATGGTGGATAATGTCATGGTTTCAGAGAGCTGGACCTGCTGATGAGTATTTGATACCTTACAGTCATCATGCCAGCTGTGTAATGAAAGTGCTGTCTGGAGCAAAGGATGATGGGGCTTAGAGTTCAGACTGTAACTTGAGATGCTTCCTGTTTCTAGGGGCTGCTTATGGCTACCAGCTTGTGGTGTTAGTCCCCTCCGCTTTACTGGCTGCTGGCTTGGATACTGCCTTTTTCCACTTGATGGCTTGTTTGATGATTGGTTTTGCTGGCTTGGTTTGTTTGCTTATTCACACACACACACAGGGCTTTTTGTGCTGCTTGCACTCCTGATCTGTATGTGGGAGGCTTGCTTGCTAGAGCAGACTGTCTTAAAACCAGGACAAAGCCATCATCTTTTGTCCTGTCACTACATGCCTTTGTAAAAAGTCCCTTTCCAGCTCTCCTGTAGCCCCTATCGAGTACTGGAAGGCTACTCTAAGGTGTCCTCTGAGCATTCTCTCCTCCAAACCAAACAACCCCAAATCTTGCAGCTTCTTTTCATAGAAAAGGTGCTCCAGCCCTCTGATCATCTTCATGGCACTCCTCTGAGGAGTGACATGAGATCTGACATACTTTTTTTTGCTGTGTTTGGGGTTTATTATGATGTAGCACATCTTGCTCTTGCTGACTTTCATAGCGTGTCGATGGAAATTAAATAATATCCCACTTTGCTGACAATTTGTTGTTACGCTGAAATCAAATTTATATTCACTTTACATTCTAATTTATGGTTAGTCATCAAAGTGACCATTGGAGTGTAAGGTTCATAAATAACTATTTCAATAAGCCTAGTGGGAAATGTGAAACAGTGACAGATTACTGTCATTTTGTTCATGTCAGTCACTGTACAATTTGCTTGAATGTTCTAAAAGTAACTTTATAAAGCTGAAAAGCATGGAGGAACATTTATCTCTGCCTTAGTCCTCCTCTGCTTGTTACTTACTGTTTTCAATTTAAAAAGGAGCTGGCAAAAGTATGGAACAGCTTTGATTCTTTTCTCAGTGCTGTTTGTGTAGAGGTTTTGTGTGTGTCCTGTGTAAACAGCGGAGTTTGTGGTGTCTTCCTGGTGAAGTAGGGTGTTGTGAGAAATGCGCTGTCACAAGTAAATCAGAAACAGAAAGTTTACAGTTTTGAGGTGGGTCTTGAGGTCTTTTGAGGGTTATTCTAACAGCCATCTCCCATCTATGCTAACATGAGTTTCCATCACTGCTGGAATGTTAGTGATAAGAGAATTTGCCCTGAAGTATTACTGCTGGTGCTGAGATGCAAGATACATAGAAGCCACTTTGAAGACAGGATATTAGTGAGTGTTTCAAAACAGTTGCTATGTTAGTTGTGCTATCTCAGGTTTTGTACTGGAAATGTAAACGTGAAATTCAAAAACTGTATCAGACCTGTGTGCTCTGATTAAATCTCTGTGTTAATTGATAGTTATCTCATTTTTAAGTGTTCCTCCACAGTACTTTCTCCTCAGTTTTAGATGGTAGCTGTAACCAGTCATCTTGTTAAGCAGCTGAGAAGATCAGCTTTGGTTTTCCTGGCAGCTCTAAGGGCTCTAGTATCAATTTTACTGGTTTTGACCTCACACAACTACTTCAGTAAAACAGTTTTGATATTACACAGCCTTTGTTACACCTCGGAGTGTCCAGAGCAGAGGCTTCTGTTTAACTCTCCTGATGGAGAGCAAGATTGCTATTTTCGCAAGTGATTTGCTGCTGTTTGCCCTGCTGTCTAAATTACAAGAGGCAGGTCCTACCTGCAATATTAAACATGAAAGTAGACCCTGCATTGAAGTAACCTTAAAGCTGCAAGCCACCGTGACTCAGAATGAGCCAGAATGAGGCTTTATCTTTCTGATCTAAGAGCCTCTATGTAAAACACAGCATTTGATGTATGATTTTTTTTTTTTGGGGGGGGGGTGGAATTATGTTGAGTTTGGATAGCTGCTTTTAAAAAACTTTTATTACCTGTTATAAAGAGTTGTCATTATTTTTGTTGTCTGTATTTAGTGGCTAATCCTGTGAGGTTGGGGCTGCATTGTAAACAAGTAGTTATGTAATGTGTCCAGAGCTCTGAGGACCTGATGTTAAGCACAGAGGAGAGCTGTCTGAAGGACAGAAGAAGGACTTAGTTTGTAGTGAGCAATTTGGTGAGGTAGCGTGTCAGATCCCATAAAGTGAATGCAAGGTGTAAGCTTCGTTATGGAAAAGAGTTAAGTTTAGTCAGCTTCATTGGTCAGTAGCTCCTGGAGCCAGTTAGCAGCAGTGATTGAAACAGCCCGTTGAAGAAATCTCCAAAAGCAAGGAAAGCTCTTGTTTTCAGGGAGATGTGTTTATCTGCCACTCATTTCCTCATGCTTTCTACTTTCCTGTGTTTGATGTCTTGAGGGCTTCTGCCCAATGTGTGAATAAACGTAGTTCATAAGGATGGCTGTTCCAGTAAACAGCAAGTGTGTATGTCTCCTGGTATAGATCTAAATACAATATTGCCAAGAGAGGGAAGGTAGAAGTAAGTGCTGCTAGTTTTGATCACAGCTCAGATTACTTCTGCCATTTTTCTAATACAACTCTGTGATCCTGAGTTGAAGCTTGCCAGTCATGTGTTGATGCCTGCCAGTCTTGTTTGTAGTGCTGTCAGCTGAAGGAAGGTTTGAGGATCTAGTTTCTAGCATTGAAATATATTAATCTTTGAGCAACTTATGTCTTTCTTGTTGTGTGGTGTCTGCTGCGAGGCAGAGCATTTGTGGAAGATCTCTTTTTTACTGAGTAGGAAAGAGGAAAGTATGGCAGCTTTCTGTGCTATTTATGAAACACATTGTGATTTATGGTCACATCAGAACTCCTCATAGTCTCTCTTTACTAGTGTTATCCATGATACCTGGGTAAGCCAGTTTTAAGTACAGCTAGACCTTAAGGAAACAAAAGGGAGTGGCATTTTGAGAATTTCTGAAAAAAAGTAAAGAGACAGCAGTGCTGTTATTGCAACAGTGATCTCTGTTTTGATCTCCCACCTTTTGCTGATTGCTTTTTATTCTGTTGTTGGTTTATTTCGCTTCCCTTGATGAGAAACCTTCCCTCCCTGGTACTACTTACTGAAAGGAGACAGTGTCATCAGATTCAATGGCACCGCAGTCCAGCAGGCACACTTCACTCCAAGAGCAGCTCTGGAACATTTGTCTGGTGCCTCATATCCACAGGACCATATCCTGCTGCCCTTGAACTGCAGTCTAATTCAGGGCAGTGATGCTGGTACTGATGCCCTTACTATCTGGCAGGTCACCTAGTCCTACAGCTGTGATACAGTGAGGGTTTTAATTACATTTTCTCCACCCGTGCTCAGTCATCAGTCTCAGCATATCAGAGTTACAGTTTTTCTTTTTTACAGCTAATAAATGAAAGAGGGAGCATTTCAGCTCCTCTTTAAGCCTCTCAAATGACTGTGTTTCTCCCCTCAATACCTTGAAAACACAGTATGTAAAATCTTTCCCTACCACTCTTAGGTCAAATGTCTCTTTTTTTTTTCTTCTACAGATAGTTTGTCAAGTTTAATAATTTATTCTCTTCTTCACTCTCAGCATAAGGACAGCCTGCAAAGAGCTCTATTTGTCCTATTGTTCCAAGAATCTGTTTCACAAGTGTTTTGTATTTCCCTACTTGAATAGCTTCTTGCTTCTTTCAGTCACTAAAACTCCTCCATTATGCCAGCTGTAAAGGCATCAGTAAATTTCCTTGTTTTAAAATTGCTTGTCAAAATGAAACCTGTTCATAAAGCCTACCAACATTTACTGTCATTTAATAAAAATCTGGGAAAAGTTCAAAATGAAAAAATGGGGGGAAAATTTAAGAAATGAAGGGAAAAAACCCAAAACCTTCTTCATGGTCCTGTCAGGTATGTCTGCAGGAATTCTAATCTTCTGGATGTCCACTCTGATTGAACATGGCACTAAACATGTTTTCTGTCACCAGTACCATTTGACTGTATTTGCAGACAGGTAAATTCACAGTGATTTATTTTGACCATAAACCTATGTGTGGCCATCACATAAAGCTCTTTCAAACAAGTTTTATCACTGATGTNTTTTTTTTTTTTTTTTTTTTTTTTTTTTTTTGCAGTAATTTGGATTCTGTGTAGAGTCTCTGTAGTCAGCTGCTTGTATTTGAGGGAAATGTTTGATCCATGAAGTTGTGATGAACACCAACCTTTAGGGAAGGAAGTTGCTAGACTACAATATCAGCATGTCTTATCCAGCCCTTGGAAGTTGAAGCAGGGAAAACTGTTTTCTAGACAAGAGTGTAGAGAGAAGTTTAATTAGTTTTTACGCAGTCTCCTTGATACTGGTGCATTGCTGCTGTCTTTAGCTCTGTGCTTTCTGAGGTGAGCCTGGGGGTTTTTTTGGACATTAAAAGCTGTATCTGCAGTGCCCTTCATCTTGGTGACAGGCATTATGCCAGTACATTAATTCGGAAAGCAAGTAAAAAGAAAAAGAAAAAAGGAACCCAAACTCTTCCAGTCAAATTTAAATCACAAAGTGACTGATTCCTGTTGTTGTTCTCTCTGGGGTACATCAGGTGTATGCATCCCCTCTTCGAGGTATGGGCTGCCTAAATGTCCTTCCCAGGCTGTTTGCATTGCAGGAGGTGTGAGCCATTACTGAGCAGAGTTTGAAGTTCACCTTTATATTGATCACCTGTAGAATGTACACAAATGCATACTTTGTTTTGAAACAAAGATCTGCTGTTTGTCCTATAAAAAAGGTCTTCTTCCTCACCAGGGCAGTTATGAATATTGCAGTGTGGTGGCTAAATAGTAGTTCACAGTCTATGTCCTGTGAGCATAATTCACTTTCTGAGTAGCTGCTTGGGCAGTTTTTAACCCTGTTTTCATCCAGGTGTCTGGTTAAGGACAGCAGTGTGTGACCCCATCACTTAGCCTTTCACATTAATGCAAGTCTTGTTTGTAATTCTCATGGTTTTGTTGTTGGCCCTATTTCAGAATCCCAGTATTCTGGAGGTTGGAAGGAACCTCTGGAAAATACGTAGTCCAAAGCAGGGTCACCCAGAATGGGTTGTCCAGGATTGCAATGGCCAGGCAGGTTTGGAATCTCCAGAGGAGGGGACTCCACAACTTCTCTGAGCATCCTGTTTGGGTGCTCTAGCAATATTGAATTACAGAATTATGGAACAGTCTAGGTTGGCAGTGACCTTAAAAATCATCTAGTTGCAACTGCCCCGTCGTAGGTGGCAACACCTTCCACTAGACAAGGTTGCTCAAGGCTTCATCCAACCTGGCCTTGAACACCTCCAGAGAAGGGCCACGAACAACATCCCAGGGCAGCCTGTTCCAGTGTCTTACCACTCTTAGTGTGAAGAAACTCTCTAGGCAGCCTGGTCTACAGCTCTGTTGCCCTCACAGGAGAAAGGTTTTTCCTTCTGTTCAGATGGAACCTCCTGGATTCCATTTTGTGCCTGTTGCCTCTTGTCCTGTCACTGGCTACTAGTGAAGAGAGTCTGGTTCTATTGTCTTGACCCCCAACCTGTAGCTATGTGTCAGCGTTGAGAAGATTCCCCTTTCAGTCTGCTTCTTTGCAGGCTAAACAGCCCCAGGTCTCTCAGCCTTTCCTTCCCAGAGACATACTTCAGTTCCCTCAGCATCTTTGTATTCTCTCTTGGACTCTGTCCAATAGTTCCTTGTCTATCTTGAACTGGGAGCCCAGAACTGGACCCAGTACTCCAGATGAGGCCTCACCAGGGCACAGTAGAGAGGCAGGAGAACCTCCCTTGATCTGCTGGCCACACTCTTCTTAATGCACCCCAGGAGTCCATTGGCCTTCTTGGCCACAAGGACACATTGTTGGCTCATGGTGAACTTGTCTGCCAATACTCCCAAGTCCTTCTCCAGTAGGTCAGCTTCTAACCTTTACTGGTGCATGGTTTGGTTTTATGTTCAAATGATCGTAATTTTAATTTAAAGTACATTTTGTCTCACAGCAGTCTAATTTCTGTGCACATTTGTCAATATTGAATACTTACTGGGGCTGATTACTCTCTTAACTGCTTGTGCCACATACCTCTGGGAGGTTAATCAATCTTGTGCTTTTTAATTGACATCAATAATCTGTATACATTTATCAATATTTCTTAATTGTCAAGTTATAATAGTGGAACTCCAGTAATAAATCATGATGATAGTTAACTTCATACATTAGATTTTTAAGAGTCTCTTTAAGTGGTTTGACGTGTTTTAAATGGTTTTAAAATTATTTGTATGTGTGCTCACAGGGAAAGATGAGGGGGAAAAAAAATGATGTGCAATGTTGTGCTTTAGTATACTACCAGAGAGCTAACTCGTTGACAGTAAAATACCACATGTATGGGGTATTTTATGGGGGAAAAAAAAGGAAGTAAGTCTTTTCAAAGTGCTATTTTTATTGCTAATAATTTTGTATGACAGTACATCTACATTTGTTGTGCCATCCTAAGGGACTTCTCAGGACTGGAACTATTTCCCTTCTCTCAGCTCTATGAGCAAGGCAAAGGGCAGAGAGAATTACTAGGAGTTCTGCGCCGCTCTTGAAGTAGCAGTGAGCTCTGGTAGACAAAGTCAATGTGATTTTAACTGTGCATTTCACTACAGAAAGATACTGAAGTGAAAATGAAGGAGCTACTTCAGTTTAAATTGAAGAATATATTTAAAGTCTTTGGTACATAGGGAACTAAATTATTTGCCCAGGTTCTTAACAGCTCACAGCAGGAATTAAAGCATGCTATTCCAAGTCTTACAACGGTATCTCAGTAGATATCCCTTTATCGTCTACCTCTCTCACTTCTCTGTCTCATTTAGATCCAAGCAGCAGTAGACTGGAGAAGAAAATCTGCTTGGACAAAGTTGGCAGGATACTGACCACAATGTCTGTGCCAGTCTTACCAAGTTTTGTAAGGCACATCACAGACAGCAAAACCTGTCTAATGACCAGTGAAGAAAGACTCTGTAGTTACTGCTGATACTTTCTCATTAGGTGAGAGCCAATGATAAGGAAGCAGCTCTTTGTGGGGTTTGAAATTCTCCTGTTTTTTTTAATACTAGTTTATCAAGTAAACATACATTAAAAAATCATTAATGTTCTTAAATATGACATTAATTATTTTAATATCTGGTTTTCATGCAGTGTCCTAAAAAAAATATACATAATGCCAGCATAACCTGAAGGGTAGGTTAAACTAGTTCAGTTGCCAGGTTTTCTGATACTTTGGAGGAAGAGTGAGATTGCTGCTACCAGGTAATCAGGTGGGATGTATTTTGAAACCTAAGTCAGCCCAGTACAGGAAGCTTGTCTTTTAGTCTTTTTCCTTTCCTCAGACATCCTACAGGGAGTGCATACTGAGGCTACTGAGAAAGTGTTATGAATATCCATAACATCTATTCCTGCAGACTGAAAAGAGGGGATGGCTTTTTTTTGTTCTTGTTGTTCTGAGGGCAGCTAAGCAGATTAATAACAGAGATCTGGACTTGTGTTCACACATTTGTTCTGACTAATATGGGCTCTATGGGTTTTTCAATCCCTCCAGGGATGAGGACTCTATCACTTCCCTGAGCAGCCTGTTCCAGGCCTTTACAATCCTTCCAAGGAAAAGTTTCCTTATATCCAACCTAAACCTCTCTGGGACAGCTCAAAGCCATTTCTTCTTGTCCTATCACTTTAAAATCCCAACTTTCAAATGTTTTCAGGAATGGCAACTCCCTTAGTTTGTAGATAGTACTCCCAATTTCAAAGGTTTGCAATGAGCTGGAGCTGAGGAAGAAATACTGCACAGCTTTTACTATTCTGTGCAAGTCAGTAGTCAGTCCATGCCCAATTCCCCTGTCATGATGAGAGCTGATTTGAAAGCAGTGACAGGTAATTCAGTGAAAATGAGGTTACATGTTTTGTGTGTCCACAGCAGGTGGGGAAGACTGGCTGTATAGCACGTTTAATCAAGACTGCTTGCTTTTGCTTTTCATTTTCAGCTTCTTATTTAAAATAAGATCAGCATTCTTTTATTTTTCTTGCTGGCTAAGGCTTTTTAAAATGTAAATAGCAGTCTTGTCCCCCTAATGCTGCAAAGCTGGGAGAAGGGGACTCTGACCTGCTCTTAAAAAAGAAAACAAAATTGAGAAATGGTAGAACATAGGAACAGAGAGATCCAAGGTTTCCTGCTGTATAGTAATGGATATGACCTTTAATATTGAGACCTCTGATCAAATTTAAGTTGGCATTAGAATTTTCTAATAAATTCCCTGCTGAATCTCAGAGCTTTTTGCTTCAGATTTAATGCAATAAGGTCCCAATAAAGCAAGTTCTGTCTGTGCTATTGTAATTGCCCTCAGCAGGCCGATAATATTATTGCAGACAAGTGCCAGCTACTGTGCTTTTATTTCTTTCTTCAAGCACTCTCCTTCCTACACTCCTGCTCCCCTTGCCCTCAGGTCTACCTTAAGTAGGAAGTGAAACTGTTTTAAATGGCATTTCCTTCTCATTTTAACATGTTTTTATAGTAATGCTTCACTGAGTCTCTTCAGCAGAGGGAACTTAAAGCACATACTGTCTTACTACAGCATGATTACAGACTTGTATTTCCTTTCCTCTCATCCAACTTTTATACATTAGATACAGCCTCTGAGTTGTTAAAAGTTGGTGTCTTAAACATACGTTGCTTAGTTTATTTTGTGTTTGGTGCTTTTAGGGTTCTGAAATAGATGTACAACTGAAAGAGTTTCTCTTAGGTGTATTGGGAGGGGCATTGAATGCCCACTGTCCTGTTTCATAAGCAAATGACAAACTGCAGCTCATCAAGGTGAGGCGTATTTATTTGTAAAATAATACCACATAGAATTCTAGAATCACAGAATGGTAAGGTTGGAAGGGACCTCAAAGATCATCTAGTTCCAATCCCTACCATAGGCAGGGACACCTCCCACTAGAATAGGTTACTCAAGGCCTCGTCCAGCCTGGCCTTGATCACCTCCAGAGAGGGAGCAGCCACAACCTCCCTGGGCAACCTGTTCCAGTGTCTCACCACCCTCACTGGAAAGAACTTCCTCCTAACATCCAGTCTAAATCTCCCCTCTGCCAGTTCAAACCCATTGCCCCTTGTCTTGTCATTACAAGTAGCTGTAAGAATTAGCTTAGAGAAACTTATCTGTAGACTAAGTTTCTGCATGAACCTTCCTCCTTCCAGTCAGACTTGCTGTCTAAAATACGGAATTTCTGTTCTAGTGGTGGCACATTAGAACCTGTGTACATTGTGGCTGGTCCTTTTAAAAAACAAAGAGGTATTTTAAAACATTGCAACTAGATCATATGATAAATATTTTGGGGTGACAATGGGCCAGTCTTTTAGGTGTGAACTAGATTTGGTTTTGTTGCTTGTGGGCACAAAGCAATAATTCACGTCACCATCCCTCAGCATAACTGATAGCTCAGACCTTCACAGTTTCAGAGGACCAAACTGGTCACAGCTGAAGGGACCGAGATACCTGGGCCTGTTTAGTCCCAAGAAGAGAAGGCTGAAAGGGTTTCTAATCAGTGTCTATAAATACCTGAAGGGCAGTTGTCAAGATGAAGGTGCCTGTCTCTTTTCAGTAGTGCCCAGTGATAGCACAAGGAGCAATGGAGTACAAGCTAGAGCACAGGAGGTTCCACGTCAACACAAGGAGACACTTCTTTATGGTGAGGGTGACAGAGCACTGGAACAGGCTGCCTAGAGAAGTTGTGGAGTCTCCTTCTCTGGAGACTTTTAAAACCCGCCTTGGTGCTTTCCTGCTCAACCTGTCCTAGGTGATCCTGCTTTTGTGGGGGGTGGGCTCAGTGATCTCTGGAGCTTCCTTCCAACCCCTAACATTCTGTGGTTCTGTGAAAGCTCCTGCCAGGTATCCGTATCTGACTTCCCACACCCTGACTGGCTTCATGCTTAGCCATCTTCACCCTCCCAATCCATCATCTTCTCCTTGTGCTCTGACTTTCCTTGGGGCACAGAATAAAGTGTCATGCTCAGAGTATTTTTTGTGTATCTCTAGCCACATGCAGACGTTGACATTTCTCTGCCCATGGCATTCATTGCTTCCAAACAAACCAGTCTTTGTACAGAAGGAAATAACTGGCATGGAACACTCAGTAACACATGCAGTGGGATATGTCCTCTTGCCTGCATGAGATTGGAAACAGGGAACAACATGAGATGTTTTATAAAGACAATCTCAGTCTTGAAAAGTGTGCAGCTGTATTCTGCCCACCTTCAACCTCCACGGCAAACAGTCGATCAGAGCTGCCCTACAGCATACCTATGCTAAGTCTGCCTCAGTAATTAAAAAACACTAATGCATGCAGCATGCAACAGGAGGAGCTGGAACCCACTGTGCATCAAGCAAATTATGACATAGTAGCCAGCACAGAAATGTGGTGAGATGTCTCAGCATAACTGGAGCACCACAATCAATGGCTACTACAACTCTTCAGAAGGGATGGCAAGGAAGGACAGGCAGTTGCGTGGCCCTGTATGTCAGGGAGTGTTTTTATTGTATTGGGGTTAATGATGGTGATGATATAGTTGAATATTTATGGGTAAGAATCAGGGGGAAGGCCAAGGAGACAGCTATCCTGGTGGGAGTCTATTATAGACCACTCAACTAGGACTAAGAGATAGGCATCTGGCAGAAGTCTTGTGATCACTGGCCCTTGTTTTCTTGGGGGACATTAACTTCCCTGATGTCTGCTGGAAATATAATACAGTAGAGAGGGAGCAGTCCCAGAGCTTTCTAGAGCATGTGGAGCATAACTTCCTGACACAACTGGTGGTGGAGCCAGCTAGGGAAGATGTCTGGCTGGACCTGCTGTTTGTGAGCACAGAAGGACTTGTAAGTTATTTAGCAGTTGGGGCCCATATTAGGCATAGCTATCATAAAATTAAAGAGGTCGCAGTTGTTGGAGAAGTAAAAGGGGGTCAGCAAGACTGCTGCCTTGAAATTCAGACTTTCACTTGTTTCAAAGACAAGCTGACAGAGTCACTTAGGAGGCAGTCCTGGAGGGCCAAGGAGTCCAGGAAGGATGGACATTGCTCTGTCTTAAAGGCACAGGAACGGGCTGTCCCCATGTGTGAGAAGATGAGACAGCATGGAAGGCTGTCCTGGCTGGATAGAGAGATCTAGTTTTGGTTTAGGGAGAAAAGGAGAGTCTATAGTTTTTGAAAGAAGGGGCAGGCCACTGAGGAGGACTACAAGATTGACATGAGGCTATAAAGGGAGAATATTAGAAGAGCCAAAGCCTATCTGGAAATTAATTCAACTTCAACTGTTAAAGAGAACAAGAAATCCTTTTACAAATATGTTAGCAACAAAAGGAGGACCAAGCAGAATCTCTGCCCTTTGTTGGATTCAAGGGAGAACATAATGGTCAAGGATGAGGAAAAGGCTGAGGTACTCAGTGTTTTCTTTGTCTCAGTCTTTAGAAATACAACCAGTTGTGCACTGTATACCCATCTGCCTGAACTAGAACATAGGAATGGGGAGCAGAATGAAGCCCCCACAGGAAATGGTTAGTGACCTGCTGCACCACTTAGACATACACAAGTCTGTGGGGCTGGATGCCATACACCCCAGGGTACTGAGGGAGCTGGTGAAAATGGTCAGCGAATCACTTTCTATTATTTACTATCTGTCCTGGCTAACTCGGGAGGTCCCAGAACTGCATCTACAAGAAGGGCCAGAAGGAGGACCCAGGGAGCTACAGAACTGCTGGTCTGACCTCAGTGCAAGGGAAGGTCATGAAGCAGATCATCTTGGGTGCCATTATGGAGCAAGTGCAGGGCAACCAGATGATCAAGGCCAGTCAGCATGGATTCATGAAGGGCATGTCGTACTTGACAAACATGATCTCCTTTTATGACAAGTTGACCTGATTAGTGGATGAGGGATAGGCTGTGGATGTTTTTTATCTGAACTTTGCAAAGCCTTTGACACTGTCTCCCACAGCATCCTCCTGGCTACATGTGGCTTGCATGGGAGGATGGTTCACTGGATTAAGAACTGGCTGGATTGTTTGGCCCAAACAGTGGTGGTGAATGGTGTTAAATCCATTTGGTGGCCAGTCACTAGTGGTGTTCCCCAGGGCTCAGTGCTGTGTTCAGGTCTCTTTATTACCTTTATCTGGATGAGGGAGCTGAATGCACCCTCAATAAGTTTGTAGATGACACTAAATTGGGTGGAGAGGCTGGGTTGAAGCACCAGGGTCAGTTGTATGAGATTTAAGAAGGCCAAGTGCATGTGCTGGGTTACAAGAATGGTAATGGTACAGGCTTGGGGCAGAGTGACTGGAAAGTTGCCTGTCAGAAAAGGACCTGGGAATGCTGCTTGATAGCCATCTGAACATAAGCCAACAGTGTGCTCAGGTGGCCTAGAAGGCCAACAGCATCCTGACCTGTATCAAGAATAGTGTGGCCAGCAGGAGTAGGGAAGTGATCGTGCCCCTGTACTCAGCACTGGTGAGGCCACACCTCAAATACGGTGTTCAGGTTTGGGCCCCTCACTACAAGAAGGCGTTGAGTGCCTGTCCAACAAAAGCCAAGAAAGCTGGTGAAGGGTCTAGAGAACATGTCTTATGAGGAAACTGAGGTTGTTTAGTCTGGAATAGAGGAGGTTGAGGGGAGACGTTGCTGTTCTCTACAGTTCCCTGAAAGGAGGTTAAAGTGCGGTGGGGTTTGGTCTCTTCTCCCAAGTATCAGGTGATAGAACAAGAGGAAATGGCCTGAAATTGGGCCAGGGGAGGTTTAGATTGGATATTAGGAAAAATTTCTCTATGTGAAGAGTGGTGAGGCTTTGGAACAGACTGTCCAGGAAGGTGGTGGAGTCACCATCCCTAGAGGTGTTCAAAAAATGTAGGCATGGCACTTTGGGCCGTAGTTTAATGGCCATGGTGGTGTTAGGTTGGGTGTTGGACTTGATCTTAGAAGTCTTTTCTAACCATTGTGATTCTATGATCCTCAGCCATAATTTTTTTTCCACATTCTTATTGCTCATCATTTTATCTGCTTTTTAGTTGCCCTCGATGTCTGTTCATAGCCATGCATCACATGATGCTGGTAGGATGTATAGCACAGTACCAGCGTGCTTGATGAACTTCAGTACTAAAAACATCCGTTCTACAGGGTGTGGAGCTACTCCCAATCTGCATGCAGGCATGTGGAGGTCACTCCTGATCAATAATTGCTCATCTCTTTTTCACTTAAGACATGCATATTTTAATTTATATTTCCTCCTGCTGCTAGAGGAAACTAATTTATAGTGTCAGAGGTGCAACATATCTACTTTAATGCAGGATGGCCCTGAGATGAAATGATTTTACAGACCTGAAACACTTCAAAAAGCTTGATTCTGCACCCTGCTGTGGTTGGAGCTTGCCAAGATGAGTTAACATTGCTCTGAATCACTGTGAGACATGATCACATTGCTGCTTTGTAAATTATATAATGAAGCATTTGCGTGTGAGAGTTCTTACTATAATTAGTAGTCAGCCTGTGCTTTTAAAAGATCAAAGTCTACATCACATGATGGTAGGAGCTGGAATTTGTTTACCACACTTGATTTTCACTCAGAGACATGAAGTCTTCCAAAATCTAGGTTTGATTTATAAAACTTCGTATATTAACACTAGAAACATGAGTGAATAATCAGAGAGCACTTTGGGTGATTGTTTTCAGATAAACTAATAATCTGGATTAAGTTACTCTGAGAAGAGCTCCTGTGGTTGAAATGACCTTTCTGCTACTTCTCCTGTAGATCTCAGCTGTGAAGCACTGAGTGGTTTGTTTCTTTGAAGGACAATGGTAAAGCAGCAAAAATAAATCTTAGTGTTCAAGCTAATTCTTCTCAGTTTATGTGTATGAATTGTGCTTAGTCTAAAGCTTCTGAAGTGCCTTTTTTTTCTTTTTTTATTTAATTCAGAATTGTAATAGCCTGGTTTTAGCTCTGCTTTCAGGTCTGCCAAGTAATATATTTAACATTTATTAGTCTAGATACAACATTTTAAAACTCTATCACTTTGGCAATGAATTTCATTTCCAGGTGGCAACTTTACCCTAGCTATTAGAGTTGGACCACTCAGCATGGGGTATGGGATATCCCAACTTGGGCTATGGATGCACCAAAAAAAAAAAAAGAAAAAAAAAAAAAGACACTGAGGGGCTGGACCTTAGTCCAAAGAAGGGCAACAAAGCTGGTGAAGGGTCTGCAGAACAGGTCTTCTAAGGAACTGTTAAGGGAACTGAGGTTGTCTAGCCTGGAGAGAAGGAAGCTGAGGAGAGAACTTCTGGCTCTCTCTAACTACCTGAAAGGGAGTTGGAGCTAGGCAGAGGTTGCTCTCTTCTTCCTTGTATCAAGTGATAAGACAAGAAGAAATGGCCTCAAGCTGTGCCAGAGGAAGTTTAAGTATAGGTTAGTTTAAAAGAAACTTCCCTGCTGAAAGCTTTCTGAGACAGTGGAAAAGGCTCCCCAGGGAGGTGGTTGAATCACCGTTCCTAGAGGTGTAAAAGACACAGAGATGTGGAACTTGAAGGACATGGTTTAGCCTCAGACCTGGTACAGTTAGATAATAGTTGGACTCAGTGATCTGAAACATTTTCCAACTGAAGTGATTCTACTATTCTTATTAATTAAGTAGACTCAGAAGCTATTGTCTGTGGATTTTTGTAACGTGGAGACAGAAATTTGGCTTTTATTTAAGGATCCTTCTTAACCTGTGATATTGTTACACTTATTTATTTCTTCACTACCCTCTGTCTCTTAGAAATGGTATTGAACAGCTCATCCCTGTGGACACATCAGCTCAGAATGCTTTTGTAGCAGAAAACATGAAATGCATCACAGTCCCATCTAAAATTGTTGGGAGAACTTAGAGCTTCATCTCCTGATTTAACACAAAGAATATTTTGGTCACATTTCTTCAGAGAAATAACAGGAGTGCATTTTTGGTTAGTTGGATTGGGGTTTTCTATTGTGTTGTTGGTGTTGTGGGTTTTTTTAATGCCAGGGTTTGGAGCAGATTGCTTCATCATATGATCAACTCAAGATTTTTACCTTTGCTGTCATGGCATGATTGTTAATCTCAGCATCAACTGGAAGGTAAAAAGCAAAGAAAGCTGTAGACATTTCGAGTGCTTTTTGAGCACTCTGCTCATCATGAAGGCTTCATGTAGAGGTTTTACCTCTGCTGTAGCTACTATTCCAATTTTGCCCATAAATCAAATCATAGAATCATAGAATGGTAAGGTTGGAAGGGACCTCAAGAATCATCTAGTTCCAACCCCCTGCCATAGGCAGGGACACCTCCCACTAGTACAGGTCACTCAAGGCTTAGTCCAACCTGGCCTTGAACACCTCCAGGGAGGGAGCAGCCACAACCTCCCTGGGCAACCTGTTCCAGTGCCTCACCACCCTCACTGTAAGGAGCTTCCTCCTAACATCCAGTTTCAGTCTCCCCTCTGCCAGTTCAAACCCATTGCCCCTCGTCCTGTCATTACAAGACTTTGTAAATAGTCCCTCCTCAGCCTTCCTGTAGGCCCCCTTTAGATACTGGAAGGCTGAGTAGTCTGCCTTTACATGGGTGCTGTGCTTTCCTTTCTTTTGGGTGATTCATGTATATGCTCATCCACCTGCAGAAGATTTTAATCCTTAATCCTAAAATTTGTCATCCTTCAATCCAAGTTTTAAAAGAAAATAGTAGAAGAGTAGCTTGTGGCCAAACTAAGGGTTTTTTAAAAGGCAGAGACTTTGTCCTGCAATATGAAACTACATCTGCCCTCATCAAACTGCTGCTCTGCCAGTCTGTCTCTCCAGGTCACATTTGCATTATTTTTTGGATCAAATAACATAACAATACACTTCAGTGCCAGAAAACCTGAGGAAAAGGAGTTGATGACATTTCTTGCATTAACGTTCCTGTTCTCTTATTATCACATCCAGGAGACTGTCACTGACATGATGTTGAAAAGGTCTTTCCAATATCCCATTGAGAAAAACTCACGCCCTTAGTAAAAACCTGTGCTGTAGTAGGTAGATATATTGGGCCATTTTTAGAAACACAGGTATTACAAAAATTTTCACTGGATTTTAGCTGAAATTCAGGTTTTGGAGGTATTTGCCTGTTTGAAAATTGACCATTGTTATCTGTGGTGGTAAAAGCAGCAGGAGATTTGGGTGTTTTTTATTTATTTAACAAAATTTGATGTATAAATGTTGTCGTTACCACATTGTCATTCAGTAGAGATTTTTGGATTTGTTTGCTTTTGTCGATTCTGTTCCTATTTCTGTTCCAGAAATACCTTCTGTGACATTGGAAGGAAAATTTGAGTGATTGACTTAACAGAAAAATAAATATAGTCTTCTTCTTTCCTTTAGAGAAGCAAAAATCCTCTAATTTGTTTTTTAGGCTACATGACATTCTTCGTTGTCAAAAAAACCCAGACTTTTTGCTCTGCTCTGACATCCCAATTTTTAGCATGCTAGTGAGATGCTGAATTGTTGTAGGCCATGTTATGGAAAGTCAGGTAAGTGGCATTTTTCTTTATTATATTGCACAGCTTTTAAGATACACAATCAGAACACAAGTGTGGTGTAAAACTTCAGCAGGAGACATGCGCAATATAATAATAGTAAAAAGCCACTTGCCCGCCTCTCCGTTTGTGTAGCCAGTTCCATGGCCCAGTGTCCTAGCTTTGAGCCACGAGCTGCCCAGGACACAAGGACAGAAAATGTGTTCTACTCCATTCCAAGGATTAAAATAAGAAATGCTCCACACTGATTGGATGTTTAAATGGAAATTCTATTTACAAATGTATACAAAAGAATAGCAAGTCTTTTTCCCAGGACGACTTCTTCAGCAGGAGATCCTGGACAGAGCCACACACAGATCATAAAATCATAGAATTGTAAGGTTGGAAGGGACCTCAAGAATCATCTAGTTCCAACTCCCTGCCATAGGCAGGGACACCTCCCACTAGCACAGGGCACTCAAGGCCTCGTCCAACCTGGCCTTGAACACCTCCAGAGAGGAAGCAGCCACAACGTCCCTTAGCAACCTGTTCCAGTGTCTCACCACCCTCACTGTAAAGAACTTCCTCCTAACATCCAATCTAAATCTCCCTTCTGCCAGTTCAAACCCATTGCCTCTTGTCCTGTCATTACAAGACTTTGTCAATAGTCCCTCCCCAGCCTTCCTGTAGCCCCCTTCAGATACTGGAAGGCTGCTATAAGGTCTTCTCAAAACCTTCTCTTCTCCAGGCTGCAGAGCCCCAACTCTCTCAGCCTGTCCTCACAGGAGAGCTGCTGCAGCCCTCTGATCATCTTCATGGCCCTCCCCTGGACCCGCTCCATCATTTCCATGTCCTTCCTGTGCTGGGGGCTCCAGAACTGCACACAGTACTCCGGGTGGGATCAATATGATCCAAGCAATGCCAATTTATTGAATATGAACATGCATTTATACTCTTCTAACAGACTATTCAGGCTAGCCTATTACAAAGCAATTGGTCCAACTCATTAAGGGACAAGCTGTTGCCCCAAGCAGCTGGCCCAAATCGCCCAGATGCAAACTATTGTGGCATTCTCTAATTGGTGTAAGTCGTTCAGGTGCGAGCTGTGAGGAACCAAGCGGTTGGTGCATGGCTGTCTGTTGAAAATGCCCCTTGTTTTGCTTTTGATCTTCCTGCTTAGCTGTTATTTCTCATTCCTTTGGGGGCCTCTTGCAGGTGGTGTCCTTGGCCCTTCAGATAAACTTTTCATGCAGACTGTGAAACTTCAGCTTGCAATTTAGCAGTTAGCACAGCTTGGATTGCTCACATATCCAGTTAATACAGAATGTTTCCCTATACAAAAGCTATTCAGATAAAAGTAATACATTCACAAATTAAGCTCAGCTTTTCATCTAGGCCTACCACGCCAAAAACCTTCCAGAAAGCCTCCATCCAATTCAGCATCAGCAAACTCAAGAACAGCCCAAAACTCCCCTGACCCCAAACTGTGCCTAGGCCTATTGCAGGCTTCAACAGACCTTGTGGCATTGCTGGAAAATTCCTGCCAGCCAAGGCCAAGAGGAAACCATCTCCCCCACAAACCAAGATAAGACACATGCTCTTCGCAAGGCAGAGAGAAAAAAGAGAGACTATTAACTGTGCACTCTCTTAAATAGAAGTATACAGGAAACTGGAATAGAATAGCAAATTACAGTATCCTAGGACAAACTGCCTGGCCCCCTGGGACTCTATCTAATCTTTGGAAGACTTTCTTTATGGTTATACCAATTAAGCCTTCATTTCCCTTACCCTACAACACCCAGTGTTCAGCTTTGGGCCTCTCAATACAAGAAGGACATTGAGCTGCTGGAGCGCATCCAGAGAAGGGCAAGGAAACTGGTGAAAGGTCTGAAGAGCAGGACTTACATTCTCTTTACTCTCTTCACACTCTCCATTACACTCTCTTTATCCCAACCTACAGGAGTTTTTTTGTATGGGTCTCTCTCTCTCTATTATGGGCATAAGTCTTCTTTAGAGCAGGCTGTGTTAAACCAGCATCAGGTCCATAGAGTTACACCTGGAGGCAAATCTGGAATTCATTTGCCATTTCCACAAAACTCTTTGGTATTCTTATTTTGTTTTGTTTTGTATTATTTTGGGGTTGTTTGTTTTTCCAGTGAAACTAGAAGATATGCTTTTGGAACTTCAGTGTATGGAAAGCTGTGCATGTTTCATCCTAGGTGCAGGAGAAGCTTTGACAAGGCAAGAAAAGTGTTTTAATATCTCCTTCAACACCACCCTTGCCTGTCTTGATGAGAAAGATGTCTGTTTGGTGACCGCTTTTTCCTAGCCTACACCAGCTGCCTCCGGCTAGACCTTTCTTTGGGAAGATCAATCACAAAATTGCATGTATACATCTCTTGGGAAATTCTCTGTGTGTGAGAAGGAAACACAAACACTGGTACAGATTCCCTCTTTCACATTTTTCACTGACTTTGAAAGAAATCCTGAGTAATGTTTGGCATGTTACTCATAAATAAAGAGCACTCTTGATAAATAAATAGCGAAACATTTTTACTAATTTTTAAGCATGAAAACAAATCTCTTCTCTCATATCTAGCATTGGTTCTCCAGATAAGGTTATAAGTATGTTGTCCTCACAAACTAAGTAATTTATGATACAGCCAGAGGTGTAATTGTCCTGTGAATAAAGAAAGGCTTTTAGCTTCTGGGAATATAAAATATTATTCATGAATATTAAGTAAACTTTAATGATTGAAGAAAGCAGTAGAGTGGAGGAGAGTCATTTATATCCTGTCTAAACTGGCCTACAGCCACATTAATGTTTGTTAGGACTATTGCTAATATAAAAGCAAGGATTTCCTTCTCTTTTTCCATACCCTTTTTGCCACTCTTTTAAAACACACATATTAAAAAGAAAGGTGAAGAATATCTCCATATTTACTATAATTTACAGGAGACATTAAAATAATTGAAAGTAACTGTGATCGGTGCTGTTTGAGTAGTAATAGATTGCAATTGAATGGTTTGAGGCTATTAATTGCAATAAGATTATACTGGTTCAGATATCTCTGATGTTGAGTGCTTGAAATATTAGTTATTTCCAAGACAAATTGGATTATAAATTATTAGTTAATCTGTTTCAAGGTGACTAAACCCACTTTTAAACTGTCAAACGTGGGTAGCATTTTGAAATGCAGTTTAGTCACTTGTATGCTGGAAAAGGAGTTAGGAATTAAATGTAGGTTTTATATGAGAATGTGGGGAGTAGCTGTGCTACTTCTGAGAATAGACGTTCCCTGTGTTTTCTGCCCTCTTGATGAATTTTTGTTTAGCTTTGAAGTTTTCCTAGTCTGTCACAAGCCTTTTCATCTGACTCGGTAAGAGATGCCCTGGAGACAGAGAAAACCACTTGCCTAAGGTGGATTTACAAACTTTCCTGACCACTTTGGGGAGATAACCAGCAGATCAGTCACACACACAGAGTGATGTCATCCTTGAATTTTCCCTCTCAGGGTCTACTATTGCCAGACAGTACTGTTCTTAGTTAAACAGTCATTTTTTTCCAGTATAATGGAGAAAATACTTTGCACCACACGGATCTTTGTGGTAGCACCAACCCATATCATTCTTATTGTTAATTAAATGTCATTTATTCAAGTAGATCCAGAACTGCTTCATGTCTTCCTATTGGATTTACAAAATTTTAGTGAATGAGAAATTGAAACCAGTAGAAGCTGAGAAATAGTTCAGGAGTTTAAGAGTCCTATTAAACTGTTTCTGTAGCTGCTGAATTTTGCCATATGTTTACACTCTCATACACACACAAACACTTAGAGGATTCCAATCTTCTGCTCAGCATAATTAAAGCTCAAAGGCCTGACTGTGTATATACAAAACAGTGAAGGGAGTTAAAAAAGCAAGAGGACCTCTTTTTCCATTCATTTTCTCTCATCAATCTTGTTTCCTTCTGAGCTTGAAGCTTTCTCACTGATACATTGTCTGTGGTGTGTGGAGATTTCATTGAACTATAGGATAGCTTGAATTGGTAGGGTTCTTAAAGGTCCTCCAGTTCCAACCCCTCTGCCATGGGCAGGGAAACCTCCCACTAGACCAGGTTACTCAAGGCCTCATTCAGCTTGATCTTAAACACTTCCAGGGATGAAGCATGCACAACTTCTCAGGGCAACCCCTTCCAGTGTCTCACCACCCTCATAGTAAGGAACTTCTTCCTAATGTCCAATCTAAATCTATCCTGCTCTAGTTTAAAACCATTGCACCTTGTCCTGTCACCACGTTCCCTTATAAAATATCTCTCTCCAGCTTTCCTGTAAGTCCCTTTCAGATACTGGAAGGCTACTGTAAGGTCTCCCCAGAGCCTTCTCTTCTCTAAGCTAAAGAGACCTAATTCACTCAGCCTGTCCTCATAGAAGAGGTGCTTCAGTCCCCAGATCATCTTTGTGGCAGTCTTCTGGAGCCCCTCCAACAGATCCATGTTTTTCTTGTGTTGGGCTCTCCAGAGCTGGATGCAGTATTCCAGGTGGGGTCTCAAAAGCACAGAGCAGAGTGGCAGAATCACCTCCTTTGACTTGCTGACCATGGATTTTTGATGCAGCCCAGGATATGGTTGGCTTTTGGGCTGCCACTTCACATTGCCAGCTTACGTCAAGCACCTCATCAAGCAGCACCCCCAAGTCCTTCTCTGCAGGGCTGCCCTCAATCCTATCACCCAGCCTGTATTTGTGTTTGGGATTGCCAAGACCCAGAAGCAGGACCGTACACTTTGCGTTGTTGAACTTCATGAGGTTGTCATTGCCTTGCCTCTGCAGCCTGTCAAAGTCCCTCTGGATGGCATCCCTGCCCTCCAGTGCGTTGACCACAACACACCGCTTGGTGTCACTAGCAAACTTGCTGAGCGTACACTCAATGCCACTGTCCGTGTCATCAGTGGAAGATGTTAAATAGCACCAGTCCCAGTGTCAATACCTGAGGGACTCCGCTCACCACAGGTCTCCCTTTGGACATTTAACGATTGATCACAACTCTTAGAGAGTGGCCACCTAACCAGTTCCTTATCCACCACATGGTCCATCCATCAAATCCATATCCTTCCAATTTAGAGACCAGGATGTTACATGGGACAGTGTCATACACGTTGCACAAACCGAGAAAGATGACATCAGTTGCTCTTCTCTGGTCAGCTGGTGCTGTAACTCCATCATAAAAAACTACCAAATTTGTCAGGCAGGATTTGCCTTTAGTGAAGCAATGTTGGTGGTCACCAACCACCTCCTTGTTTCCCATGTGCCCTAGCAGAGTCTTCAGGAGGATCTGCTCCGTTATCTTGCCAGGCACTGAGGTGAAACTGGCCAGCCTGTAGTTCCCTGGGTCTTCCTTATCTCCCTTTTATTAAATGGAAGTTATGTTTCCCCTTTGCTAGTCAGTGGGAACTTCACCAGAACACCATATCAAATATGATGGCAAGTGGCTTTGCAACTTCATTCACTAGTTCTCTTGGGACCAGTGCTAAAAGCAGCCATTGTCTGTGAAAACATGTCCTGAACTTCAGAAAGTTCTATCACTGAGCAGAGACTGAGCCGAGAAGTCAATCCCTGGACAGAACTGGCTAAAACCAAGACAATGCCAATACATGGAATTAAAGGAAGGAAGCAGTAGCATGCAGGTTTTCACTGCATTCTTTTTTAGTGGTTTTGCCCTACAAAAGGAAAGGCAACATCAGAAGAGCATCCTCCAACTCTCCTTTGATCTCTAGCACCTCTCCAGGGCTCTTGCATGGGCTGTTGAGACAGGCCATTGCATGCTGCTTCGTGGAGGAAGTTGGGTTTGTAAATGAGATGTCAGAGGGAACTAATTCACAGCTGCTGCTTTCGGAGAGGAGAAAACCCTGCTAATAGAAGAAATGATGAAAGGAAGAGGAGACTTAAGAGTATAAGGTTTAAGGATAATCGATAGAATTGTGCAGGGTAGGACAGGAAAAGTAAGTAGTTGTTAATGTCTTCCTCCAAATACTTACGATTTTCAGCTCCCTGGTATTATTTGTGGGTTTGACCACTGTTAAGCTTAAAGAAAAAATGGAGAGATCAAGTCTTTCCCAATTAATTTCTGCCTAAGAACAACCTACTTTTTAATTATGTGTCTTTTTCTTCTAGCTGGCTGCCCTGAATCTGTCAGCTTGTATCATCTCCTTTGTAACATATGCCCTGATGTCACGCAAAAGAAATCCACCTGTTTTATAGTTGATAATTTGATACAGAATCACATGGATATTACAAGGACATTTTCCAGCCTGTTGGTTGCACCTATTCTGCCTATCCTACTTTTGCACAAGATGTGTTAAGTCATCAAGTTCTTTAAGATATACTTTCAGGTTTCTGCTTTAAGATCTACATTAATCTGTTACGTAGTTAAAATGAAGAAAGACCCCCACCGGGTTTTCTTATGCTTTCCCTCAGTGTAATTAAGGTCTTGCATTGATTTCGGAGTTCAGCATATTGGTGTTGGTCAATGACACTGACTGAGGGAAATTGGACTTTTTTTTTTTTTTTTTTTTTTTTT
>VWZE01004823.1:188722-233151 GCA_013396675.1 Eubucco bourcierii | reverse complement strand
TTTTAAATTAAATTGTTTGACTGAAGTGTCCAGTTAGCAACGCTCCAATTACAAGATACCCTGGTGAAGGAAGCAGGAAGCAATACATCTTGCTTCCTAGGTAGAAACCTCATTTTATTTTTAATCAATGCTATTAAAGAAGACTTCCTTGGCAGTAGACTTCACTGAGAGTTTCTTCATTATCAGCTCACAGTGAAGCCAAGGGGAACCTTTCTTATTTCATACCAGAGCTGATTTGAAAAAAAAAAAAAAATAACAAGTGCACACAGAGGGGGTTGGTCATGTCTTTAAAAGCAGAGTTGCCATTGGTAACACAGCTGATTTCCTTTGTTGGAGAAGTCATTGCTCATTACATACCTGAAATGAAAGGTTAATGACCTGTAGTGAGCTGAAGAAACTCCCAACAAAAATGCACAGCAAGGATCTCGTGTTATTATACAGTAGTGCTTTCTACATACTTTTCCTCAGGCAAGACAGAGATAGAAGAGAGCTATTGCTGTTTTAATAAATATCTGTGATAGAATCATAGAATCATTTAGGCTGAAAAAAAACTCTAATATCATTGAGTGAATCATCAACCAAACACTACAAAAGTGCACTGTTAAACCATGTCCCGTGGCAACATCTCTACATGTATTTTGAATTCCTCCAGAGATGATGATTCCCTAGGGAGCCTGTTCTGACAACCCTTTCAGGGAAGAAGTCTCTTCTAATATCCAACATAAACCTCCCCTGGCACAACTTGAGGCCATTTCCTCTCATCTTGTTACTTGGGAGAAGAGACTGACCCCAACCTTGCTCCAACCACCTTTCACGGAGTTGTAGAGAAGAGAAGGACTCCCCTGAACCTCTAATCCAGGCCGAACAACCTCAGTTCCCTCAGCTGCTCCTCACAGGACTTGTGTTCTAGACCCTTCACCAGCTTCCTTGCCCTTCTGTGGACCTGTTCTAGCACCTCATCCTTCTACTAGAGAGGGATATAAAGAAGCACCCAATAAGCTGGAAAATGAAAAGGCAGCTGATCCTCTCAAACAGCCAGCTGTCACCAAAGACACCACATCTTGCTTTCTTTGCAAAACACACTAACTGTGCTTTATAGGGAACCTCTATGCTTTTTATCCTTAAAAGCATCTTTATTCTACTAGAAGGCACTTACTTTATAGTGTGGCTGCTGCTTTAGTTGCTTTCTTGATATCTTAAAACTGTTACTTTTGGCAGTTGCAAACTGTTAGTTGTTGCAGTTTGAACACAGTTGAAATTGAGAACTTCTGTAGTGTGTTTGGTGTTGAAATATTCAAAAAACTTTTGTTGGCTCTTAAGAAGAAACTTTAACTATTCAGAAAGGTGCCACCTCACTGAGATGCACTGGGATGTAGGAGTAACCCAAGTCACTCAGCAGCTCAGGGAATGAAATGCAAGATGTGTGTTTGTGCTGATTTGAGGCGAATTGGAATATTTTAATGAGAGAAATGAGATCACTGGTTGTGAAAAGAAAATAATGATGAAGTCTCTATCATTCATTGGTTTGCTGAGGGGGATAAAAAGCCAAAATGTCATCAATTTGTCCCACTCTCTGTGCTGGGACATTTTCCTATTCACTTCCTCTTCACTCCACTCTAACCTCTCTCCACTAACGAATAACAAGTAAGCTTTATTGACTGTTTTGGTTTCTGGCTGGGAAGGGAGGTAGAGAGGGAGAAAGGGGGAATAACTTTGAGCCCTTCTGGGCAGTTTTTCTTTGTCTGGGAGAGAGTTTGGATTTCTGTATTATTTCTAACTTGTACATAATTGTAAATACTTGTAAATACATTGTGTATATATGCTTGTACATTTTGCTTTGCTGTAAGTATAGCTTCATCTTCGTTCTAAGCCACCTGAGCTAATCTGGTAAATTCCAATAGTAGGGGGTGGAAAGTTTCTAACCCATCACAGGGTTCCAAAATAAAGAAGAATTTAATGAGGATAGACTGAAACCATCAGTCTGTAGTTGAAGGAAAGCTCTAAGTTGGCACTGCCTCTGGAAGTGACAGTTCCTGCCTGGTCCCTTGTGTGGTTATAAGTAATTGGTGTGATACATGGGAACGGGCTGGCTAGGAAGTTTCTTTCCAGGCAGGCCGAGTGGTGTTAGTGATTACTCTGGCCACTTTCATGTCACCAAACAGCTGTACATGATCAGAGTGGGGAGAAAGAAATGCAGGAAGAGGCACTGCTTATATTTGAGTGATAATGATAGGTAGTAACAGAGTAAAACACACATCATGTGACAGCCAGGGATTGTTAAAAGCTGTCAAGTAATCCGTCATCTTCTCAAAGATGCAACTGGAGCTCAGAGGTATACAAAGAGCATCACCACTGCTTCTGAGCAATAATTCTGCAAGGAATTGAAACTTGAAATAAGTGATGCCACATATTAAATCTTTTGATCGTTGCAGCACTTGGATTTCCCTCTTGTACTGACTGGTCTCAGCTGGGCCAGAGCTTGAGGGGAGACAACACTGCCTATTAAATATGTATCAAAAACTTCAATTTATTTAGTGCCAGATGTTGGCAAATATCTTTTTTGTTACTGATAGTAGTATAGGTACTGAAATACTGTGTGAATTTTCTTTCTAATCTGCCTTTACAAGCTGATAGGTGAGCACTATGATAGACCCTAAAATTATTGCTTTAGTCCAACTTTTCCACAATGAGTAAAAACTTCTGGAAAGCACAGATCTTCACCTTGATCTCCTTGAGTGATTTTCACAAACTTGAACATTTTGACCCTGTCACTTAACCGAGGTGTCTTCCACCTTTTTTTTACACTTGCCTTCCTCCCCAGTCGTCTTCCTTCCCCAGCATCCTCACTTCATTTACTGTAAATGCATCCTTTCTTCATGATTGGTAGTTTCAGTTTAGTTAGTTACATAAGCTACAGAAATATTTAAGCTTTATTGCTATGCTGACAAGTGGGGGAGAGGAAGAGAATGTAGACAGAGGAGAGCAACTTAGATGGGTTCAGTGGAGCAGATACTTTGGCAGAAAGTTGCTGCTATCTCAGCTGAGGTGAAGTAATCAGCTGTGGGTACATTCCTAGTCTGTTGCACTGCATGTGAAAACTAAAGTACCCAAGTAAGCATATTTTATTTTGCATCATGGTAGACTAGGATCATGGGTGCAGTCATTTGCTCTACCTCACGAAAGATTAGACCTCTTTACACCACTCTTAAATTTCACAGAAGGACAACAAAGCTGGTGAAGGATCTAGAGAACAAGGCCTTTTAGGAGGGGCTGAGGGAACTGGGGTTGTTTAGAGAACAGGAGAAAAGGAGGCTGGGGGATGACCTTCTCACTCTCTACAATTCCCTGAAAGGAGGTTGGAGCCAGGCGGGGGTCAGACCCCTCTCACAAGTACAAGAGACAGGATGAGAGGAAGTGGCTTCAAGTTGCACCAGGGGAGGTTTAGGGTGGACATTAGGGAAAATTTCTTCCCAGAAAGTGTTTTCAAGCCCTGGAACAGAGAGGTAGATTCCCCATCCCGGGAGACATTTAAGAGACATGTAGAATCATAGAATCATAGAATGGTAAGGTTGGAAGGGACCTCAAGGATCATCTAGTTCCAACCCCCTGCCATAGGCAGGGACACCTCCCACTAGTACAGGTTACTCAAGGCCTCATCCAATGTAGATGTGGTGCTGAGGGCCATGGTTTAGTGGTGACCTGTCAGTTCTTAGTTAATGGTTGGACTAGATGATCATGAAGGTCTTTTTTTTAACTTTAATGATTCTATGATTTTATGATTCTGATGTGTACCTACAGTTGTCATGCCACATGTTGTGTTAGAAATGCTTCTTAGCAATGAGTGTGTGAAAAACAGCTTGTAAATTAGCTTTGGGAAAAGCCCTCAGTGACAAACCTTTCATGGTGAAACTAACTGCCCTAAGGCAGGGGAAAAAAAAAACCCACCACAAACCTCCAGGGAATTGTGAGGGAAAACTACAGGCTCATATAGCTCCATTGCAGCTCATAAACACATCTCTAAGAAAGCAATGAAATAAACCCTTTATGTATGGCAGTAGCATTGTATAGAACATAGAATCACAGAATCATTTGGTTTGGAAGAGATCTTGAAGATCATCAGGTCCAACTATTAACCTAGCACTGCCAGGTCATCATTAAACCATGTCCCTCAGCATCAGAGCTGTAAACAACATAAAAAGAAGGAACAAATCACTTCATTTTCCATAGGCATCTCTAAATCTTTTCCTTTGGAGCAATTATTTTCTACTGCAGTGAATAATTTGTCAGTCTCATTGCTGCTACTTGTGAATTCACCTTCCCTTGACTTGTCAGTTTACAGCAGCCATCCTCTTACTATGTGTGCAGATAAATTTGAATGCACTACCTCATACTGCTTAGCTGCATAAAGATCTTTGTTTTCTACTTTTTTTCCTCATTTAGTTTACATGCTATTCATTTTGCTCTGCTGGTGAGTAAGGCAGCTAAGGGAGGGGGAACAGTGGTATATTACTAAGTAGAATAAAGGTTGACAACAGGTTACATATTAATAGAGAATAATAATTTTCAACCACAAGACCTGTTTGAAGAAGAAACCTCTATAAGGTTTTGTGAATCTTCATGAAAGCATGGCTGACTGAACTCTTGCTTTTCATTCTGAACTTGCAGATTGTATATTGTGCTAGTAACTAGAATAGTCTCTATTTTAATGGATTAAATATTATCAATATTAGAAATCAAAGAACTATAGAATAGTATGGGTTATAAGGGAAAAAGTCCACCACTCCTGCCAAAGCAGGGTCACCAAAGACAGGTTACACAGGAATGCGTTGAGACAGGTCCTGAAAGTCTCCAGAGAAGAAGACTCCACAACCTCTCTGGGCGGCCCATTGCAGTGCTCCAGCACTCTTACAGTAAAGAAGTTTTTCTCACATTGAGGTGGAATTTCTTGATTTGATTGGGAGTAATTTGGCAAAGCAGGAATTACAAAAATACAGTTCTTTTTATTTTCCTGAAAAGCCCCTCCCCAAAACTATACACAAAACTAGTTAAATCTTATTTACATGTTCTAATTCAGTCAGGAATTTTCACAAGGATGCTTATGGGCAATTTTGATAATTTAGGAAAGTCAGAAAATGGAAAAGGCTAAGCCACAAGATAGCTTTACCCCACTTAGAAATCAGAGGCAGAGCAGAGCCCTAGGGAAAGGCCAAGAGAGCACTGATTTACTCAAGAGGGTGAAGTAGGAATTTGGAGACTGCCCCTGGATCTCCTCTGCGGCAGCCTCTGGAAACTGCAAGTTATAATCCAATTTGGGAACCATGCAGCATAAATCCAATGCAAATGGAACCTGCAAACCTCTCTTCCCATCAGAAAGGAGTCACTCACAACTATAACACTTTGTTTATTCTTTGTGAATGTTATTGTAATATGGATGGTTGTCCTTTCTGACAGTGGATGTATCTCTGGTATAGGCTGCTTATCATCCACATCTTCATTTGACTGGTCTTTCTCAAGCAGAGCCTCTTATCTCTTCTTCAGTGGCAGCTGAGGTGGTGAGGTGGGCATGGAAGTAGTTTGTCTATTGCCTCAACCATGAATTTGCCTCCATTCACTCCCCTCATCCAAGCTAGTACCTCTGGTCTGGCAGGGGCAGGATACTGGGGCCTCCTGCTTCTGTGTGCTTTTTGGTGGCTGATTTCATTTCCATTTCAAGTCAGACAGAGCCTGACTCCATCACTCTATCTCCCATTCGGCTTCCCTGGTGCTCCCCAAACTTTCAATTTCGTCTTGCAACTCTGCCACCCAGCAGAGATCATCCACCTGCTCACAGCACACACAGCAATTGTCATAACTGCCACTTGCTGCCAGTGACAAGCTTCCACACTCTGTAGCCTGTCACCTGGACAGCTACACGTTTCCATGGGTGCTCTATCTGGGTTCCCATGCCCACTCTGGCTAGTGTTGAGCACATGACCTTCTGCCTGGTAGAGATAATAGTTATCTCTTTCCAGGAGGGGTCACACATTGAGCAGGCAGAGGTGCTGTTCCCTGTAATCACCCTTCTCAGTGTGCTTCTGAGCACTCTTTGCCCACACTCTCTGAGACAGTGTCTTGCACACAAGAGCTGCAGACTCCTTTTGGGTCTCTCCACTCCCCTTTGGGCTTCCCTGGCTCCAGGAACCCCCTGTCCACCTTCTAGGAACAGGTACACAACTTAATAGTTGCTGTTGCCACATTCGTTGTGGCTTTTCTGTCTGTCTGGAAAAATTTTGTGGCATTTTTATGCCTGTATTTCAGGCCATAGTTTGGTTAGCATGTTTTCAATGTCAAAATAAGCAGCTCCTCACCTTTTTTTTTTTTTTTTTAAATAATTTTTTTTAATCATTGTGCTCATTTGTTTATTTTTCAGTGTTTGCTAGAAAGTTATGGAATCATAGAATTGGTTTAGTTGGAAGAGGCATTTAAGATCAAGTCCAACTGTAAAATCACCACTACCAAGTCTGCTGCTCAACCATGTCCCTTAGCACCACATCTACACAGCTTTTCAGTCCCCCCAGGGATGAGGACTCCACTTCCTTGGGCAGCCTGCTCCAAGGTTTACCAACCATTTTAGTGAAGAATTTCCTTCTAGTGTCCAACCTAAACCTCCTTTGACACAGTTTGAGGACGTTTCTTTTTCTCCTATTGTTTGTTACCTCGGAAAAGAAACTGATCCACATCATGCTCTGACCTCCTCTCAGGTGGTTTTAGAGAGCAATAAAGTCTCCACTCAGCCTCCTTTTCTCGAGACTAAGCAACCCCAGTTCCCTCAGCCACTCCCTGGAGGACTTGTGGTCTAGAAGTACCTTGCTTGCCTCATGGCCACGAAAATATTTATCATAATAATTAAGGAATAACACCTGATGAAGTTGCTACAAGGAGCATGATCACTAGCTAGGTGTGGGCTCAAACATCACCACCCTCAAAAGATACAGTCTGTCTGAGGAGCTGAAAAAACTGAGTCGGGGTCCACATTAATGCATGTAGAACAGATCTGTAGAAACATACCAGCAAAACAAAATACTTTGTGTCAAAAACCTGATGTCTGCATTGTATATGTATTGGGTTTTGTTTCTTTACTGTGAACCAGTTCTTGTCTACACCTGACATGCTGAGTTGCTGCTGGAGCACACTCAGGTGGTTTGATTCAAGCAGAGTCCTGCCCCTACACTCTTAAAATGCTAGACCACAATGTGGACCAAGGCCTAGAGGATGAAGAAATTCACTTTAAAAAATAATGTACAGCAGAAGACTCCTTTGCCACACGGGTGTGCAGTCAGCCAGGGAATTAGTGATAGCCTTCTGAGTCTTACTGTCCTGCTAAAACTTTTAGTCAAGCTTCCTTCTGAATTCCCTTTATTACTGAGAGAAGATTTAAAGTAGAATAGGAAGGTGGCTTAGTAATTAGCAGGCTCCAGCGATACACACAACTGAATTGTATTTCTGCCTGTGCGAGAGCTCAGCAGTTAGTGCCTGTGGCAACCAGCGAGCTTTTTAATTGGTGTATTGATACCAAGAAGCACGTGATGGTTTAAAGCAGAGGGACTTTCATTACATTTTTGGCAAACTTGATCTGAAGAAAGAAGCAACACAGATGGCTGCAAATAGGAGTAAAGTATTCCACTCCATGTCTGCAGAAGTCATTAGCTTGCAGTTAAAGAGGTGCTACTAATGTGTCAGATTTACTTGGGGAGTTCCGTTTCCGTAGTGTCCACTAAAATGATGATACTTCTATTTGTCTTCTTAAGTGGAGCCCTTGCCAAGTGCAGACATATTTCTCTGCAACCATGAAATAGATTTTTTGACAGTGAAGATGATGAGATTCTCTCAGTGGTTTCTGTTTTGTTTCTGCCAGCTCAGAACAGCAAGCAAGCTGTAGTATAGCTGTCATTTTTTTGTTCACCATTGCCACAGTTAAGTCTTACCAGTCCTAAGGAGTTTTCACAGAAATAGCAGTTTGGTTTCATGCTGACAGTAAATGCAGATGACAGTTTTTGTATAGTAAATCAGAAGATCAAAAATGTGACTTACTTACCATGACACACACAACCAGATTAGAAGAAACATTTCCTACTAAGTGAAGTTTTGAAACTTTTTGTAAAACTTAGGAGGACTCTGGGCTGTAGAACAGTGTGGTTTTAGTGCACAGTGCATCTGTCTATCCAGCATTTTATTAGTGGGTGCTGGATGCTTCTTATATTACTGCAAGAAACTAGGCAAAATCTCTCAGCCTTTTTGGCTGAAGAGTTAAAAGGCATGGCTTTAGTGCAGTGTGTGGCAAAGCTGCACAAACTGCCTGTGCCTGTAATTACATCTTCTCCTGAATGCTAACAAAATCCTTTATGGGTATCACAGGGTTGTTTATTGAACTTAGTCTTCATGAAGAACTGCAGTCTTACTGATTCATCTACCATTTACAAGCCTGTATCTGGCTCTTAAGACTCCTTTTTATTGGTATAGTTTGGTAGTTTCTGTCTGGTTTATAGGTGTGTTTCCTCATTCTTCAGTGGCAGAGAGGCAAATGGATGTGAACTGGTAAGCTTATGAATCTGAGAATTTCCCTGTGAATTCAGTCTCTTCAGCTGTCACATTAAGGGTGACATCCTGATGTTTGCCTCTTTCACAGCCCAGCACTTTTGCTGGAACTATTTGACAAAATTAATATTTGCCTCCACTTTTTGATGTCTTGTTAATGACTTGCTCTGACACAGCTCAGAAAGTTGAAACAAACAAATGGTTTAATTGTTCAAAGTGACAGATACAACAGGTTTGGGATTGCTGGTGATAAATGCACTGAATGCAAGATGATCTCAGGATTAGTAAGTCCTGGGTAACATCCGACACAGTCAGAGATGCAAACCTTTGCAATGGCTCTAACAGTAATGCAGCAGAAGTTAAGCCATATATTGAAGGTGCAATTCTTATCAAGAAAGGTGTCCATGTCTTGGGTGGAGGAAAAGGACTGCAGCCTGTTGACCATCCTCCTGTTTCCCCTGGTCAGAGCTGCTGCTGCTGCAGCTGGTGGTGGTGCTCATGCTGGCCTGCACTGAACCACCCTCAGTGACCTTGGTACCAGCTCCAGGAGCACACATACTGCAAGTGCCAGAGGCACAGAGATGTCCCTCTCGTGGATTTTATACCCCAGTCCAGTTTGTCCCTGCCTTCTAGGTGACTTTTAGTATGATTTGAGAGGAAAGTTGAGTAACATAGTCATACATGTTTAGCATGTACTTATTTTTCATCATTAACATCTTGAAGGGTATCAATTTTAATGTTAAAATTGCAGTTAATTAACCAAAGGCTTCACTCGGGCAGGCTGGCTGTCAGAATGTGCTTTGAAGTTGGATGTTTATGTTATCTTAGCCCTGCTTCATCAGTTTTAGCCAAAACAAGTCCATCTTATATTCATCAGACTCCCTTCTTCAGGTCTTTGTCAGGCCAGCTTCACAGATCTTCATTCAACACAAACACCTGCTGATAGTAATGACCTTGGTCTCCAAGTGTTTTAAGTCAACTTGCCTTCTTATCCCATGGCAAGTTAGGTAGTTTTACCACACCCATTAAATTTATTTTCTGGATACAGGGATAATTTTGAGATTGCTGAGGCAAGCAGTTCATCTTTGGGTGAAGCAGCCTTTGTGCTTCTAGGAAAAACTAAAATTGAACAGTTTGAATTATCTCTTTAAAATTCTTTTCTCTCAGATTTAATCAGAAAGATCATATAACCCAATTAAAAACTATCCCATAAACAGTCTGACACCTAAAGCACAGGGAGTTTTGCTAAAGGATATGGTGAGAACAGGATTTAACTTCTACAAGAGCTGAAGAGGACTTAGGACTGTGCAACACTTTGTTGTCTTGCTGAAGAGTACCTCCTGTATAAGAATAAATACACAGATCCTTGAATTTGGCGTTTAGTAGGGCTAAACCACAACTATTGACTGTTTTTTTCTGGGTTTTATATTTTTCCTATAAAATGTTGTCTCTCCACACGCTTTTCCTGCTGGGCTGTACTGCTGTTATTTTTGCCCATGATGAGCATGCTGGAATCTTGGCCATGCAGCTGCAGCTCAATTTGTATGTCTCTCTGGCAGATTTCAGTGCCAGCAGCTGCGCAAAGGAACCTTGGTAACTAGAAATAAACTGAGCTAATGGTTGTACCTCCCAGGATAGAAATGCTGTGGTTTTCCTAGGTTCAGATGAACACATTGTGTGTTTCTTGTTTTACAAAGAGCATGCTAGGAGAATAAAAAAGAAGTGCTCCTGGAAAAATCTGTATGTTGGTGCTTCTGTATAGGCCTTGTGTACAGTACCTGCTGAGTTTCAGTCAACAGCTTACTCGTATTTGGTGTTGTCCTGGTCTGAACTAAGACATAACCAATTTTGTTCAGTTATTTGACTTCCTAGTTCAGTCTCTGCTCAGTGACAGCACTTTCTGAAGTTCACAACATGTTTTCATGGTGGCTGCTTCTAGCACTGATTGATGGTTAGGGTTACTGCCAAGGGCTGGGCTGCAGAAAGGCTCTTGCTTATATTTGCTCCTGTGCAGAACTGCTAAACCTTGAGCCCCACATTGGGGTGCAGGAAGTCAGAGGTGTCACCTGCAGGGAGGAGTAGACAGGATGACTCTAAACTGAGTAACAAAGGATTCCAGTTCATGGATGTCACCTTCAGGATAAAGCTGAGGGATAACCAGGGTCTTCTTCAATGTCCAGTGTCTAAGGTGTCCATTTGGCCTTTGATCAAAATCCACATGTTCTTGAATCCAATTCCAGAATCCATCTGCTGAATTCAGTTCCCACCTGCTGCTGCGTCCAGTCTGGGACTTCTCCAGTGCCTGCTTCCATCAACAGTGGTGGTGGTGACATCATTGTTATCGGGGGTTGGATTGGATATTGATTTGTATCTCTTTGTACCAATTTCATTTTATTGTTCCTATTTCCATCCAGGCTGGTTTAGTTTTCTTTCTCAACCTGTCAGTGTCTCTCTCTCTCATTCCCTTTCTCTTCCATTTTGGAAAGGAGATTGTTTTATAGAGAGCATCTGTCACTCATCGTGTGGCCAGCCCAGCCCTAACCTTTAACACGTATGATTTTCAGTCTATTTTAGTACCCCAGCACAAGGAGGGTTGCAAGGAACCTCTAGAGATCATCCAGTCCACATGCTCTGTTAAAGCAGGGTCACCCAGAACAGGTTGCCTAGGATTGCAATGGCTAGGCAGGTTTGGAATCTCTGCAGGGAACAAGACTCCACAACCTCTCTATTGTCTTTTTTACTTACTGTCATTTATATTAGCTATGGGCAAACTTCCAAGTATTTTTTAAGTATTTCAGAAATCATCACCCCCAGTTTGCTCTGGATTGAGTGCCTTACACACACTGTGGAAACATTCTATTTCACCACTGAGAAATGCACATTCTTATAATGAGATTATTATGGTTACTTTACAGAAATGTATGTGTGTGTGTGTGTGTGTGTATGTGTGTGTGTATATATATATATATAATCCTGAGGGATTAGTTTCCTATTTGCTAACTAGTACAATCTTCAAATAAGCCTTTTTTTTTTTTTTCCCCTCACAGTTAAAACAACTGCGTTGCATTTGCAAATCAGTGGCTTTAAATCTTTTTGAAGAGCAGATCCATGAGAGCTGCTTCACTGTTTTGTTTAAGTTGCTGCCTTTTGTGCACTATTGAAGCTGATGCTTTACAGGTATACACTAGCAACCAGTAACTGCAGCGTTGCTGTTTGGGGTAGTGTCAGATTCTAGCAGATTCTGTGCGTCATTGTCCAGCAACTCTTTTTACTTTCATTTGGTTCTGGATAAGGGATTTACATTGTAAGTGAAGACCTTAAAATGGTACTTATAGTTTTTATATTGACTCACCTGTCAGTTTGTCAAGTAACTTCCTGTCTGCTACCCTCTTCTCAGTATCTGCTTTCCAGGATTCAGAAGTGAAAGATTATATATTGGTCCACTTGTAAATAAGTAGTTTATAATTTCACTTCATTAGCAGTGTCCACATTTTCTGGGTAGTTAAAACAAGAGAGAACATAACCAATCTCAGCTGATGCCTGTTCCCTGCTTTGTTTCTCACCTTCCTTCATAATGTCACCCAACTATCATATTGGAAATCCTGGACAACCACAAAAAACAAGTGTTCTTCACAGTGGTTTTTCACTGCCCTTTGGACTAAAATTCTCTTGGAGGAACATATGAACACTCTGGGTGCATTAAGGGTGCGGCTAGCAGGTTGCATGAGGTTCTCCTCCCACTCTACTCTGTCATGGTGAGGCCTCATCTGGATTACTGTGTCAAGTTATCGACTGCCCAGTTCAATAGAGACTGAGAAATACTGAATAGAGTCCAATGTAGCCTATAAAGATGATGAGGGAACTGGAGCGTCTCTCTGAGAAGGAAAGGTTGAGAGACCTGGGGCTCTTCAGCCACAGAACATCAGACTGAGAGGGGATTTTCTCAATGCTTATCAATATCTAATGGGTGGGTGGCAAGATATTTTTAGTGATGCCCAGTGACAGGACAAGGGGCAAGGGGCACAAAGTGTGGAACAAGGGAGGTTCCATATGAGCACAGGGGAAAACTCTCCTGTGAGAGTGACAGAGCTCCAGATCAGGCTGTCCAGAGAGGTGGAGTCTCCCACTCTGGAGACATTCCAGATCTGCCTGGACATTGCAGTGCTGGGAAACCTGCTCTAGGTGACCCTTCAGTGCAGGGGAGTTGAACTAGATGATCTCCAGAGGTCCCTTCCAGCCTGCACCATGCTAGGATTCTGTAGTAGCCATTTTGCTATTGATTTTGTGTGTAATACAAAAGCTAAGCACCAAAACTCTTAGAAATAAGCTTCCAAAAGACAGGCATATTTTATGCTGTCTTCCATTGCTGATGCTAATAAACATTGCTTCCAGGCTTATAGAGAGTATAAATCCTCCTATCATCTACATTTCTCAACAACTGGTGAAATTCCCTGTCAGCACACCAAAGCAACAGCAGTCAGTATGGATTCAGTTCATTCCAGATAGGTATTTCTTGCTTAAATAAATACCATTGAACATTAAGTTCAACCATCTTGTGAAACTGGATGATAACAATTATTTGTTCAATCATAGAAAAGCTCCATGTTCCCTCTGCTTAACAGAACAGGGTCAACCAGCAAGACAGAGATGAACAGAATGTGGTCTTGATTGATCTTGTAGAATCATAATTGTTTTGCAAGAACAAGGTGTTTTTTAAAAATTGATGAGGTATTCCAAAGTAGTGGGACCTGGAATATAGTGGTGTTATTATCTAAGCTGTCCTGTACAAGACCGTAGCAACAGATCCTCTTCCAGACAAACATTTTTATTATGTGGGTGCTACAGTGGTAGCAAACACAGATCATATTTTTGGCGTTGCAGATGGAAAGGTGCAGTCATTCAGGCCTGCATGATGTTAGGTACATCAGAATCACAGAATCATAGAATGGTTTGGGTTGGAAAGGACCTCCAAAGGTCATCTAGTCCAACCCCACTGCAGTGAGCAGGGACATTCTCCATTAGATCAAGTTGCCCAGACCCCTATCAAGGCTGACCTTGAATATTTCCAAACCGTCACAAACCTAAATCTACTCTTCTCTAATTTAAAACCATTACCCCTTGTCCTATCACTACAGGCCTTTGTAAACAGTCCCTTTTCAGCCTTCTTGTAGGCCCCCTTCAGGTACTGGAAGGCCACTATTAGGCCTCCCCAGAGTCTTCTCCAGGCTGAACAACCCCAGATCCCTCAGCTTGTCATCACAACAGAGGTGTTGAAGCACCCTAATAGTTTTCCTGACCCTCCTCCAGAGCTGCTCCATCAGGTACATCTCCTGCTTGTGTTGAGAGCACCAGAGCTGAATGCAGTGGTAAGCTCAAAAGAAATTCACAGCCAGAATCACAGCTTATGCCCTAATATGCCCTTTATTTTCTCCTAAGAAAATGCCTAAGAATCTATATCCTGCTGCTAGTTATACCATAGAGTAGTGGAACATAGTACAGCATGCAGCCAGAGACACTGGAAATGAAGCTTGCTAATTTTAGTGGTGGCTCAGAGGGTCACTTACTAGCAATAATGTAGAGAAAAGCGCCCACTCACCACCATCTCTTCTTCCCTCACATGAAAAGCTGTTTTCTATGAGGTTCTGTTGTGCTGATTAATACATGCAGTGGAGTTCAGTCTGAATATGTGCAGAATTAGAGTTTGTTTTCGTTGATTGTAAATATTTTTAATAAATATTCCAGGCTTGATATTGCTGGAGAGTGTTTTTGCCATATACTTTATGTTGGGGAGATGCCTAGCAAGTTCAATGAAATGAAAATATTTGCTCTGGCAGGCAAGCAAGTTCTAAAAGAGCTCAGGCGGTATTTTTGCTGCAGAAAATGTCGATTTAGACCTGCCCAACTTCTGCTCTGATTTGTTAATTTGATTTTTCTAAAATAAAATCAAGTTGGTTGGTTCTTCCTTGCTGCTTCTTCCATGTTGAAATAGAATTATTCTATCAAATGTGCTGCATGGTTCTGTTTTATGGCTTTGCTTTGAGTTGTTGGTTTTTTTGTATTTCAAGGCTACTTCATGCTTACTCAGAAAATACATCAGTAATTTAACCTAGGGAGTTTAGGCTGTTCATTAAAAAAATCACCTATTAAATGTAACCTGCTTTAAGTAACTCAATACATTAACATATACAAGAAGTAGATTGGTGGTTCTGTTTTGCATTTTAGTTTTTGTGGGCAGAGAAGAACCTGTACAGATAGTAACTTTCTGCAGCCATGATTTTGTGACTATCAATGAAGGTCAGTAACATGAGGGAACCTAATGGAGTCATTTCATTTACAGAGGTTAAGAAGATTAGTCTATTTATCAATCTGACATCATTCTGAATATATTTGGTATTAAATACTACTATTTCACAGGGTAATTTGGTTTAGTTTTATGCAATGCTGATAGATTTCAGTGCACCAACATTTGTCATGATTTTAACACCCTATATATAAGTTGCAAGTTATTTATTAAGTTATGCTTTGCTGAAGAGAGAGAGATTTGGTATTATTCACTGCATGGAGGTGGGGTGAGTGCAGGTATTCTCAATCATGAACCAGTTGTAAAAGCTAAGGTATTTTGTTTGGAAAAGGGGAGCAGCTATGACATTGTTTGTGGCTAGTGCGTGCAACCCAGAGCTAGCCACCTTCTGTAGCAAGCTCATGGGGTGACTGCCAGGTACCTACGCTAGCCTTGAGGCATTACCCCTAAGACTCACCAAATCAGCTGCCTCTGGCTGCCATTCTCAAAGCTGCCTGTTGTTAACAAGAGAGAGACTCAGTGTGGATCAGCTCTTGACTAATATGGACAGTCCATACAGCTCTTTATTTAAGGTCTTCTAGGCTAGGTCTGCTTAAGGTCCTGCTTTTATACTGGCAGTCTCCCTGCCTTACCTTTTACAGTGAGACTGAGAACAGCTGTTCTAACATGGCTGGAACTAAAGGGACATGGAAAGAAAACTTTCTTAGTCCATCTCTTGTATGTAAACAGTCACAGGAGGGCTTTAATAGTTCCCATGGCCTGCCTCACTAGTTGGTTTTGACACTGTTTGTGATGCATTTTTCTGGAGAAACAAAGGAGTCAAGATCCTGAGTCTTAGTTTTCTCAAGCAGGTAGGAAATGTGCCAGTGCCTTATGTATCATATGAGAGTCCAAATTGTGTTGTGTGTATGACTCATACCAGACATTATAGAATCATACAATGTCTCTCTTGGAAGAGACAAAAGTCTCTCCTGGAAGAGACTTTTCAGATCAGCAACTCAGGACCTTTCAGAATCATCAATCCAGCACTGCCAAGTCACCACTAACCCAGGCCCCTCAGCACCACATGAGGCAGTTGACTTGGTATGTCAATATTGGTACCTGCAGTGCCATCAGATAACCCTTCACATAGAGGAGCAGCTGGCTGCTCTGCATGGAAGACACTCCAGCACCCAAAACTCAGAACTGGCTGCAAACACCACTGGGGCCAAAGACTGCATTAAAAAGAGTTTAAAAAAAAAAAAAAAATTATGCCAAACTGGTGTTTAGGCAAGCATATTTTGTTCAATGGGTTGAACCTCAGTGGGTCCTGCTGCCTTGCACACCCCAGGATGCTTGAGAATTAAGGTACTTGCTTGAAGCAGAAACCTCTTCTCCACACACATTTCTAGTAATGCTGATGCCACACCGCTCGCTGTTGTCCTGTTGATCATTTTTGCTGTTGTCATGTTGATTTTTTTTGCTGTTGTTTTTATGCTGGCTGTTAGATGTTAATCTCTTCAACAGCTGACATACTGTTTTACCATTTAATCATCCTGCTACTGTCCTTGCAGACCTCAGTGTTTTCATAAGACAGCAACTGTCAAATATTAGCTGGGATTTAGCTATTTACTTTAGTTCTTTACATAGGGACTGACTTATGGCTAAGACATGCTTTTTATCCCTCCTGAAAGATACATTTGCTTTCAAGGAAGGATGGATTAAAATGTATTCTTTTTACTTAAAGCCCATTTGCTCCCTTATTTTCTAAGTGCTGTCCTAATCATGTGCATTGATTCTTTATAGAAATGAGGAAGAAGGGAGATATTGGTCTATGTTTTTACTAAAACATATGAAGTGACACAAGTCTTCCACTAAGTGATCATTCTGCACACTTAATGAGTGTTTAATCTTTTTTTGGTACAAGATGGATAATGTTTTATTTCAAATACACTTGGCACAAGTGCAACATTTAAAAGATGTGAAGACTTTGACCTTGCTCTGGCTGGTCTAAACCAGAAGGTAACACTGACATATTATGCTTGACCCTTCAGACTTTTAAGTCTGTCTGTTTATGTTCCACTCACTACAAGAGGGACATTGAGGTGCTGGAGTGGGTCCAGAGAAGGGCAACAAAGCTGGTGAAGGATCTGAAGAACAAATCTTCTGAGAAGCACCTGAGGGAAGTGAGGTTCTTCAGCCTGAAGAAAAGGAAGCTCAGGGGAGACCTTCTCACTTTCTATAGCTCCCTGAAAGGAAGTTGGAGCCAGATGGGAATTGGTCTCTTCTCACAAGTAACAAGCTGTATGGCAAGAGGAAAACATCTCAGGTTGCACCAGGGGAGATTTAGGTTGGATGTTAGGAAAAATTTCTTCCCTGAAAAAGGTTGTTGGGCCCTAGAACAGGCTGTCCAGAGCAGTGGTGGAATCCCCTTCCCTGGAAGGATTGAAAAGCCATGTAGAGGTAGTGCTGAGGGGCATGGTTAAGTGGTAACCTGACAGTGTTAGCAGTTGGACTTGATGATCTTAAAGGTCTTTTCCAACCCAAATGATTCTATAATTCTAAGCATAGCACATGCCCATTGACTGTTACTCTGCTATGGTTGCTAAGACTGAAAGGATGCTCCGAATTTCTTATTTATATAAAAGGGGAGGAGAAAGTTTATTTTTATTAGACAGCAATCTGGAAAAAAATATTTGTGTGTGTGTGTTTTTTTGGGTTTTTTTAATTTGATTTTTTTTTATTTGAATGCCAAAAATTGTGGATTTACTTGGTTTATGCTGGTGGGTTTGTTTGGGGATTTATATTTATATATATATATATATATATATATATATATATTGAATGAAAAAAGCACTTAACTTTCTGTTGTTCTTCTTAAAAACTGAATTTGGACCAAGTGGCTTTTCTCCTTGATTGAAGAAACTTGTCAGCCAGACCTTTGGCACTGTTTGCTTCGTGCTACAACTCTATTATACTTGGGAGAGAATATTTTGAACCAGACAAGTACATGGTGGCAACGGTACAACCACATCCTCTCAAGGAGCACTTGGTGATTTGCCTGGCAAGGCAGCAGTCCATAAATGATTGCCTCAGCAGAACTCAAACTAAAATTATTTGAAAGGTTGTCTACTGCAGCTTTTTCCTTCTCTCACAGTTTTATTACTATATCTGTTTAATTTTTTATTTTTCAAGACTAGGTTTATTGGCTCATTTCATAAGCTTGTAGAACTGAACATTGTAAAATCAATGTTTCTGCTAATTAAGATGGTTTTAGGGAGTGGATAATCAAACAGTACAGTGATTCATCCAAAAAGTTACATGCTAATATTGAGTAGCATTATTGGCACAAAGAGACCTAATCTTTATACCAGGGTTTCGGGATTTTTTCCTTCTTATATTTTTACAGCAGAAGCAAAACACATTCAGTAAAAATTGACTTTGTCAGCATTAAATAGCATAGAGATACTCCTTTATGGGTATAAAAGCCAACACGGTGTGTTAAAATTCTGGTCACACACAGAGCATTTTTTTCCCATCATTTAACTTAGCAGTAAGTGGTGTCTGAATTCAAACGGTCTTTCTGTGTTTGGAAAGAGATGGGAAACTGCAGCCTCTCATGCAAATGAGAACCTAGAGTCTGCTGTCAGGTCCAGAGTGACCTGACTTTGCTTTCCTCCTGGACCAGATTTCTGCATAAATCTGTACTGTGTCCAGTTCTGGGCCCCTCAATTTAAGAAGGACATTGAGGTACTTGAGCGTGTCCAGAGAAGGGCAACGAGGCTGGTGAGAAGTCTCGAGCACAAGCCCTATGAAGAGAGGCTGAGGGAGCTGGGATTGTTTAGCCTGGAGAAGAGGAGGCTCAGGGGAGACCTTCTTGCTGTCTACAACTACCTGAAGGGTGATTGTAGCCACAAGGAGGTTACTTTCTTCTCTCAGGCAACCAGCACCAGAACAAGAGGACACAGTCTCAAGCTACGCCAGGGGAAGTTTAGGCTGGAGGTGAGGAGAAAGTTCTTCACTGAGAGTCACTGGCTACTGGAATGGACTGCCCAGGGAGGTGGTGGAGTCACCGTCCCTGGAGGTGTTCAAGGCGCGTTTGGATGTGGCACTTGGTGCCATGGTCTAGTCTTGAGGTCTGTGGTAATGGGTTGGACTTGATGATCTTTGAGGTCTCTTTCAACCTTGGTGATACTGTGATGCTGTGCTCAGGATCCTTTGTGTAAGACACATACCTTTTGGGGAGCATTACTTAGGGGCTGTATCATGTGCAGGGGCTGCACCTCTTTTTGAAGCAGAGTAAGACGAAGACCAAAATTGCATTCACTTTTCCAGTGTATAAACATAGAGCAGAGAACTGATTAATGTGACACAAGACAAGCCAAACATTGTATCTGCTCAGAGTATTTTCCTCTGTGGTTTTTTAACCAGACCTTAACTTAAAGGAGTTATTCTGTGGTTCTTCATCACTGTAGTACATCAGAATTCAGATGGGTGATGGTAACAGGGGATCTAAGAGGGAGAAAATTTTTCCATAAAATGGTTAATACATTACTACTGCCTAATCAGGGATTCAAAGCAAAAAGCATTTTTCATGAAAGCACAGTATTTATCATTGTTTTTTTCTAAGATTAACTTCCTTAGTTTGCATGATGTCCACTCTCACAAGCCTCCCTCTCCCTACACAGATGGGAGAGAAAGTAGCACAAAAAATTGATTGAGGTAACAAATTTACTGAGATAACAGAATGCACAATTACCTTAGCCTGTTTGAAGAAAACACACACCAAAATGCAGAAGCAGCAGCAGAAGCCAGTGATAAAACAGCTCCTCCACTCAAGCACACAGCAACCAGAAGAGCAGAAAAGCCCAACACCCCAAAAGCAGAAACCGGAAGCAGCAACAGGAAGGCTTTCATGTAACAACCTGAACTTCAAGCCCCATGATACTTTTCCTCCAGACAGCACTTTCATTTTGAAGCTAGCATGACAGCAGCATGGTATTGAATATTCATAAGCAGATTCAACTCAACCCACGACACATGGGAAGCTTTGTAACATATTGATTCAAGCAGGCTGTAGTAATTAGGGAAAACTTTAGTCCTTTTCTTACAATATCCTTTAATAATTCAGTGTTTCATTCTGTGACTGTAAATATTTGAATTTATGTCCCTTAACATCAGCTGGGACAAAGTTACACAGCAAGATAAAAGCTCCTGTGGCCGCTTCTAATGTAGACATGCTAGAGGGTTTGTATCTAAACTAGGAGACAGGCAGGTATTTGCCACTTGGTGGGACAAGCTACAGCATGACTCTGCAGGAAAGGAGTGACCTCAGTCTGGGACCATCTCCTTGCGTGGGTTTTGCCCTGTGTTCAGGGTAGGTTTAGGTGGCACTGAAAGCAAGGACCAGTAATGACAGGGCAGGTGATAAGCCACTTTATGGGGTGGTGGCTGAATACACCTCCCTTTGTATTGTGGTACATAGCTTACTGCTCTGTCCTGTCTGAACTTTAAAAAGTTTGTGGATGTACTTATTTTAGGAAATCTACTTTTTCTGTGGTTCATTAGGGTCTTGTGGCTTGATTATCTCATGGTTCTTTCATCACTTAAATGGTCTTGTGTAATCTTGCCCTGTAGGTGGAACATTTACAACTTCTCTCTCCCATACTGATCCTCTGGTGACTAAACAGAGAGACTTTCACTTAAGCTGTGGCCTTTCCTTCAGAGGAGCCATTCATTAGCTTTCCTCCTGTAGATGACTGCTAGTATCTGTAGGAACCTGTAAGAACTTCATATCTTTATTTTACTCTAAAAATGAGTTGGCAGCTGCAGAAGTTGCTACCAGCAGATGTGCAGACAATATAACCATAAAATCCTACTAGGCATAGGAGAACAGTTTAAATGTCACTTGAAATAATTTTCCTTTTACTATATTTATGCAGTTAAAGAATGAATTTATGGAGTTAAGAATATACATGATCTAAAATCAAGATTAGAAAAGTTTAACTTACTAGTTAAATTTGATTTGCATGCTTGTACTTTAAAGAAATTTCTAACAGGCCTTATCGCTTAATTCCAGAGTCCAGGATTTCTGGGGGCTGGTCCTAGCAGTAAAGACTGAGGCAAAGAAAGCATTCAGTACCTCTGCCTTCTCTGCATCCTCAGGGCTCCTTCCTTATTCAGCAGTGGTCTTATATTTTTCCTATTCTTCCTTTTGCTACTGATGTATTTGAAGAAGTCCTTCTTCTTGTCTTTTACTTCCTTCACCAGATTTAATTCTAAGAGGGCTTTAGCCTTCCTTGTTGCATCTCTACACACCCTGACAACATTCCTATAATTCTCCCAAGGGAACAGACCTTCTTTCCACATATTGTGAACTTACTTCTTCCATGTGACTCTTCTCAGCAGTTTTTTACTCATCCATGCAGGTTTCCTGCCTACTTTTCTTGATTTTTTTACTCAAAGGAATGCATCTATCTTGAGCTTGGAGGAAGTGATATTTGACTACTGAGCAGCTCTCCTGGGGCCCCCTACCTTCTAGAGTTGTGGCCCACGGGATTCCTCCAAATAGGTCTTTGAAGAGGACAAATTTAGCTCTCCTGAAGTCTATGGCTGCAATTGTACTTACCACCCTTCTTCCTCATGTGATACTGAACTCCACCATGTTGTGATCACCAAAGCCAAGGCTACCCCCAACCTTTCCATCCCCAACCAGTCCATCTTTGTTTGTTAAGACAAGGTCCAGCATCTTTACTGGGTTTACTTTACATCTCTTTACTGGGTTCTCCATCACCTGTGTCAGAAAGTTATCATCCAGTACACTCCAGGAACCTTCTGGATTGTGTGTGCCTAGCTGTGTGGGCTTTCCATCAACTATCTGGGTGATGGAAGTCACCCTTAAAGCACCAGGGCCTATGATCTTGAAGCTACCTCCAGTTGTCTGTAGAGGGCTTCATCTGCTTCCTGGTCTGGCAGTCTACAGTAAACACCCATGACAGTATCTCCCATTTTAGCCTTCCCCTTGATTCTTACCCTAAACTTCCAACAGGCTCTTCATCTCCCTGCATACATAAAGACCAACATCGCCACCTCACTTACCTGGTCTGTCTTTCCTAAACAGTACACAGCCATCCATGACACAATTCCATTCATGTGAACTACCCCACCATGGCTCAGTAATTGAGATCAGAATCATAGAATCACAGAATTGTCAGGGTTGGAAGGGACGTCAAGGATCATCTAGTTCCAACTGCCCTGCCATGGGCAGGGACATATTCAAATAGATCAGGTTGCCCAGAGCCCCATCTACCCTGCCCTTAAAATCTTCCTGGGATGGGGCTTCCACCACCTCCCTGGGCAACCTGTTCCAGTGTCTTTTGGGTCAGGCTACCTCTCTCATCAATCAGTTGCCAGAGGGCAACTGATGAACATAAGAAAATAACCGAATTTCCCACAGTTGAAATCACAGTCCAGTGTAGGCTAGACAGACCTGTAACAATTTGAAGTTGCCTGTGAATTTCCGGAAGGTAAAACCATCCAGTGACCCAGTATCATCTTTCTGTTGTTTCTGTGGCAGTCCCCAGCACTGAACCTCACAGAATACAAGACCACATCATAAATAAGAAAGTGAAGAATACTTTCCTTTGCCTGTGAGCCACCACACTGGAGTTCACCACACAAGGTCACACTGTATTTATTCCAACTCTGATACAACAGACTGAATCAGAGTGTGTGGTTTTTTGTGTATTTCATTTGCAAAAAATATTTGAGCTATTACTTTCATTTGTGAATGAAGTTTTGGTGAATTGAAGTTTTTTGTTTCTTAGTCAAAATACTAGCCTATCAGGCAATGGAGACCTACCCAAAGGAGAAATTCTCCATCAGGAAAACTAGACTAGTTTGTTTTAATAGAAGTGACATGGAGAAAATATGAATAGATGCAACTGGACACTTAGAGAACGCTGTGGAATTTAATTCAGAGCGCTTAAGTTAGGCATACTTAGTTACACCATCAGGAAAGGGTTTTGTTACAGTGCAAGAACCTTTAGAAATTCCTGACAAAGTGAATGCCACAGTGAAATGGGATGTTTTTTTAAAGACTAATATTGTGAGGAGCATTGATATATAAGCCACATAGAATATCTGAGACTGGAAAGGGTCTCCAGAGCTCTCTTTTCCAACCGCCTGCTCAGAGCTGGTCACAGTAAAGTCGGTTTATCGATGGAGCTATATGCAGACAAATTACTCATAATTACAATGCTAATTTCAGTTTAAGTAACTTTGTGTGTGGAATATAAGTCTTAAAGTAAACTCCCTGAGTTTTTCTGTATCTTGAGTTCTGCAAAATGTTTTCATGTTTTTGTGGTTTTAGCGTACAGAAAACAGCTGACGCTTGCTGCAGTCTTCTCATTCCTAGCTGTGAGGGCATATCAGCAGTTGAACTGAAAGAAAATGAGAGTATTCATAAAATACTCTAGAAATTTATTTTAAAAGACTAATATCTATTCTGCAGCAGTTTCCATATGGCAGGAAATAGTATCACCTGCACTGGTTGTAAGATCTTGTCTCTGATGACATTTTAGGAAATATTTTTCAGCAAATCCCCTCCTTTCTGGAATCCCCTTGATGGCCATGGATCATGGGACATTAGTCATCAAATGAGGATCATCTTTTGCAGTCTGGGATGGTAAATCCAGCACACAGAGCTAATTGGATTTGGAAAGCAGAACAGAGAAGATTTGTTTCAGGGCTGCTTTGACAGTGCAGCTACATAGTGTGGTTTTCTTTATTCAGTTGTGCATGTGTAGCACTGAGCAGGAGGAGCAAAATAGTGCATTGGTTAGGCAGTAAGTGGTTAAACACAGTACTTAGGCTTGCAGGTTTTTATGTGGAATTTTCTGGAATGTCTTTTGAAGTGCCACAATGCCATCTACTGGTTTATTTTTCTGTGCTTTTCCCAAAGGGGATTTTTTAAAATTTTTTGTGTGTGTGTGTGTGTGTGTGTGTGTACACAGGCAGATGTAAGGTTTATTTTTAAATAGCAAAATAAACAAGCTGGGCCTAAATCCATGACAAATAAGCAGGATCTTTTTTTGGAAGCATATGTATGTTAAAGGACATAACACACTACATAAAGAATCGCTTCTGATCTCTTGCCAGTTAATCTTGCTCTCATTAGAAGTAACTAAAATAATTAGTACTGAGAGATAAAGGAGGAATCTTCAGATTTGCGTTTATGTCCCTAGTAGCTGTTGTGCTGCTCCACTGATTTCTGCCTACAGTCAGTTTCCCTTTTTGTTTCAGTGTTTTTATACAGATAAATGGAAATAAAATTAAGTGTGTAAGCTGTCAAGTCACAAAAACTGGAAAGTGGTGTATTACAAATTAACTCTGACAAGATTCTTCACTAAAAATTCCCGTATTCAGTATGTTTCTCCTAATTGTCTCAGTTGCTTGGTTTTTTTACCACAGACATATCTGAACAGTATTTTCAGGATTCATCACCAGTCTTCCAACAACATTCCACAGGTTTTCTAATAACTGTGATGGAGAAGCATGTATTAGAAAATGCTGTTCCCAGGATCAAGCTTCTCATGCTGTAAACTAGCAATGGGCAGTTCTAAGAAGTCTGAAGCAATTCCTGGTTTTAATCAGGTAGCCCAATGTTATCTATAGGAGTAACCTTGTGTTTCCCACTTCCTGCCAAAAGACATGAATGAGCAAATACAAAAATAGTTTCCTGTAAGAAACAGTAGGTACAGGTAGACCCTGATGTTTGAAGCTTCACTGTCTGCTTTTTCGTGAAGATTTCTGGAGAGTTTTCTCATTAATTGGTTATTTTGTTTATCTTCATAAAATCCTCCTTCGGTTTTAGTTTGTTTTTTCTGTGCATGCTCACTTTTTTCCTAACAGCAGTTTTTCATAATCCTGCCTTTCTTCAGCCCAGTTAGGAGGAAGAGAAACATTGGCAATGGCTTGTAACAGTCTGAATGGTTCTTTAAAGAGATTTGTAATTTGAACTCAAGTACAGCTCCAGAGTCATAATTCAGGACAAATTAAATAGGAAAAAAAAAATGAAGCTCTTTCCTAAATGGGCTGTAGTGAAGATAAATACAAACCTCAGGGCCCTTGCTGGCCTTTCACCTCCTATCTCACCGACATCCCAAAGGTCACATGGCTCTTGCAAGCCTAGTTTCTGTCTGGTATGAGCTGTGCCTTGCTGACAGCTGTACAGCATTTGCAGATCCGTCTGTGGCCGGGTGTAAGAGCCCCCAGTGTGTTGGCCAGTTCACATGGAAGGGAAGGTATCTCTGTGTTGAAGTTAGCTCTGTTTTGTGGCCATGAGTTAGTGCCCTGCAGTCGGTGTGTTGTGCTGGGAGCAGTGAAGCAGAAATGATTGTCCTTGGCACCAGTGTTGGCTTTTGTCATGTAAATGACAGGTGTCAGAGAGGTTGTACTGGGGAGCAGGTCTCGTTAGCAGCCCATGCTTCCCAGTCCTTGCTGAACAAGCCACCCACACGCCGTATGGCAGCTCTGCTGAGGGGATAGCCCTCTGTGCCTCCTCCCATTGCTGTGCTGTTTGGTTTGGCCAGTGTGGTTTAAGAATGCTCTACTCTATCCTGTGCAGAGGAACAGAAGTTACTCCCTGCCTACATTGGAGTAAGGGCTAACCTCTCACTCTTAGTTGTTATATGCACTGGGAAATAACAGGACAAACCTCCATTTAGTGTGACATTAAATGAGGGAGAGTTGGCAAAACCAGAAGAACAAACAGGATTATTTTATACCACATCTTCTGTTACAGTCTCTCTCTTTTCTTTTTTCTTCTGTGAACTGTCTTGTGTTATTGCAAAGAAATAAGAACTAATTAAGCCAGTTGCTCAAAGTGTTTTGCCACCCACACTACTGAAAAGAACACTTTTTACAGAATTAGCTCATATCAGCTGTGCTAAACCCAGTCATTTATCTCTGCCAAAAAAAAAAAAAAAGGACAAAAGTGCTACAGTAGTTTATTTCAATTAAACAAGTTAATGTAAGCTATGCCCTATAGCCACACAAACACAGGTATCTCCTGTTAAAAAGCTGGAGGGTTTGCAAGTAATTATTTTCTTCCTTGTTAATTCTTAGTGTTTGTAGAAAAGGGCTGGGCTGAAGAGCACCAGCTGAGCATGAGATTGCCAGCTGGAGAGCAGTTTACTCATAGAATCATTGAATGGTTTGGGTTGGAAAGGACCTTTGAAGGTCATCTAGTCCAACCCCTCTGCAATGAGCAGGGACATCTTCAACTAGGTTGGGTTGCTTAGAGCCATAGACAACCTGGCCATGAACTTTTGCAGGGATGAGTCTTCTGTCATGGCCTGGTTACTCTTTATCAACCCCGGTCAGCGGGGATGGTCATGCTAAGATTCAGATAATTCCCTTGGAGTAAATACAGGTGAACCGATGCCAAACAGCTGATGGCACTGGGCCAGGAAATGGGAAGGAAAAGGAGAGGGAAAAATAGAGAGAGAAAGAGAGTATGAGAGAGAGAGAGTTGGAGAGCAATGGAAGAGATATCACCATTCCCTGAATTCAGCTCATAGAATTATCACAGGAACAACCCCAAGTTCTTGGCTGCAAATGCACACTTCAGAAAAGGGAACCCTCCGTGGTGGTGCTGGGCTGGTGGAGCAGCATGGGCATGGAGAACTGTCCAGGCTGCACAGGCAGTGCAGAGGGCAGCGGCAGCGGGAGGCGGGGGATGGACAGTGTGGAGCTGGCAGACTGTGCAGGCAGTGCAGAGCGGTGCAAAACAGAGGAAGCAGCACGGTGGGGCCGGCTGCGCGGAGCCATTGGGCGCAGTGCACACACTTGGTCACCTGGAAGTTGCTGTTGCCCAATCACTCCCTGCAGGGCAGGGGCAGTGCCTCCAGAGCTGTGCAGAGTGCAGTGCACACACTGGCCTTTCATTGGTGCTGTTGCAGTGCTTTAAAGCCACACTGTCAGGCCATGTCACACCCCGTTTGACATGATAAAGCAGTCGGGATCTCACAGTCTTCAACTGCTTCTCTGGTCAACCTGATGCAGTGTACCTTCACTGTAAAAAGATTCTTCTTTCTAGCTAGTCTAAATATCCCCTTTTTTAGTTTGAAACCATCACCCTTGTTGAGTCATTAACCTTGATGACAGGATACTGGCCTAAACTTGGATGGGTTTGAGCTCAAGGGCATGGATTTGGTTTTGTGTGGTCCTGCAACCAGTACCTGCTCAGTCGTGAGAGGCAAAAGTAGTGATCCCTGCCCTGGGGGAGAGGCTGTAAGAAAACAGAAGTCCATCCACTTTCATCAGAAGTATCTTGGAATCATAGAACCATTTAGGCTGGAAAAGACCTCCATGATCATCAAGTCTAGTCATTAACCCAACACTGCCAAGTAACCACTAAACCATGTTCCTCAGCACCACCCCTACAGGGCTTTTCAATCTCTCCAGGAATGGGGACTCCATCATTGCCCTGGGCATGATGATTAAACCCCTTCCATAGGCAGCCTGTTCCAGGGCTTGACAACCATTTTGGAGAAGAAATTCTTTCTAATATCCAGCCTAAACCTCTCCTGGTGCTACTTGAGGCTGTGTCCTCCTTTCAGGTAGCTGTAGTGAGCAAGAAGGGCTTGCTCACTTGCCTCTTTTTCTCCAGGTCAAATAATCCCAGTTCCCTTAGCTGTTACTATAAAGCTTGTGCTCAACTACTCACCAGCTTCATTGCCTTTCTTTGAACACACTCCAGCACCTCAATGTCTGTCGTGTGAAGGACAGAGTGATTCACTGTTTCTGGTGACAGTTTCATGGGGACTGTGTAATAAAGCAGATCAGAGTCATGTTTTTTGACTGGGGTTTTGGTTTAGAAATTGAACTCAGCCAGAGCTCAGTGTGTCCATGGTACAATAGACAGCAAGTAGCAACTCACCATCACAAACCCTGACTGAAATTCCTCAGACCTAAAACATCAATGTCCTTTCTTCTCATCTACTCCCTGCTCAGATTTTTGAAGAGAGTATACATTCCAGGGAATGCCTTTTTTCCAGGTGAAATTCCAAATGCTGATGCCTTTGATTCCCAAAAAGAACACCCTGAGGGTGTCAAAAGGATGTTGCATGTTTTGTACAGCTTTCATTGGAATGCTTTGAAAAGAGGGAAGGGAAAAGACAAAAACTCACTTGCAAGTGTGGGATTTGGGGATACTAAACTGAGAATGATAGCTTAGCAAGGAAAAATAAATGCTTGGGTATCCTCCACCAGAGAAAGTTGGATAAACAAGAAAATGATCTTTGTGATTCTGTCAGGAACAGAAGACTGCAATTTAATCATCTGTTAGAATTGTGCCAAAAAATGAAGTCTCATTAATGCAGAAAAATAAAAACTTATTCCTTTCCTTACATGCTTACAGATCAGCTTAACACTGCAATAGGGACTGGATATGTGAGTATTTACATGGAAGGGATGCTCTTTTCTGGGTGCAGACACAGATTGAATCAATGACATCCAACAGAAAATGTATCTTTGGAAACACAGGCAGATTTTCTAAAAATAAATTAGTTATTTCTAGTCTTTCACATTTAATTTTGTCATTTGAATGGAAGAGCTTAGCCTGTAATTGCATCTGAGTTGCATGTAAGATAAAAAAGGACAGGAAAAAAAAGTTTCCTTTTTTTTTTTTTCCCCTCGAAAATACTGAAAAACCTTGTTACAGTCAAAGGGTACTAAAGCACCTGGCAGTTTTTTATAAAACACAGTATACCTGATGCCATCCTAGAACCAGCACTGTGAACCCCAGCAAGGACAGTCTGGAGTCTTGAAGCAGTCCTATCCAAGGACATAGATTAACACAGTCTCATTGGAACTAGAAAATGGTTGGACTCCGTGATCTTAAAAGGTGTTTTCCAGTCAAAATGATGCTGTGATTCTGTATCACTACCAAATAATTAAACTGTGGCTAACAGTCATTCATGTAAAAATTCAGCAGCTCACTGTGTCTTTCACCTCTCAGAATAGAACTCAGTAGCAGATAAAAGTGTTTTTTTTAAATATTCTGAAGGCTCAAAGGCCATTAACAACAAAGAAAATTTAAATTGCTCATTTAAACAGTATCAGGGTTCTGAGTCACCCAAACTTTACCCCTTTATGATTGTTTTGGATACAACTGGGATAAATAAAACCACAAATCTGAGTATATTTAGTTACATACTGTATAGCCCAACCAGATGTGCACAAGCTTGTTCTGCCTGAAAGAAGAAATATTTGCCTTGTTTGGTGCATCTTTCTGTAGTAGGCGATTATGCCAAACTCTCTTAATGGCTGCATTTTTCATACTAGTTACAGTTCTGTTGTTTAAGCAGGTAATCTAACATCTTGAAGCTCTGCTTCAAAGGCAGAAGGTGTCTAGGGTTTTCCACACTGCCAAACCAAACCTGTTTTCTAGAGCAATCTGCTTTGCCTTCTTCGACTGCACTGACAGCACTGAAGAACTTTGGCTGTTCTCACCACATTGGGCTTGCCCGCTCATGAACTGTGTTTGATCTGGGTGAGTGCCAACATCTTCTCTGGCATATTTCTTGCACATAGACCCTCATTTTCCCAGAGGTACAACCAGCCAGTTTTACTTTTCAGTCCTTGGGACCTTTGGAGCTGCTGCCTCAAGATGTCTTAGCTCCTTCTCCAATGCCTCATATTTACTTTTTGTGTCACTCACTTAAAATTATGGAGAAGATAAAGCATGCAAGCTTTTTCATTTAGGCAGGCAAATCTTAGTTAAAAACAGAAAGTCCATGTGCTGTTTGCTGTTTGCAGCTTTCCCTGTAGTCCAGCAGTTTGGGACAAAATCAGAAATTCGGCAGAAAATTTCTGGAACTAGGAGAGAGGATAATTATAGATGGTGATATGCTATATTTAAAAAAAAAAAAAATTAAAAAGGAAGAGACATGAGTGGATCAGTAATTTTCTGAAAGCCATGAACCTACAAACATGCCATATAAATCCTGGTGTAGTTGTTTTACTGCTCTTTTCAGCAGCTACGTTCCTCAGTTTACATCTGCAGTTGATTCTTTCGGTACATTGTATTTGCAGCATCTGACTTCAAATACCAATGCTGTAAAAGCTGATCTTTGAATTATGACAGTTGTCAGGTGTAAAGTGGCAGCTCATTTTAGTTCTGCAGTAGTTCACAGTCCTGTTGGAGCTATGAAATTACTTTATCACCCTTCTCAGTAAATATATTTATTAGCAGTTTATACCTCTCCATAAAGACTAAATTTTCTTCAGTGTTTCGTTCCAAAAGCCTCCCACAATTAGTGATTCAAGAAGACACTGAAGAGTGAAATATTCTCCTTTTACAATGCCACTTTATCCTTTGTGTGTATTGTGGAGTTAGTTTATGGGTGATACCCAAACATTACAGTATTTTCCTGGACCTAATGCAGAATGTGTGTTTTGTGGCAGTGGCTGTTGTATTATACTACTGACAAAAGTATGGCAGGCTCCCCCACTGCCTTTGATGAATTCTGCTTAGGTAGTTGCTACAGAACATAGGGTCCTGTGTGAATGGTTTGGGCATTCACATACCAAATGTCTCAGCATTACTAGAGTACCTGTTACACCACACTCAGCACAATGTTATTCAGGTCTTTGTCTCTGTATTTTCAAGTACTAATGTTTTGTATTCCTTTCCTTGCTATACTTGGCATTTTAATAGAGTGATTTTTCTCTTCTGCATGCTACATTGAGAAGAGATGAGCTTCTGATTTGTTAATTCCCTTTATCTACATGGAACTGTAGTGTTTCAGACTTATTTCTTCTGTGTTTGGCTTTATGAAGAGTTTGGGCTGCTCTGTGGAGGTAGAGGCTTTATTTGTAAGTGAGAGAGAAATGGCAAGATACTGAAATCTTTTAGCAGGTGACAAGAAGAGGTAAGAAGAAAGGAGAGGTGGTAGCTTGGAGATTACCAAGATGCTGAAAGCACATGAAGATCACACTGGTCAGTGTGTTACGTCTGCAGATCTTCTTCCTTGGATGTTTGTTGTGTCAAACCTTCACCTAACTGCTGAAGACCAAAATCAGTCTCTAGTGGCTTTCCTGTGATCTGTTGACATCTTTATACATTACTTGTGCAGCAGCAGAGGAATGGATGTTGCTTCCCCTCAGCAGCAGGCTGCTGCCCATGCCAGCTGCTCCTGGACTCTGCCTACTTCTACGCTGGCATTTTATTAGTCACCCTTGTTTTTTCTGTAGGCCAAAAGGCACCAGATGAAGGAAGTGAAGCAGTGTGACCATACTAAAGGACCACATGATCTTGTCCACTTGGCTTTCCAGTGTTGTTCTTCCTCTGTTATTTCAAGCTTTATCAAGTGTGTAGCTATTTGGAGCAAGGGCCATGTCTGTCAGGACATGTCTGGAAGTATAGTGTCACATTTAAAAAGCCTCCTAACTGAGAAATAATCATTGGAAAAAAAGGATCCCTGCTCTGTTAGATCATCATAAACACAAGAATCCACATGCTTGAAGTGTTTTCCATGTTGGTCATTTGCTGGGTTAGATATGATTCTCTGCTCTTTTCACTGAAGAGTAGCTCTTAAAGAAGATCAATGGAATAAAGTAATAAGAACATTAAATAAGTATATCATCCTGCTTCAGATAGGCTGAATAAAGGTGTACCAAGATACAGTGCATACAGTTCTAACACAATTACATCATTTGTCATTATTAAGAGAAAGAGCTTGTAGATAAATTCTTGCCTATTAGCTGTTTTACTTCACACCTGCCTGCTTAGGGAAAGCCAGACAAATTGTAGCTCAGAATGAATTCTCCCTGCCTTTTCAAAAGCTTTGTGTAGCAGTTGCTGTAGATATTTTGGCACAAAGGAAGGAAGCAAACAGCATTTGTAAAGCACAGGCAGAAGTAAAATAGACAACAGTCCTAACTTCTCAGCTGCATGTCTTCCTTCACTTCCTTTTCCATTCCCGAGTCATTGAAGGGGAAGATCTTCAAAATCATGCATAATTCCATATTGATTCTAGCACTGAAGAAGTTGGTTTTATAATCATAATGCAAGAAAATAGGAATAGGCAACTTCTTCACAGGGTGTTAGAGGCCACAATGATTAGCAATACTATGTGTGTGTGGTATGACTGGTGTCATTTTTCCTCCTAGTTAAGATTCAGCAGTGTACCTGTTAGATAAGACTTTCCAGCTGCCACAGGAAAAAAACTGGCTGTGATGAGGTAACCATTTCTCCCCTGCAAGCATATTTACAACAACAACAACAAAAAAAAGAGGTGGCTATGTTTACACATTGATTTTGAAAATATTTACATGTATTTATGCATCTATATGTAACACAACCTGTCTACATATGTAAATGTTTTTAATTCATAAAGCTGTCTTGACTACATCAACTTCAGTTATCATCTGCTTTGCTTTAAGAAAAACAGTATTTTTTACTTCTCCTGTGATGGCCCTCTCAGAAAATCAATTCTTAAATCATAGAGAGTTAAAGGAATTTCTGTCTTAGGGTGTCTTCATATTCCTCTGCTGTGGGAGCACTTTTATGTGGCCTTTGAGGGCAAATGTCCTCATGCTTGCTGGTACTAGCCATGACCAAGGAACAGTACTGTGTCCATATGAACACACAGACACCTAATAACCAGTGGGTAGTTTGGTTAAATGATAGACTGGTACTTACTGTTCAGTAATTTCTTTTTGCCCATTTGTTGTCTCACATCTGCTGATAAATCTTGTTCTGTAATGTTGAGTCTTCTCTTAGATTCAGCTGGAAGGCAAGATTTAGTTTTTCAAGTTCACAAGAAAAAGCTGACTGTAAAGACTTCTACTAGATCTTTGAACACGGACAAACTGCCAGGTTTTGAGGGTTGGACTTGTCAGACATACTTTTTAAGTACATCATTTTGCAGGCAGAATTTAAACATTGAGTAATTCAGTAAAATCTGGAAAGCAGCCTTTATATTTCTATTTCTTGTTTTCTCTTGATGACACAGTGGTTCATTATTGTGCATTCTTACCTGCAGAATTTAATTGCAATGTCTTACCTTCCAGAGGTAAATTTCTGGGTAACAAAGTTGCTGAGGAAATGGGAGAGCCTTTTTCCATAAAAGCTTCCTGTGATTAATCCAAATGCCCTGACACTGACCTATGCACTGGCTGCTAGCCACCTATCAGAAGGGCAAATGGCATGTGGTGTACAAGATACAAACACCACTGATGGAACAAGAACTTAACAGATAGTCATTTGAGTCTTTAACTGGGGAGAACGCTCCACAGCAGTACTTGCTGTTGAAACGCTTTCCTTGGAGGACGTCGGATTTTTAGCAAGACCAGGGACATCATTGTCCTTCCTCCAGTCAGCCCTGGTGAGCTGCACCTCAACTACTGGGTTCTGTTTTGGGGTCCTCACCACAAGAAGGACATTGAGGTTCTGGAAGGGGTCCAGAGAAGGGCAATAATGCTAGTAAAGCTTTTAGAGCACAAGTCTTGTGCAGAGCAGCTGTGGAACCGCGGTTGTTTGGCCCAGAGAAAAGAAGGCTGATGGGAGACTTTCACACTCTACAACTGCCCGACAGGAGGTTGGAGCTAGGTGACGGTCATATTTTCTCCCAAGGAACAAGTCATAGAACAAGAGGAAACAGCCTTAAGTTGTGCCAGAGGAGGTTTAGGACTTTAGGAAAAAAAATCTTTCTCAGAAGAGTTGTCAACTCCTGGAACAGACTGCTCAGGGCAGCAGTGGAGTCCCCACCCCTGAAGGAAGATAAAAGCTGTGTAGATGTGTTGCTGAGGGACTTGGTTCAGTGGTGCCCTGGCAGTGCTGGGTTAACAGTTAGGTTTGATAAACTTAAAGGTCACTTCCAACCAAAACAATTCTGTGATTCAGAGGGTTAATGAGTGTCTGTGTGTAAATACCAGCACAGTCCTTCTACTGAGGCAGGACATGTTTATAGACATGAATTTGTCAGCAACTATAAGCGGAGGTCTGTTTGTTTTGTCTGAAGTGCATGGGAAAGGCGTGATCATAATGTCAGAAATTCAAGGCTAACAGTTTGAAAAAAACCCTGAAGTTTCAAAGTTCATCTTAAAATGTGGCAGCTTCACTTCTGAAAGGGAACAGCAGAGCAGGAAGCTGGCAGCCCAGCACAGGCAGCCAGCACAGCACTGGAGGCCTTGCTCTCACTCACATGCCTGCAGCTTGCTAAGGAAGCAGCTCAATACACACATCCGTGATTTTATTGCATCCAAGTCAAGAGGTACAGCAGTAGATACATCACCTGTCGGCAGAGGGACAGCACACCACAACTCAGACCTTTCTCCTACAAAGCCGTCTGCTGAATATGATTGACTGCGAAGTCACTTACTCAGCCCCATCTATCTACGCAGTTGGGGGAGGAAAAAAAATGCAATTCAGGTTTCAGCATTTTTCTAATCCCTCTGAGCCTCCCATTAAATTTGCTGTACTGTGTGGGAAAGGATTAAAGACTCTTTGGGCTCCAGAACACAGTATGGAAAAATTAAGTACTACAGCATGGTTTGTGGTAAGGCAGCAACTAAAGTGTGTAGCCTGGCACATACTCTAGAGCAGCGTGTTCCTTTTGCTAAGTGACACTTGTTAACAGCTTTAAAACTTCTGCTGGTAACACATACCATGGTTATGTTTGGTCTTTGAAATAGTCTGGAGGCAACATATTTCTTAACTAATTTGAAAAATAATCAGAGTTGTTCATATGCTGTTACTAACTTAATTCAGAGTGCCAAAAGAGGGAAGTATTTGCTGGCAAAGCAAATTTCTGTTCCTTTAAGAATGCTTGTAAGTGCTCCCTTTTAATAAAGATTTCAAGATAAAAATCAATGTGGTACAAGTTTCAGACAAGGCATAGAGGAGAAATTTTTATTTAAGAGCCACCACAATATTTTTCTCCTCAATAATAGTGAAAGAAAAATGCTGAAAATTTTCTTTCCATTAGCTTTTGCTGCTAATTTGCTGTCAGGCTTAATTTTTGGATTGCTAAGTTCTACTAAATACATATTCTTTGTGTAATTAAGCAAATAGCCTTTTTTGTCCCAATTCCTTAATTGAGTAGATGAACTTTACATGGTGTGCATGTGCATGTGTGTGTGTGAAAAGGACACAGAGCAGCTACTGTGTACCCATGGAGAGAAAATAGGGGCAAGAAAAGGTAAGACAGATATTAAAAATCTAAACTGCAAAATTTATACTTCTAAAATGAAAGTTGTCTTCTGTGCTTACATTACCCTACTTGCATGGAAATTCTTGCTTCCACATCTCAACTGTTGAGCAAAGGGCTGTGTGTGACTATGGACACATCTGACCACAATTTACCAGTGGTATGATGCAGACTAGAAAGATCTAAAGAGCAAGAGGAATTAAAGTGTCAGTGTCTGGATTCTGTCATTGTTCACTCCTCGTTGCATTAGAAAGCACAAAGATGAAGTGTGAATTCCATCTCACAATCAACAAGGCAGTTCCAATGAATTTACAGTGTTACGGATGAACTTATTACGCAACTGTTTTCACCCTTTGTAAGGCAAATTAAATCAGGGATCCAGAGGAACTGGCAAAGCTGTATCAAATCATGCAGATTATATAATTATTATAAATGTGTACAGAAAGAAAAATGTCAGCTTTGGGGCAGAGTGGCTGGAAACTGCCCAGTAGAAAAGGACCTGGGGGTGTTGGTCAACAGCCAGCTGAGTGTGAGCCAGCAGTGTGCCCAGGTAGCAAAGAAAGCCAACAGCATCATGTCCTTGTACTCAGCCCTGGTGAGGCTGCACCTCAATACTGTGTTCAGTTTGGAGTTCCTCACTACAAGAGAGATATTGAGGTGCTGTTGCAGTGCTAGAGAAGGCCAAGAAAGCTGGTGAAAACTGCTGGGTCTAGAGGACAAGTCCCGTGAGGAGCAGATGTGGGACATGGGGTTGTTTGGCATGGAAAAAAGGAGGCTGAAGGAAGACCTCGCTCTCTACAACTGTCTCAAAGGAGGTTGGAGCTAGGGTGGGGGCTGGTCTGTTCTCTGAAGTAGCAAGTGACAGGACAAGAGGAAATGGCCTCTAGCTGCACCAGGGGAGGTTTAAGTCGGATATTAGGAACATTTTCTTCCCTGAAAGGGTTGTCAAGCCCTGGAACAGGCTGCCTATGGAAAGGGCTTAATCATCATTCCTGGAGGGATATAAAAGCTGTGTAGATGTGGTGCTGAAGGATATAGTTTAGCAGTGGACTTGGCAGTGCTGGGTTAATGGTTGGAGTCTATGATCTTGAAGGTCTTTTCCAACCTAAACAATTGTATGATTCTGTGATTATAAAAAAACTTAATATATGGGCCAGGCAGTTCCTGGGACTTGTTTTATCACTCTTGTGAAGCTGAAATGATAACCTGTTTGCTTTCCAGTTTCAGATGATATTTTGGTTTGATTTCAGGTTACTATTGGCCAACTGTATTCCACGGAGAAATTGGTTATTGAGAGTCCAGGCAACACATAGCTCTGAGAAGACTCTGATCCTGATGCAACACTGGACCATCTTCAGCATCCTACAGTGCCACATACAGATGCTTAAACTTACTGCACATGTCTGAGCTTTTCTGTTCAACATAAGAAACGCCTAAGAGACTCCGTTTTTGGCAACCAAAGTACTATTTTGTAATGGTTCGTGTGGTCTGAAATATATTGCTGTGATTTGTAATAGCATGTAAAATAGTCTTGAAATCTGTGTGCCTCTGTGTCTTGTGATGAAATAGTCCCTGCCCAACTTTGACAATAAAACTTCATTAAACTACCTGTAACCAGATAAATTATTCTGCTGCTGACCTTATCACACACTGAGCATGGGAGGTGCATTAGATTTTAGTCACTCACCCAGTGATTTAGTTCAGATTGATCCGGTTTCATTTAAAAAGTATATAGTATATGAATTAGATAACTAAATACAGAGCTCATTTAAAATACTAAACCCAGAGATGAACAGAGTTTGCATCTCCTAGACCTTGATACTTAGAAATACCAGGAGCTGCATCTTGTGGTTTCCTTAAAGAGCATCCCTTGACATTTCAGGAGTGACATAAAAATTTCACTAGTTCTTTCTTCATTTCCAAGAGTTAATAACCAGTCTCATCCTACTTTTTACAATTAACAGAACAGAAGAGCAGAAAGGAGAATGGAAGACTTAAATCACTGAGGCCGAGGAAGTTTAAAATGAGCTTTAAAATGTATTTTCACCACCAACTCCTCTTCTAAATATACTGAGGTACACCTATTAGCAGGAGCACCACATTGCTTCAAGCAAGATTTCCTTTCTTTTGGATTTTGCAGGAGGAAAAGAACCTAACAAGAACTCAAGTGCTGTAAGTCAGGAATTGGCAGTGAGGTTTGCCTAGCAAAAGTAGGAACGTTCAGTGTTCCACTTTATTAGTTTATTGTTTCCAGTTTCTTGTTTATTACTAAATCTGTAGACTAATTAACACTTTTAAGACAATATGGTTTTTAAAAAAAAAAAAAAAAAAAGACAAACAGAAATTTAGTTCAGGTTTTGTTCAAGTCATTGCTGTGCTTGACATTGTTTCCTGATAGAAATCTGCAGGGAAGAGTTGCAAAACTTTTTTAATGGCATATAGGAAAAAACCTTTTTTTAACCACATATAGAGCCAAAGCTTTTTTCTTCTACAGAAAAAGAATCTTTCTTTTTTTTTTTTTTTTTTTCCCCCAGGGGATTGTTGTGGGGTTTTTAAGAGAAATACAAACTCAGCACTAGTTCCATAACCCTGTGGCATTGAAAAACCTTTCCTTATTTCTCTTGCGTTCTCTTTGTTTCAAACTTTGGTTGTTTAGTGTTGTCTGTTCTGTCTGGTAGCATTAAAGCAGAGCATAGACAGTGCCTGATTTAGAACAAACTCCCATTCCTTGCTAACATTTAAAATGTATTTTATCTTTATACAGTGAGATGGGAAAATACTGTGATGCATTCTATTAACAATATAGTATAAAATATAAGGTACCGTGCCTATCTAAGAGTACAAATGTAGTCTCTACCCTCACCATTAAAAGGCAAGTACAGCAATAATTTTCCTCTTAATAGATGTTTAAGTATTACAATGTAAGTTGCTTTTAGTGAAGTCTCTATTAAAATGTAATTTAATTATTCTAATAAGTAAAATTCTTAGATTCTGAATTGTAAATCTCTATATTCACAACTGGATAAGTAAGTTAATGGTGAAGGTGTAGGGGAAGAAAGGTTCAACTCTATTTAAGTTTCCAGTCAACTCAATGAAATGTTACATCTTACACTTTTAGAGGACAGGGGGTTGGAAGTGCTGCCAGCTTATACTCTAAGTAACTTGATCCCTAAAACAGCACATGCAAAATCCTTGTTTAAAACAGTTTCACTACTGGAGCGAGCACTGCATACCATTTCAAAGTCCGAGAATGTGTGCTAGGAGACCAAATAAACAGCCTTAGAAATACCATAACCCTAATTTATAAAGAAAGACAGCTCCATCAGTCAAAATTTTACTATTTAAATCTCTTTTCACCATGTCTACCAAAAAAGAGTTAATTTTCAAGTACAGGCCCTTTCAATACATAATAACTTTCTCCTTGGTAGGAACTCCTTGGTAGACTCAGGGAATGTTTTGACTCAATCAACCAAAATAATTCTGATTCTGTGATTCTATGATTCTTGGCCAGACATGTGCTCGTTGTCCCTGACGGAGGCAGCAAGCCACAGAGCTGGCACTGTGCTGCAGCCTCGGAGCCACTGTGCTCTTATGGCCGCACCTTCTGTGCTCCACCAGTTCTGTTTACGTTGCAATACTGATTAAAGCTCTCTCTTGGCACGCTGTCAGAAGCTTTGTTGGATTTTGTCAAAGCAGTGTAAACAGCAGGAATGGTTAAAACACAAAGGAACGATCCCGTGACTTGTGTACAATGTCCACTATTATCAAAAGTATATCCTTTCTCCTTAGAACAGAAGGGAGCTCAATCAATACCTTTACTAAAGCTACAATGTCTTAGCAAAACAGGCTGGCTTTTGTGTTGAAAATGTTTGTCTGTTCCTGATCTCAACATTTTAGCAAACTATTAACCTCAGCAGTATGCACCAAAATTGGAATGTTTACATATAGTGAAGTCTGTCCTGACTTTTACAGCATAAATTTGGAAACAGCACTCTGACAGGAAGGGGAAAAAAAAAAAAAAAGAGTAAGTTTAAAAAAAAGAAAAATAATTTAATATTAGTAAGTGTTTAAAGAACAGGCATAGTAACTGTTTAAAAGGTGAGCCCTTCTCTGGTGTGTTACAGCTTCTCAGGAGCTTTTACTGCAAATTGAAAGCTCTGTTTCAAAATGCCCTGATCTCTTAGGGTTACAGCTGCCCTGGAGGAAACCAACCCAAGAGAGCAGCACATGAACACTTTATATACAATGCTGAAATAGGCCCTGAAGGATTTTAACTTATTACTCCCACTTCTGGAAAGGTATTTCCTCAGAAAATGTCTGGACATTAAAAGCATTTCTTGAACTCTGTCATTAGCAGGTAGAAGAATAATTCCATGGAGAAGCACCAGGCCTGTAATGCAATATAAATGCACCTCTGCAGCAGGAACCATATGTATGCGTAAGCACAGCCATAAAAGAGCTGGGCACTGGCACTTTTCCTGAGTTTTCCATAATGATCTACAGTCAAATCCTAGCATTATTCAAGTCAGGAGTATACTGATCGCTTTGTTCCATGGCATAATTATTTCACACTCTTAGGGATGTTTGTCTTGATGACCTTTATTAAAAAAAAGGGAGGTGTGTAGCTCATTTCCTGACAGTTTATATTCTCACTTCTTTTTTTCTTTTTTTTTTTTTGTGGTATTCTAGAATATTATAATAGTGCAGGAGCCCTTTGTGTGGAAGCAGAGGGAGCAGCCAATAATTTTCTTCCAGCACTATGTATTTTCTACAACTCTAAGAGGAAAATAATCAGAACTCTCAAACCTGTTTCACACAACATATATGCACCTTCAGAGGATTTTGCAGCGTACGGAAGAAATTAAATACCATCAGTGTTGCGGAAGATGTTTCTTTCCCTACTACTCACCTTTTTCAGTCTTGAGCCCAATATCTAAAGCTTTACAAGAGGGGGAAGTGATGATAAACAGTACATTTAAATGACTTAACTGCTCTTCTATATCCAGGGTAAAAAAAACTATGGAGACCTGTGAAGAATGTCCAGGCTTTCTAGTGAAAGAATACACCCCATAAATATTTATGCCACTCTTTGGCGATATGCTAATCCAAGGCAAGTAATTTTCCCTCTCTTAAAAAGAATCATGAAAAACAATTAAGGTGATTTAATTACTGCCACACCTAGACAGCAGATTCTGAACTTTTGACAGATAAACATTCATCACAGTGCCATATTATCCTAACCCCCTCCAACAAGGCTCTGAACAGAATAGACAATTCAATCCCCATTATTTCCCCTACCTTCCTGCAGTACTCTGGGCTGGATCCAAATCCCAGGGAAGCCAAGGGGAGCAGCAGCCAGGCTTTTCAAGTACTGACTGAAAGCTGTGGCTTTAAATAAAACAGAAGTAGTTTGCATGCAAGTTTGTGGTTCTTCATGACACCAAATGTAACCTAACAGTCTTTTTCTGAATCACTTAAATCTGAATTTTAATGGAAGTGACAAAAATTGCTCCAGAGTTACCCACTATAGTGTTTCAAACTTTTTTGGTTTATATGTACCTATGAAACCATTTGGCAGCTACATCTCCCCTAAGCCTTTAATCCACAGGGAAGGAAAAAAAAAAAAAAAAAACCAAAACAGAAATCTGCATAGATCAGAAGTCTTTAGAGCTGGAGGTTTTCTGACAGTGCTAACAGACTTTTATCATTTCTTATTTCTTGAAAGAGGGGAGGGAGTGTAGTGTGTTTGTGAGCACCTCCTCCTAAAGTTATGCTCTGACTCTATAAAACATGTCAAGAGTCACGCAACCAAATGAGACAAGTGCTTCACTTAACTTTTCACACTGTTAGGCTTTGGATTTTAGAAAAATAGAATTACTTCACATGGAATATTCCAGGGCCGTGGCAGAGTCACCATCCCTGGAGATATTTAAGGGCCATGTGGATGAGGTGCTGAGGGACATGGTTTAGTGGTGACCTGGCAGTACTGGGTTAACAGTTGGACCTGATGATCTTAAAGGTCTCTGCCAAACAAAATGATTCTATCATTAATACATTATATTGAGAATAAAGTTGCAATTACACCATGTATCTCAACCTACAACCACAAGCATCAGCCTGGTGTTTTGCTAATGTGGGGTTACTAGCATTCAGTTAACAAATGGGCATGTTTGATTCTCATCTGAGGAAGGTTCCTTTCACAAAAAGTAATTCTCAATAACTAACAGCATTTTTGCTGGTTTTCCAAGCACAAAAATGTGCTTTAATTAACACAATTTGCAGGATTTTAGATCTGCACAAATTTTCTGAGGCACTCAAAAGCATTTTACTGTTTAGTCTCATCAAATTCTTGTACTTTAAATTTCAAATTGCAGGGCCGAACACATGTCAGTTTCCAGATGTCACTGTTTTACACCCATAGTTCACAGCATACCACAGAAAGTTTCACAAAATCCCATCATGATGGGGGTTGGAAGGGACCTCTGGAGACCATCTAGTACAACCCCCTGCTAAAGCAGTCACCCAGAGCTGGTTGCCCAGGTTCACAATGTCCAGATGGGTTTGGAATCTCCAGAAGAGACTCCACGGCTTCTCTGCACAGCCCATTCCAGTGCTCCATCACCCCTCTAGCCCTCTACCAATAAGCACAGCCAGCTGAGATTCCTCCAAGGACAAGCTCCACACCGCTGCCCTAACACACCCATCAAACTACAACTACACCTTTAAATCATTTAAGAAGATATCCCTCTTCTCCATTTTTGGGGTAAAGTTTCCTTCTCCTGTGAAGCAATTCATAAACAAACCCCAGAATATGGAATGAGCTCCAGAAGCCCCAAATAATCGTGTACTTAAATAAAGCAACACTCAAGGCTGGCAGAATTGCAGATCAGCTTACATCACAGTTTTTCATTTACCTGAAGTATCTGAAGGCTAATTCATACCAGATTATTCCATGTAATATCCTCATTATAGGTTTAAAACAAATTTGTGTAAGGAAGTAGAGTTCCCTATTCTCCCTTAAAAGCTTTCCTGCTTTAAACAAGTTTATGTGTTGCTTGGAAAACAGGAACTTAAGAAGATTTTACTTTGTGAACTTTTTACTCTGTGCATCTTGGAAGCAACTGACACTAGTCTAACAGCAAGGTGATTTCTGAAGGGCAGTTTTTTCTTAGGTGCTCATAACAGGCTTGAAGGTCTTCAGAGGAAATGAAGATGTGAGAATTCAGAGTATGCTCCAATTTAAAAAGGAAAACCATCTTCCAAGGCTTTGCTGAAGGCCGTACACCCATGTAAGAACATTTCCTGCATTCTGACAATGTCTTATCCAAAAGAATTAACCTGCATTTTGAAATACTGCATCAGAAGAAAACAAGTAAAATCTGCTGAAGAGCCGTAAGAAAACTTGCCCAAAACCTGCCTGTTTTCCACCCATGCAAATAAATCTCCCTCACATCACTGCTCTACACAAGGTGCCAGTTAAGATTTGATGCTGTCATGGACTTTGAGGGTGATTTGCCCCGTGGCTGTGGCAGAATGATGGTCACTTTCAGCTACAGCCCAAAATGCTGCTCACAGGTGGCGACCACCACTGCTCACAGTGAGGCACCAACATGTGCGTATCAGAGTAGAGGTACAACCAGTCTGCAAAGAGTTAAGAAACATTCCATTACGTTTTGCTCTGCACATAAAAAAAAAAAAAAGATGGCTAANTTTTTTTTTTTTTTTTTTTTTTATTCTTACAAACTTATTTGCATTGGCACTTTCTGCTTCATTTCAGGACTTGGGACACCAGGAGTAACCTCCAGGCTCGCAATGCAATAGTGAAGACTGGAAATCATGTCAAGTCCATCTGTGTGCACAACAAACCCCTTTCCCAGCAAGATACAAATATGAACAAAAGGTAGCAAAAGAAGCCAAATAAATTATAAATACTTGAGAAATGTGGTGCAAAATGTAACAGGAGAGCTGAACTAAGGCACTTGTTTCCCCTTCTTGCTGAGGACAGCCTCTCTGTACTGCATTGCCACTCCTTGGTGAGAAGTTCATCCAGATAGCCTCGTCTCTGCTCCCCACATTAGGGAATACTGAACTCTGAGTGAGACAAACATCAGTTTTGACTTCACAGTATGAAAGTGGGTAGTACCAAAGTTCTGATCAACCACCATCAGTTAAGTCCTTTAACTCTTTCTTCATCCTGGTTTCAGATTTATGAGTTGTGTGAAAAGAAGTCACCAGTCTATTTTAAGCAACGGCATTTTTGCACAAGTCCCTGTTGGCTGCTCTTTGCCAGACCCAAGCCTGGGGAAGGCAGAAAGCGGTATGGAAGTGTGCTGAATGACAAAAACCAGAGCAGCCCAGTGCACCTCCAGATCCAGCCCCAAAACGAGCCGCGTGCCTGATGTTTGGAGCCATCACCAGCATGGCAAATGTGGGATAGGCACACAAGCCTATCACAAGTCTGACAGGTGTTCACAGCAGTGAATCTTATCATGACACTTCACTGAACTAAAAAGTAGTAACATAAAAGAACAAAAAGAACAATTGCTGGCACAGTCCTCTGAGAAGGGAAAAGTGGAATCCTAAGTTCGATCTGTGGCAAAGTGAGTTTTTACACAAGTTCCTTGTGCATCTCTCGCTGATCGGGTAAATGAAGTCACACCCAAACCAAGACCTCAAAATTCACTTCAAGAAGGGAAAAGCAAAGCCCACACTACAATCTCCTTCTTCTCCCCAGAATCAAACAAAAACCAGTTCCACAAGCCACAGCAACGCAAGTCTACACACATCCACCTTCCACTAGTGAAACCAAAGCGACCATTTAAACACCAGATTTCAGGTACTCTCCGGGACAGGTGCCTTGGCCCTTCCATCAACGGACAGCGGGTTGCAGGGCTACCCTGCGGGCTCCTGGCTGGCCATCAGTATCGGGGTGCAGCAGGGCTCGGCGGGGAGGAGGGCACAGGGCCGACCGCGAGTAAGCCGCAGCACCTCAGGGTGTAGTTGCGACCACCGTTGTTGTCCCAGGACTCTCCGTGCGGGCTCCTGTAGCGGATGGCGAAGTGAAGGGCCGAGCCCTCCCTCAAGCTCGGCGGGACGCACAGACTGAAGCCGTAACGCTCGGCCGGAGGGTCTCCCACAGCCACCGGGGCCGAGGGCAGGGGGACTGCCGGGACGTCTACGAAGGAATGCCACTCATTGAAGGTATACCGCACCGTCACTTCTTTGTGGCCGGGACACCCGAGCACCTGCACCGTGCCCCTCACGTCGGTTGGGGCCGAAGGCCGCCCCAGGCGCTCCAGGCAGACGCGCTGCCGCCGCAGCCTCTCGACGCTGGGCTCCCCGCTGTCGGGGAACTC
>VWZE01004823.1:128021-188388 GCA_013396675.1 Eubucco bourcierii | reverse complement strand
CAGCAGCACCGACCGCTCCCCGGGCACTACCCGCTCGACGTCGCGGGGCAGCGGCGGAGCCGGGACGCGGAGCCGCTTCTCCTCCGTTGCCTGCTCCTGCCGCGGCCGTGCGGGGCTCGCCATGGCCGGGCGCCCCCCTGGGCCCGTCCCGGCCGCCCCTATGGCGGTAGGCGTAGGGGCCGGCACCTCTTTATCCAGCAGCCCCACCACAGGCCCCGGGCGGGGGGCGAGTCCCCTCCCGCCCCTCCGCGCCTGGGCCGGAGCCTCCCCGGAGGGCTGGGGCGACCGCGGGCGGGGGCGGGACCTCCCGGAACGGGCAATACGGAACCAGAGACGGGCGGCCCCGCACGTCCTCCCGCCCGCAGCCCGGCAGCCGTTACCAGGGCGAGGGAGAGAGAGCTGCGAGCAACGCTGTCCGGAGTTACAGGAGTTATGGGCTTTGGGGAAGAGATGGGGGGAAAGATGAGCACCCACGGAGTGTGTCTCTCAGCCCCCACCGCCGCAAAGTCGGGCCGAGGGGAGACCCGGCAAAGTCATGGATCAGGCTTCATCGTTGTTATAATTAATTATCATCTTCATCTGTATTTAGGTTTTACATCGCAGATAACCCAAAGGAGAAGCCCAAAGGGTGCGGATGAAGCTTGAATGTCTCCCAGTAGCACGCTGGCATCACCGTCGTACCCCTGGGGCAAGTGCTACCAGGTCTTCCCTGTACGCCGTGATGGTCGTGAAACGTCTTATCTCCTGCAGCACTGAGATAATCCCCCCACCACGGATTTTGTGTTCGAATCGCTTTCCACGAATCCTATCCACAGAAAAACGCTTTGAGACCTGGAGGGCAAAACCCCAAAGGTAAAAGGCATACCAAAAGCATTCACTTTTAAAAGTGTGATCTATTGTATAAGCAGACTTTAAACCATGTTCCACCCACAATTAGTACCAGCAGTACTCTGCTTGTGGAAAATCAAGCCCAGAGGCTCAGGAGCCACACACGTGGATGCTATGAAGGACCAACTGTCATCAAAGTTTTCAGTTAAATACCAAAAAATCAAGGAGGAAAAAGCCAGTGTTTTAAACAAGTAAAGAGAAGTAGAATCACCCCCAGTTTTGCTTTCTCAGCATGATGTGTCACAAGCAGCATCCTTATAAGACATTTTTATTAGTATGGTAAGATCCATATCTGAGAGTTTTCCAAACTTAATTTTCTCCTTTGTGTATGCCACTGCTGTTGTCTGGAGGTAATTTGTGTCTATGATTGCAAAAGTACCATATTACCAAACTTCCCTCCCTGTTTTTTCTCATAGAAGACACCAAAAAAGCATGTAACAGTATTTTCTGAAGCAGCGCACTTTCAGCATGCATTTATCAGGGGATTTTTTTATGTTTTGCATAGTTTATTTTATTTTTAGCTTCAGTTTGGTTGCCAAAAAGCCTCTCAACATGAGTGCATACAGTGCAGTCCAACTGAGCTCACAGGCTGGGTTTCACAGAGAAATTAATCAAACCAGCAGAAACCTCGCTGAGCAGCCTCTCAGGCCAACGTCCACTTGGCTCCAACCACCTTTCAGGGAGTTGTGGATAGCAAGAAGGTCTCCTTTCAACCTCCTTTTCTCCAAGCTAAACAGTCCCAGTTCCCTCAGTGGCTCATCACAAGATGCGTGCTCTAGACCATCAGTTTTGTTGCCTTTATCTGGACATGCTCCAGCAACTCAATGTCCTTTGAGTAGTGAGAGCCCCCCAACTGAACACATTATTTGAGGTGTGGCCCCTCCAGTACCCAGTACAGAGGTGTAATCACTTCCCTGATCCTGCTGGCCACAAAAGGAATAAAAGACACTGGCTGTGCTAATGGAAAAGATGACGAATACCAGTTGGCTGTCAACTGCTCATCACCACCGCTCGGCTGTGAGCTGCCACATTTAGCCAGTTTATAAAATATGTATGTTGAAGATTCTTTATGTAAAATACAGTATTACTACCATAATTTTCTTGGAAGTAGTATCTATGTTGTGGTGAGGAAAAACAGAAAGGAAAAAAAAAAAAAAAACCAGCCCTTCCTTCCTCATGTGGTGTTTATCCCACCAACACATGCTTTCCTAGCTTGCCAAATCATTAACAAATGTTTTAAGCAGCAGAGGGGAAAATCGTGCCATTTGCTGATAAGGCAAAACCATTTGGATTATGAGAAATTACAGAGGAACATGAAAAGTTCAAGCCAAATACGGGACAGCATAAAATGAAACTTTCTGTAAATATTGATAAAAGTTAAGTAATATTTCATCAATTAATTTCTTATATAGCCTACAACTCTGGGAGCCAGGCCTGAGAAAAGGAGTGCAGCACACAGAAATTAAGCAGAAGTGGTTAAGGCAATAGAAATTGGCAGGAAAATAATTAAAATCAGGCAATTAAGAACGCACAAAAGGAAGTCAGATTTTTCAGTGGTAACTGGTTGGTACAGAAGGGGAGTCATTTAAAATCAAATGAACCTTTACCACAGATGTTCAACTGTGTGACAAACCATGCCAGTAAATATTAGGTCAGGGGGTATTTGTTGTTCTCTCTTAAGTGTTTCAGGATGCATTCTCTTAAAAGAATGAGGCAGCAAGGCTCTACAGTTTCTAAATGACATTTACCTTTGTTGTTAAGGAAATGTTGGGATAAAAGCAGAGGGACTTCCTAGTAGAACAGAGACAGCAGCTTCACAGTCAGGAGGCTGACCAGTTATGTTCAAGGCCATAAAATAAACACAGGATCAACACAACACCTTATTTGATTTCATCCCTTCCTTTTTTCCCAGCTGCCATCTTGTCCCCATCCTGCATTCAACACAACCTTTGCAGGAGCATTTGCAGCTTGAAGTTACTGAAGGATTCTGTTGATGGAACTACACCTCACAATCCAGAAGCCCATTCAGACACTGTTTATAAATTCTTTTGACGCACTTTCAATATGAGCTCCAACCTTCAGATCCAAACCCAGCACATTTTCCAGTCAGTCAAAGAGGAAACTTATCCAACTTCTGGATGTGCCCACTTCAAATATACCAAAAACTCTCTGTCACTTGAGGCTTTTCTCAGAAAACCTCCTATGACAACAGCTTATTTGAAATTGTGAAGGAGCAATAACTCCTAAAAGCTATGAAACAATTCACAGGGATTTAGAAATATGCAGGAAGTATCACATTTAATCCAGATAATTACTAGCAGCTTTTCTCAAATTCTAGCAACTTTTGTTCTAGTCAAGGGTTGAGGCTGGGCTTGCCACCAGACAGGTGACAGATGCTCTCTATGTATCCTCTCCCTTCCCAGTGGGAAGAGAAAGTGAATAGAGAAACCGGTGGGTTGTGAAAGAAAACTAAACCAGTTTGAATGAAATAGCTACAAAGAGGTACAAACCAATATGGAACCCAGCACTTCGATGACAATGACATCACCGTCATCACCGATGCTGGGGGCAGGCTTGGGGGAAATCCCAGACTGGATTAAGAGGCAGATGGGAACAGGATTCAGAAACTGGATTTTGAAACTAGATTGAGGAATTCATGGATCGGGATCAAAGGCAGAATAGAGTTATCCTCAGACACTGGCCATTGAAGAGGAGGCTTGACCCTGGCGATTCCCTCACTTTGTCCTGAAGATGATGTCCATGGGATGAAATACCTTGTTGGTCAGTTTAGGGTCACCTGTCCTGTCCACTTTTCCCTGCAGGTGCCACCTCTGACCTTCTGCACAAAAACGTAGGGCACTGGATTTAGCAGTGTCCTTGGTCTGCCCAGGAGCAAGTCTAAGCGAGATCTTTTCTGCAGCCCAGCCCTTGGCAGTAACTCTAACCATTAGTGTTATCATTGATAGAAGCAGTCACTGCCTGTGAAAACAGTCAAATCACTGAACAGAACTAGCTGCATTTTAGCTCAAATCAGAACACTTCTGAACAATCTTGTTGCTTCACTTTGAAAATCATTTAGTTATTCATCCCAGTTTTAAGTCATGTTGCTTGTACAAAAATGGCATGGAAGATATCTCCTCAATTATTAAAAAAACCTCACATGCTTCTTACCCTGTGGGAAATTGTAGCTGCTTTGTGGTTTTAGTAAGGATAGGATTCCAGTTTGCTATGTTCATGAGGACAGTCAAACACCAAGTGAAAAACTCTATACTGCTCTTCATAAAAATTATTCAGTAGTTAGATTGTTAGACCTCAATTTCTTCTTTATGCAGGAAGACCAAGCAGCTGTACTCCAAAAAAAAAAAAAAAAAAAAGGCATTACATCTGCAATGGAAACAGTACTGAAATGGAAACAAGGATTTGGATGTGATTGAGTTTCCCAATCTTAAATAAAAGATTTTAATTTCTGCAGGATGCTCAGCAAGCAAAATCTTTCAGGGCTTTGAGTCTCAGACAATGACTTTTATAGATGTCTCAGCAGACCTGAATCTGACATTCCTTATGGGATGTAGAGATTACTTTAAATACCTGAAATATATTTATTCTTGTTTCCCTGAATCACAGCAGTGGGTGTATTTCCTGCATTGGCATGAAATACCCTTTTCAGTTCCTAATATTGAGTATATGGAAAAGATTCCAAGTGCTTGAACAAACACTAAATTCAGACTAGAGTTGGCCTTAACTGTGACAAAACTCATGTTGCACACAAACTTTCCATTCACTAAGGTTTCTGAAGTGTTACTTGATTATATGGCCAGATTTGGTTTAATACCTTTGATATTTATAAGATATTTAGCTAAACTTTTCATGTTCATGTGGTACACTGCAAATCTTGTGTTGTTTGTCAGACTTTTAATCAGTTAATTATATTATGATAAAACCCCTCACGTGTACAAGCTGACATCCTAACAGAGAGACTTGCTGTTGCAGTTCAACCATTCAACCCAAGCAGCCAGTCTTTGAAATAGGAAAGTTCAGACTATTAGTGAGAAAAATGGTTTCAGATTCCCAAAAGGATTCGCAGCACAGGAGCTGAAAAGGGTTTTGTTTTATGGGTTTTGTTTGGTTCAATGCGGACCTCCAGAAAGCTGCAGAACCATAGCTCTTTCAAAGGTTTCTGATGAACACGAGGATCCAGCTTCTCACACGTAAAACTTTTATGTTTCTGTGTATTTTTTTTATTTAGCAATCTAGGAAAAAATATATTTTGTATTCAATTCTTGCCCTATATTGTTAGAATAGTGCTTTGGACCTCCATGAAGAAGCTCTCCATCTAATCCAGTGTAGTTTGGTGTAAAAAGCATTCTAACTCTCAAACTACTGCTGGGCTGTTAAAACAATCAATTATTTTCTTGCCATCTGTCTTAAATTGCTGGATTTTTCTCCTGCCCTGACACATATCAGGCTGACTTTGAAAACCAGAAAACAATGTCTTCTTAAAACTCAGTAAGGGAGCTTATTCAAACAGAAGACTTATTTAGCTCTTCACTAGGGACACTCCAACATTCCAAATGCTTAACATACCCTCCAAAATGACCTCCTAGAAAGTACAGAAAGCATAAATGACATCTCTAGAGCAGCTTTTCAAATTGTTAGCACATAAACCAGATATCTGAGGCATTAGAATTTTTACCCCTCAAAAGCATTAGAAATGAGAATTTAGAAATGAGAATTGAAAATGAGACACGAAAATGGAAACTGATATGAACTTGTACCCACATTAATTCTGTTCTGTATTTCTGTGTTTATCTTTGTCACAAGCAACAAGACGTGGAGCTCACTCAAAGTCAATAGTGACATGATTTCATTTGGACTCTCCTAGGACAACAGAATTGCCTGGCTGCTCAGAAAGACTTTCATGACGTCAGCTGGCAAACACTGCAGGTGTTCAGAGCTGCGTTTGACGTTGTATCAGAACTCTGCTGGTGTTTAGAGTTGTGTTTGACGTGGCATCATGGAATGAGAAACTGACCTCATCAGCTCAGACGTCTCCCTGTCTTTTGGCAAAATAGAGTTGTGCAATATCTCCTGTTCTAGTAATTCCTGGGAAATGCCAGCCAACTGGGTGAGTCTATGTCAGTCTCATTTCTTTTCCTGGACTTAAAACATGGGAGTAGGTTTTCCAAGTAATCTTGTTGTATGAACTTGGTGTTAGAAATTGTTTAGTTGAAGGTGTAGTTTTCCAAGCTTCTAAAAAGGAAGGAATGTAGCCTTGTCTCTTTGCAGTTCCCCAGGACTGCCTCAGTTCCAGTTTGTTCTCAATTGCTAAGCTGTGATACTACAGAGAAAAACAGGTACCTGACAGAGTAGATATTGCAAGACAGAATATTTATCTGATAGACTATATAATCTGTGAGAGAGAGAATGCTTATCACAGCCACGCATATTGATTCTTACAATTTACAAACATTGGAACCTCCGTTGGTGTACCTGTATGCTAGCAGCTAGGTATCTGTAACACAATACTACTGCAAAAAGCACAGAAGACTTCGGAGTTCAATTTTAGTCAGTGAATAGATGATGTAGTGGCCTGGACAAAGAGAGATTTGAATTTCAAAAGAATGCTAATAATTTTTAGAATAGAAAGATTTAAAAAAAAAAAAAAAAAGAGCAGAAATAAGTGCTGCTTTAATATTGCTGTACCATTCTAACCAGTAAGCCTATGCTGGAAAACTCTTGAGTGGATGAATGCAGGCAGGCTCAATCCAGTGGTTAAAAAACAACAAAAAAAAAGGTGGAGGGTTCTGTTTCACTGACTCTAAATACAATTAAGTTCCACTGTCCCAGTGAATTCTGTCCCACAGCTTCAGCACCTTCAGTAGGAAAGGCAGAAAAGAATCTCTGCCTGGTGGTGTAGCTGATTGTAACAGCTTTTAAATTGTATTTAATTACAAATGCATTCTTCTCCAGCAATCAAATGAGAAAATTTAGTAACAGGTAAAGAATCACCTGTCCTGCAGACTGAACCACCTAACACTTTAAAATCAGAAAACACTTTAAAATTGGAAAACACTTGAAAAACAACACCTTCTATGTGAAGCAAACCAGAGCTGAAGCCTGTCATCACTTCTTCTGATTTTGGCTAGAGGTCTCAGTGCTCACCACCTCAGAAATCTAACTGCTTGGTTTCTGGCATAGAAAGTTAGCCAGATCACAGAATCACAGAACTTTAGAGGTTGGAACTCTCAAGGGGGTTGGAACTCAAGTCCAACCCCCTTGCCAAAGCAGGATCACCTAGGGTAGTCCACACAGGAATGCATCTAGGCAGGTTTTGAAAGTCTCCAGAGAAGGAGACTCCACAACCTCTCTGGGCAGCCTGTTCCAGGGATCTGTCACCCTCACTGTAAAGAAATTTCTCCTCATGTTGAGATGAAACTTTCTATGTTCCAATTTGTAGCCATTGCTCCTTGTCTTATTGCTGTTGACCACCGAAAAGAGATTGACCTCATCCACTTGACACCCACCCCTCAGATATTTATACGCATTGACAAGATCTCCTCTCAGTCTTCTCCAGACTAAACACCCCCAGGTCTCTCAGTCTCTCTTTGTAGGGGAGATGCTCAAGTCCTACAATCATCCTCGTGGCACTCCACTGGACTCTCTCCAGCAGGTCCCTGTCTCTCCTGAACTGAGGAGCCCAAAACAAAACACAGTATTCTGGGTGTGTCAGCCACACTCCCCTAGTTTTGCATCATCAGCAAACTTGCTGAGGGTACACTCAATCCTCTCATCCAGGTCACCGATAAAGATAATTGAACCAAACTGGACCCAGTACTGCTCCCTGGGGAACAGATGTGGTAGGTGACTCAGTTAGCTGAAGCAGTTTGCAGCACAGCATTAGTAGGTGGTTTATGTGAGGAGCAGCCATACGATTTAGCTTTTTAGGCTAGAAATCATTTGTGGATGTGTCAGGACCTTTCCTGCATACTTTGCAATTTGAAGCAAATAAAGTCCAAGTCCTCCAGCCATATCAGTAGAATCAGATTGTGGCATTAAAGACTTATCAAAGAATATGATTATGATTCATATCATCATGCATTGGGACTGCAACCTTAATAAAGCTTTTTTAGGCTCCTTGTTCCCAGTACCAGCTTGGCAGAACTCAGGGCACTTCAATTTTTGAACCATCTGCAGATAATACATAGTTCACAGTATCATATAGTAAATATTTAAGTTTAGCTAAATATGTTTCCTTTACTGGTATCTGGGCTACTAATCTGCTCCAACTCTGCTTCTGTCTCCATTTTCATATCCAACTAAAACAGAAAGACAAATCCCACATGTCTCCTATTTCTTTTCACTTCTAAACTGACAAGACATTTAAAGGCTGCTACTTCCGTGACTCACTGCATCATTTCTCATGTCTCTATAATGCGAGAGTGTAAATGCAGTTGAATGGTGCCAAAACTGAGTCATTTATCTTTTTACTTGGAGAAGCAGAAGGAGTCAACTAGCTTCAGTTGGAAAATATTTCAAGAAGACATGCTGAAAGGAGTTAAAAACAATTCATTCAAAAGAAGACACTTTGTGTTCAAATTACAGTGATAGATCTAAAGGAAGTGATTGTCCCCCTGTAGTCTGCGCAGGTAAGGTCACACTTCAAATACTGTGTTCAGTTTTGGGGCTCTCACTACAAGGAGGACAATGAGTTGCTGGAGCACATCCAGAGAAGGGCAACAAAGCTGGTGAAGGCTCTGGAGAACAGGTCTTATGAGGAGCAACTGAGGGAAATGGAGTTGTTTAGCCTGGAGGAGACTTTCTCACTCTCTATAGCTCCTTGAAGGGAGGTTGGAGAAAGGTGGGGGTTGGTCTGTTTTCCCTATTAACAAGTGATAGGACAAGAGGAAATAGCCTTAAGTGGCACCAGGGAACATTTAGGTTAGATATTAGAAGAAACTTCTTCCCTGAAAAGGTTATTATAAGCTGGAATAGGCTCCCCAGGGACGCGGTTGAATCCCCATCCCTGGAGGTGTTTGAAAGATGCATAGATGTGGTGCTGAGACACATGCTTTAGCACCTGACATGGTAGAGTTAGATAATGGTTGGACTTGGTGATCTTAAAGGTCTTTTCCAAACAAAACAATTCTGTGACGATTCTGCAAGGACGTTCCTAAGAAGTGATGCTGTTCACACCCTGCTGTCCCCCAACCAAACAACAGAAATGCAGGAGGACAAGTAGTGAACAGAAAGCTTTTACTGCACTATGTTATCCTGGTCTCGACAGCAGTAAGTAGATCACTGTCCACTCATCATGTTGGACTTGGTTTAGACCATAAATGACTGGTGTTAAAGGAGTAATTCCAAATTTATGCTGCTGTACATTAAGTGCAGGACAGAACTGAGTCGGTATCATACACTGTAGAGTTTCAATTAGAAACTGTTTCCTTGTAGCAAATGTTCCCTCTCCTCCATATACAACTGTTTCCTAATCATGTCATCATGCTCAGATCCTTTCCATCCCACCATCTTACTTGCAGACCTAAGAATAACTCCACAAGATTAAAAGTAGCAAGGACAATCTTAGGGAATCAAATCCAGAGTCCTTAGTTATCCTGTGGAGTGATTTATTAATCATTGTCACAACCAAGGGGAAACAACAAACTAATTAACTGAGCAATGGATTCATTTTCATTCTGAATACTGAATGGATTCAGCAATTACCTCAAAGACCTAGTTCAAGAGTAATTTTCTCTTCTTTTTACCCATTTTCCTGAATATTGCACTTTATTTTACATACTGCTTTTTTCTTATACAAATGAAGAAAAAAAAAAGGGATTTCTTACTGGTTCTACAAGCAGAATGCATCCATTCCCCAACAGAAATCCCTTCCTTCTTACTCAAAGAACAAAAGCTTTATCTTAGCCAAGTGCAAATACTTTTAACTGTGAAGCCTGTCTTACTTTCAAATGGGAAGATTAATATTTAACATTCCATGTATCTTTCCTGCCATATGTTCAGGGGGTGTCTTATCCTTATGGTTTACAACCAAACATGTAGTCATCGTTTCTTGATTAATGTTACAGAACAGGAAGATCCATAAAGTGTTGGCACTAAACTTGCAACAAGATGCAAGTCACTTCCTTTATCCCGAGGTAGAGAAAAGCAGTGAGGTGGTAACCCTGCAGTATGTTTTGCAAAGAGCAATGAAAAAAGGCAGCAGTGTTTCTTTGTCTCATTATGGGAGAGGGAGGAGGAGACATCTTTATGGCCCATGGAAGGTCAAAGTGGATGTGGAATCACTCTCTGGAAGACTTCCCAGAAGATGAAGGAGAATCATGACCAGAGTTTCCTGCCTTTTGCAAGGAAGGGTGAAAGAACACTGAACCAGGCTGCCCAGAGAGGTTGTGGAGTCTCCTCTGCAGAGATTCTAGACCTATTACTATCCTGGGCAACTTGCTCTAGGTGACCCTACTTTAGGAGCGAGGTTGTACTACTAGATGATTTCCAGAGGCCACTTCCAACCTCCACCATTCACATTCTGTGAAGTTTGAATGGGAAACAGATTCCTGATTCTTTCTCAGCCGCACAAAGGGCATCTTGTAAGAGTGCACATGCCTCACATTAGCCTTCATGTAGAAATAATGAGCCTTCTAGAGAGAAAGTGCATGAAAATTCACCATCATTATACAGAGCTCAGACAAAATCTGAACCTTAGGAGGCAACTGGTGCTGAAGGCCCTACTTGAATATAGATGAAAAACACTCTGCTCCCCAAAACTTTATCAGATTAGTTATCCTTCTTATTGCTTCTCCCACTGCACTATCACAAAAGAGACTGTGAGGTTTCCCAGATTTAACTCCAAACGAAATAGTTCAGGTGGTTGGTTGTTTTATTTTAAATTGCATTTAAACCAATGAGTTGATCCATGGTGATTATTCACTGTTCTTCCTGGCTTGAGCAGCAGCTCTGGGAATAGATGAGCAGAAACTTTGTTTGTACCTCATTGGAAAGCAAGTTGGAGTGAGATGTAAAAACAGTATCTAAACCTGACTATCCATGTCATCATCACCTTTCCACTTTCCTCAATGAAAAAAAAGAGTTGACACTGATCAAGTAAATTACTGCTTTTCAGTCTAACACACGTTATTAATTTAAGATGAACAAAGCACCAGAGGTACCTGTTTGTTTCTCCTTTGCAAAGTACTAATAGCCAAGATTAAAAGATTTAGACAACTTCCTTCTTTTCTGGAGTCAATGGTATTTAAGAAAGTGACTAAAGACAATTTTAATAGGATGAGAATGGTTTGGGCTGGAAGGGACCTTTAAAGGTCATCTAGTCTAACACCCCTGCCATCAGCAGGAACGCCTGCAACTAGGTCAAGTTATTCAGAGCCTCAGACAACCTCACCTTGAACATTTGCAGGGATGGAGCATTTACCACTTCTCTGGGCAACCTGGGACAGTGTCTCACCATCTTCAGCGTAATAAATTTCTTTCTTGTATCAAATTCCCTCTTTCAGTTTGAAAACATCACCTCTTGTCCTGTCACAAGAGGCTCGGCTAAAAAGTCTGTCTCCATCTTTCTTACTGTCCCCTTTATGCACTTAAAGGCTGCAATAATATCTCCCCAGAGCCTTCTCTTCTCCAGGCTGAACAACCCAAACTTTCTCAGCCTGTCCTCACAGTGTTTCATCTACTGATCATTGTTGTGACCTCCTCTGGACATGTTCCAACATGTCTGTGTCCTTTCTGTGCTGAGGTCTCTAGAGCTGGACACAGCACTTCACTTGAGGTCTCACAAGAGCAAAGCAGCAGAATCCCCTTCTTCAACATGCCGGCCATTTTAATTCATCTTAAAGATACCAATTTCAAGGTATCTGTGACAAATACTTGTTCAGATTTGATTTTATGGAACTGCACGTCTTTTAATCGTGTTCTTTTGAAATCAGAAAATCCAGCAGAACAGAGAAGTCAAAACTGTGCTTCAATGGGGAAAAATACACAACAAAGAAACAGTTGGGCTTCACAACTAGAGATGTTGTACACCTTGTGAAGATCAGACTTTTCTTTCCAAACTCAGTCATTTTATAGATAAACAGAACCAGATTTCCCCAGTCCTAAGAAATATTTCAGAGATCCTTTCTTATGCCAGGCTATTAGCATGGGTTGCCTCGGGGCATTGCCTTCCTCTTGCTTACAGCCTGTAACTGCACATACATAACACATTACCCTGTCCTGGGTTAGAAATTCTGGGGGGAAATTGTGATAGCTTTACAAATTTAATTATGTCAAATTTAAAATGTGTTTTGGGGTTTTTTTGGGTATACAGAAACCCCACATCAAATTAGTCACAGAACTGTTAACAACCACTATAAAAATGTCAGCATTTACCAAGAATTAGTGTACATAAATACAGCCTACTTAAGGACAGAAATTCTCTATGTTACAGCACAGGCTGCTGCTAAATGTTGGAGAGGTGTTTAATGTAATTCAATATTTTCAGGAAGTTCAGATAAAGTATAAGTAAGGGTTGGGTGAAAACTGCTTGACATATGAATCAAACTAACTGAACACTGATGCAAATCCTTCAATGGTCCACTGAGCTGCAGTGAGCTACACTCCTGCCAAAATCCCTGAAATACTGACTTATCTCTGTGTATGCAACCATGAATCTCGACTCTCTTGACCCTTCTTCAGCCTTTTTCTCATTCCTTTTCCTATCCTTGTGTCCCTACCAGAAGGTGTAAATTCTACTACCACAGAGAAGCTTGCAAAAAAAACCCCAAACAAACAATGAAATTCCAAAGATTGTTTTGTGTACAGAGAAATTCTCTCTCTGTATCTCTGGGCTTCTTGATCAGAGTCTTGAACTTTTCACCCCTTCAGCAGAACAGGCTTTCTGATCATTGCAGTGTGATGCTTCTCTGTGCACACAGGCTTCTGCTTGTGGATGTGATAATAAAGGGCAACAATCCTGGAGTGCTTTCCCTATTAATGGCTGCACACAAATTAGAAGACTACTGTGACTGGGTATAATCAACATGGCTTCTCCAAGGGCAAATCGTGCCTGACAAACCTGGTGGCCTTTTATGACAAAGTCACAACATCAGTAGACAAGGGCAGAGCAACTGACATAATTTACCTGGACCTGAGCAAAGCCTTCAACACTGTCCTGCATGACATTCTGGTCTCCAAGCTGGTAAAACATGAGTTTGATGGATGGACAACTCAGAGGATAAAAAACTGACTTGGCAGCCACACCCAAAGAGTGGCTGCCAATGGATCTATGTCTAAGTGGAGGCCAGCGGTGACAAGTGGAGCCCCTCGAGGATCAGTACTGGGACCAGTCTTGTTTAACATCTTCATTTGGTGACATGGGCAGTGGCAGTGAGTGCACCCTCAGCAAGCTTTCTGACGACACCAAGCTGTGTGATGCAGCTGACATGCTGGAGGGCAGGGATGTCATCCAGAGGGACCCTGACAGGCTTGAGAGGTGGGCCCAAGCCAATCTCATGAAGCTTAACAAGGCCAAGTGCAACATCCTACATGCAGGTTGGGGCTACCCCAGGCTCCAATATAGGCTGGGCAATGACTGGCTTGAGAACAGTCCTAAAGAAAAGGACTCAGGCGTGCTGGTGGATGAGAAGCTCAACATGAGCCACCGGTGTGCACTTGAAGCCCAGAAAACCAATTGTATCCTGAGCTGCATCAAGAGAAGCATGGCCTGTAGGTCGAGGGATGTGATTCTCCCCCTCTGTGCCACTCTGGTAAGATCTCACCTGGAGTACTGTGTACAGTTCTGGAACCCTTATTACAAGTAAGATACGGACATACTGGAACATGTCCAGAGAAGGGCCACAAGGATGATCAGAGGGTTGGAGCACCTCTCCTATGAAAGAGTTGGGATTATTCAGTCTGGAGAAGAGAAGGCTCCAAGGAGACCTTATTGTGGCTTCCCAGTATCTGAAGGGGGCCTACCAGAAAGTTAGTGAGGGATTTTTTAAGGTGTTAGGTAGTGATAGGACTAGGGGGAATGAAGCAAAACTAGAAGCAGGTAGATTCAGATTGGATGTTAGGAAAAAGTTCTTCACCATGAGAGTGGTGAGACACTGAAACAGGTTGCCTAGGAAGGTGGTAGAAGCCACATTTTAGGAGTTTTTTAAGGGCAGGCTGGATGGGGCTATGAGGTGTCCCTGCCCATGGCAGGGAGGTTGGAACTGGATGATCTTTGTGGTGCCTTCCAACCCTGATAATTCTGTGATTCTGGGACTACATAGCCTTGTTTGAGCTTTTATAATCCAATTTATACATATAAGTTCAATATTCAGCCACTGATCTTCTGATGTGTAGTTTCACCTCAGCCTTACACATCAGAGGATAAAAGCAGCAGCATCTTGACGTCACCCCAGTAAACAACTACTCAGAAAGAGCATGCCCTGTAACAAGTGGATCTGAATGAGCCTAAGAAGCCAGAAACACTGAGCTAGTAACTCCTCAGGAGCGTTCCTGCAAAACATGAGAAATACATACGCGCCAGGGTCTGCAGGGATGTACATGCGCTGTATGACGCACCACTGGGATCAGAATCCCAGCATGGTGGGCATTAGAATGGACCTCTGGAGAGCACCTAGTCCAACTCCCCTGCTAAAGCAGGGTTACTCAGAACAAGTTGCCCAAGATCACAATGGCCAGACAGGTTTGAAATTGTTCCAGGAAAGAGGACTGCACAGCCTCTCTGGGCAGCCTGATCGAGGTCTCGCAAACCAGGATTTTCATCATGTTCAGATGGAAACTTCTGGGTTCCAGTTTGTTGCCTCTTGTCCTGTCGCAGGGCGCCACTGAAACGAGCCTTGTCCAATCCTCTTGCCTCCTGTCCTTTAGCTATTGATCAGCACTGAGAAGATTCCCCTCGCTGTCTGCCCTTCTCCAGGCTGAACAGCCCCAGGTCTCTCGGCTTTTCTTCCTCGGAAAGAAACTTCACTCACTTCAGCAGCTTGGTAAACCATCCTGTAGTCTTAGAGACCCTAGTTCCAGACCATTTTGTTATACACTCAGTCTAAGACCTTCTTACACCACCGTTCCCACTGCAGTATTACGGACGCATAACCGAGGCACGGAGCCCCGAACCCCACTACTGCCCACCGGGGATGCGCATGTGCGCGCCGCACCAGCATTACTTCAAGAGGAGCGGGCGGAAGTGACCTCAACGCACAACTTCCTCAGTCCTCCACCTGATTCTCGGAGGGTTTGTGTAGCCATTTCTTCTCGGGGCGGCTGCCATCCCTGTGGGGTTGGCGGATGATGTCGGCGCTCCCTCTGAGGCGGCTCCGCCAGGTTCCCCGACACCTGCTGATCTGCGAGAAGGGCCACGCGCGGCACCCCCGCTCGCGGCACGCTGCTCACGTGTGTGACCACGCCTACAACTGCCGGGTGAGTGCGCGCGGGCGCTGGCCCGCGAGGTGGCCGTTAACGGCCGTTACCTTTGGCGAAGGTGGGGGAGTGCGGCTGGCTGCCCGCCTGAGACAGCTTGAGGCGTCCGCGCTGCCCCGCGAAGACCGACACGTCCCCTCAGCCCGGCTGGAGGGGTTCCCTCGGTTTGCCAGCCGTTAAAGAGGCGCGTTGTCGGTGCTGCAGGCTGTATTGTAGGAGGTGTTTCCCGTCCCGTGTGGAGACTACTTGGAAAGAGGTAACAGTATCTTGTCAGTACTATCTGATGAGTATAGAAACGGCCTCAAGTTGAACCAGAGGAGGTTTAGATTGGATATTGAAAGAAACTTCTTCACTGAAAAGGTTATCAAGCACTGCAGCGGACGGCCCGGAGAGGTGGTTGAGTCACCATGGCTTAGAACCAGACTTGGTAGAGTTAAGTAACGGTTCGATTTTAAAGGACTTTTCCAACCGAAACGATGCTGCTCTGATTCTATGAGTGTCACGAGGAATGGCGCACACAGAATTTCTAGTCAGAGCAGCGAGGGAGTATGTCAGCGGTGAGGGAAGTTTCGGCTAAAATCTGTCTGCAGGTGTATCCTCAAAGTCCCCTTCGTTCACCTCGTCCCTCCTCCAGCCAAAGTGCCATCATAAATAACCGCTTCCTTCTCTGAAGGAGTTCCAAATGCGCCTGGGCATTGCAGTCCTGGGCAGCTTGCTTTGAGAGTTCTGCTTTAGCAGAGGGGTGGAGTAGATGATCTCCAGAGGTCACTCCTAACCCTTAGCATGTTGGTAATTCTTGTTTTGGATCACTTAAGAGCATGTTTTTGCTAGTTTGCTCTCCTTTGTTTGGTTTTCTGAAAGTGTCGGTCAGGCACTCTTGCTGTTTCTTTAGTACATTTTTTTTTATAAGTTAACTTGTGCTTTCTACTTGCGTAGCAGGCAGCCCACCTGTCAGTTGTTAATTTTCTAATGGATGTGTGCAAAGGGTGATATGTATCTGTTCTTTGTGAACTTCTTTCAGAAAGCATTTTTTTGAAGGATGGAGTGGTAATCATGGGAGTGAACTTTGTGTTGCTGGTGCACAATTATGGAGAAGCTTGGTGTTTGCCCTTTGCTCCCAGGCTTAAGAATTTTCTTGATCTTTGAAACACGTACAGGAAAGGTTTTAAAAAGGGAAGTTAAAGCTAGGCAATTGGACCAAAAGACTGAGTGGTGAGTCTGGTAAGAAAAACTATGTGTTCACCCCTCATGAAAATCAATTTCCTGCCTTAAATTTTGTTAGTTAAGTCATACTGTGTAAAATTGTGTCTCCATGTTACTGCGTAGCATGTGAAACGGAAAACGTAGATGGTATCTTTGCTGTACTTGGAGACCTTTTGCAAGTTGATGTATTTTGAAGAGAGTAGCTTGACATTTTATTTTTTTTTCATCTCATTTTGGTGTAATGTACTGATACCTCTTCAGGATGTGATTTACATGATGAATTTGTTCCTAACAGGTGTCTTTTTTGATCCCTGAATGTGGCCTCCTACCTGAAGTGCTGAAAAGTACTATTGCAGATATTGGAGAGTACTACCTGGTGAGGAGTTTATCAGTTCATGAACTGGTCTCTCACGAATTCATTGATGCTTTTGTGAAGAAAGGTATGGAGGAAACCAGAATATGACAGATGCAGTAATAGTGTATATTTTTCATCCATTTATTATTATTATATATTCTTGAAAGTTTTCAAAGGAAAGGAAGGTGCAGTACTAAGAAAAATCTCTTTATCTATGCTTTTCTGGTTTGTGGTGTGTTAGCATTTAATTCTACTGTCAGGAGGGCTTCCATGTATCTTCATACTTATTTTCCTAATCTCATCTTCATTCAGATTCCTGCAGAAATCAGCTCCCTTCTCCTTTTCTCATTAATATCAGCACAGAGCCTGTGTTAGCTGTGCTCAGCACCAGGCAGGAGGAAAATTTACACCTTTTCTAGTTGGTTTTGTTGTTTTGGGATTTTTTTACTAATGGACCTGCAGCAGGTCATCTTACCCAGTGAGAGCAAAAAGAATGTGAAGACAGACACTTGATATATTGACTTGCTATTACATACCTGGAGCTTTCTGTTTTCATTGAGTTGGTCCCTGACAAATGTTGTACCTTTCATATGATTTGTCAGGAAGAAAGAAAAAGTTTGAAGGGAAAATAGAGGAGAAACGAACAAATGGGTGAAATACCAGAGTAAGAGCCCTTATTTTCTAAATATGTGGCTTGTATTTTCTTTGACATAAAAGACATTAATGAAGATAATAGTTTTATGGAAATAAAATTACATTTGTACACCAAATTTACAGGTTCCGATTCTTACATTTTTAAGAACTTCATTATGGTGGATAACACTACCAAATATATTTAGCGGTGTGAACATCTTTTACATTGTCTTCATGTGAACTAACAATAGAAATGTGTCTGGTAAAAAAATAGTGTTTTCCAGTTTCTCAGTGGGACAGGTGGGAAGAATGTCCTTTAAAATAGTGCCGGTGCAGGGTTTATAAAAAGTAACCAAACAATATTTTGCTTGAGAAGGTCGAAGAAAACTGTTAAAAACAGAAGGGTTTAAAGTGATTCAAACGGTGTCTGGCATGTTTGATTATTTTGAGGTGAATTTTTCTGTTGTCATATCTGTCTTTAAACACTGTAATCTCATGTTTTTCTGCTTTACTACTAAAGGTTCATGCTACGCACTTACCTATAACACCAAAATTGATCAAGATAATGCTGCAGCTCTGCTACCAAATGGTATGTTTTGGTTTTAGTAATACATATGTCCTGACTGTGGTCTTGGGGTGTTTTTTTCATTTGGAATACTGCAAACTGGAAAATTTAATGCTTAATGTACTTGCCATCTTTACTGGAAACATGTAAAGCAGGAAGATATTAGTTTTAACTTAATCATGCTATTATTTAATGTAAAACAAGTTAAAAAAAAAAAAAGAGGCTTCACTTGTGTACATGGTCAGATTGTCAATGCTTCAACTGTAACTGCAGTTGATACAAAGTATAAGTTTTGTGAAAATACTACATTCTGACTTCTTGTTTTGTAGTAGTTTTAAAAATAGAATTTGTACCAAAAGAGAAAAATATTCAGTCTTTATTCTTGGAGAGTTATGTACTGTGTTAAAATACTGTCACAATGTTCCAGTGGATTCTTTGGGATCCAGGAAGTACACGCACATGGGTACCCACTCTGGGTACAGCTTCAACACTTTTTTATAGCTCATATACTAGAATCATAGAGTGGTATGTTGGAAACTACAATGCTGAATAAGATATGATGAAGAGTGCTGAGTAACTCTGTTTGTCAAAGGGCAGATTATACTCACCCTATCCAGCTGAACTGGAATACTCCTCAGATGCATAAATTGCAGGGCTGGCAGGCACTTACTGTTTTAAGGTAGGCATCTCCACTGGAAGGAGCAGTTGTCTGCTGATAAGACTGGTGCTGCTTCAACCCAACTACTTAGGCTCTCGGTATATATGGGTTCAGAATTCTGAACCTATGACTTATCGCCAGTATGTCCCAGAAGGCCAAACCAAGGAGAAAGGAACTCCTCCTTTATTTTGAAATCTGTCACATACCATCTCTTTCTCCTGCTTATGCACATACTTGCAAACCCTGTTTTCCCCAGGTCTTATCTGTAGTAAACTAGTGACTATTGGCCTGTTGTAAATTCTGATCAAATACATACCAACTCTTATATGCAGTTCCATCTCAGGCAGGATGTTGCGTGCAGAGAAAATGAAGCTATTTTGTCCTTAAATATTAATTTTATTTCTATTTTACAACGTATAAAATATAACAGACACAAATTGGTCTCTTAGCATCTAGCCTAAGATACTGTAATACAACAGATGCCTATCAGGGCATAAGTAAATTCAGACTTTTCAGAGGAGAAATTCTTTGGGCTCCAGTAGCACAGTCCTAGAAAAATACATACTGGTAGCGATCGGTAGTCATTCAGTTTCCTCTACACACAAGTGGAGGAAAGGTTGAGGCAGTGAAGTTGGGTAGTACAGTAGAAAAGCTATGATGGTCTCAGGAATAATAGTATCTTTTCTCATTCTAGTTTATAGGAACTCTTTGATTAAAAAAAAAAAAAGAGTTTTAACTTTTTTGTGAGAATTAATCTGGTTAATCCATTTAAGTGGAGCTAAGGAGTCTGGATGACATTGTTATTTTTGGATCCATGGTATTACTATTGTGCAAGGTATACTGAAGGCTTCAAAGGGAATGAACTATAAGATTATTTGTATTGAAGTTTGGGTTTGTTTTTTTTAATAGGAAAGCTAATTTTGTCAGTGGATAAGGATACTTACGAGGAGCTTGGACTACAAGGTTGCCCTTCTCAGTATTCTGGCAAAAAAGCAATGAGATATAGTAAGTGTTATTTTTATTGATAGTACTTATTTCATATCTGTCTGTGAAACACCTCACTTGGATGCTAAACCAGAAATGCTGAAGTTCTTTTCCCTTAATGTTTTTTTTTTTTGTGTGTAGATCCTGTCTTTCCAGATGCAGATACAAGAACTTATTCCAAATTAGAAAGCAGTTATAAGGAAGCAAGTGTTGGATCTTTTTGGTGTTCCATACATTTTTTAATTTCTGGGGGTTTTACTTATGCTGGAGCGATATAGGACTCAAGAATTTTTGTATATTGTATACAGTGTCTATGCCTTTTGATCTAAAATACTTAGTTAAGGTAGAGCTTAAAATTTGCACAGTATTTGTAGAAAAATAATAAAGAGCCTCACCCAAGGCTGCTTGCTTGAAAGGGAGGATAATAACATTATGTTTTTGACACCCTTAAAATGGGAACCTCCCAATAGCAAGTGCTTGGAAAATGGTATAAACTTTTAACAGCTTCAGAGACAGAATGTTTGGTTTGGGGTTTTTTTGTTTGGTTGGTTTTTAATAAATAGTTAAAACCCATGAACACTACAGAATCTCAAATGTCTTAGAGTCTGCAGTAGTTGATAGATAGTTGCATTAAAAAACTTCGGAAGTGGGGGATTAGTTACCTGTAATTAGAATTTCTGCAAAATTTAACATTGCTTTACTATTCTGAATGTCAAGTAAAATGTATGATGAAAAATAAATACAGCTTTTATCATGGGACCAATTAATCTTGAAAAAATGTCGTTACCCTGTATGTGGATTTTGATGTTAAACTCCGGCAGCTTTTTTAATGCAAATAGTTTGCCTGGTTGTCAAGATACTTTAAAGATGCTGGTGTGGGACTTCTGTCACTGCTGTTCCAAAAGAAATCTCTCCCTCCAGTCACTGGAAGGCAGTCTCAGATCATATCAAAATGATGACAGCAGGAGGTGAATCCTTTATTTATGTATTGGGGAGTCCTATTCGCATAATCAAGTACTTTAGAAAGATGCTGTCTGCGTGACTAGGAAGCTTAATGTTCTTTGATTCCTTTATGTTCTTTGGTTCCTTTATGCTCTTTTACTTCTTAACTAATTTAATATTATTTCAATTGACTAACAGTTACTTTTTCCTGTTTTTGCAGTTATAACAATTGACTTGACTGATTCCAGCTTTCACCCTGATAGCAAGAGACACAATAGAGTGCTTTGGGCCTTGAAAGACAAGAAACCTTTAGAATTTGACATCCTGCTGGCCTGGCATCACACAGGTAGTGAGAAGTAAATGTAAAATTGAAATGTAACTGATCTGAAGTCCAAATATTTATAGTTTATCTTTGGGTCTTTGAAGTGGTAATGTCTGAGGAATTGCCAGAGATGACCTAATGGTATAAATCATTGCCCTTCTACAGCAGCAAGTACTCACACATGAGCACAACAGGAATGTATGTATAGGCATGAGTAAGGCAAAGTGTTCTCTGACCACTTGGGTATAGTTACAGTATTAGTGTATTTGGAGACTACTTTGTCTTGGGGAGGTGTTAGTGTATTCCTGCTTCCTTTCTTCTATTCTTTTTCAGGAATATTCCAAATTATTCTTCTCATGAGTTCATTTTATTACTTGTCAAATTAATTTTGATTTTTCTATCTGCACTTGCTAGTTAAATAGTGAAGTTACTGAAGTATACTGAGTTGCTGGATATTGCACTGATTTTTATTTCTAGAAAGATGAGGAAGCTGAAGGCTTATGACTTCAACCAAAGGGAACAGCATATAACCCTGCCTTTTCTTATATACCTAATACCAAGCGTTTGTGTTTTCAGTACTCCTTTTAAGTAGTTCTGTAACGGCTGTCTCTGGTCTTTTGTTGTTAAGGTGCAGAGGAATCAACACTGTTGTCATACTTTTCAAAACACCAAATACAGGCCTTGAAGCCAAAAGTAACATTCAGCACGATAAGGGACTTGCAGTGTCCAGTGTTAGACAGCAATGAACTAGAAGGCAAACCAGAGGAGTCCTGTGGCATGGAGGAACTGTTCGAATGGCTAGGTGCTGTCTGGAATCAAGTGAACTTGTAAGTATTTTATTTTCTTGATCCTTTAAGTAAGGAGAGCCGCACTTTGGCTCTACCAAAGTGGTGGATACTTGCCTCAGGACTAAAGCCTCTGCTTCTTCAGAGAAAGCCCCAGTGATGTCTGAGGTATCCACCCAGACAGAACTGGTGACTGAGGAAGCTTCAGTACAGATAGTAGGCTGCAGTGACTGCCCAAACCTCTCTGCTGGGGAAAAGGTAAGTACCTTCACAAGGCGTTCAGAGGTGGACAACCTGTTACATCAGGTGGGTGAGTTACAAGAAACAGTAAGTAGGCTGCACATCATTAGAGGAGTAGAAGTAGCAATTGGTAGCTGGCTTCAGAACCAAGTTCCAGCAGCAGACACCACTGAGGATGAAGCACCTTGGACCCTGGTATCCCATGAACACAGATCTCTTCCAGCATCTCAAGTGAAGACAGGGTTGAAGTTTTAACAACAGTCAACACACAGAAACAAGACCCACAAGGTGCAACTGAACCAACAGCACATGGCAAACGAATATCACAAAAAAACAACTTGTACTTGTAGTGGGAGATTAACAGACATTAAAGTGCCCATTGTTGGCCTGATAGAGACTCATGTGAGGTATGCTGCCTTCCTGGAGCTGAGGTCCATGATGTTGCTGAGAGAGTCCCACAACTTGTCAAGAACATGGATTGTTAGTCACTATTCTTCCATGTAGGCATGAATGACACCATAAGCCCAAACAGGCAGAAACAAGAAAGACTATAAACCCCTGGAGGAGAAGGTGAAGAATTTTTGTGCCCAAGTTATCTTTTTTCCCATACTACCAGTGCTGGGAGGAAACAAGAATAGATGAAATACATACATAATGAAAATCAATTTCTGGCTATGTGGCTGGTGTCACTGCAAGAGTTTTGGCTTTTATGATAACAGGACCTTTATGAGGGTTTCAACCTGCTAGGAATAGATGGAATCCACCTGTCTGAAAGAGGCAAGGGAATCTTTGGCAGCAGTCAGGCCAGCTTGGTGAGACAGGCTTTAAATTGAAGGACTTGTGGGGAGGGATCCAAAATGGTGATGCTCGTGCCACCATCACCACTACAACCAATCAGGGAATAAAACAGGCCAAGCAGAGTGCCAGAGCTGTCTCTCTGAATAAGAATCAAAAGACCCAACCACTTGATGTGTATGTGTGCTAATGTGCAAAGTCTGGGAAAAAAACTGGGAACCGAAGCTTTGTGCCCAGATGAAGAACACTCAAAGTTTGCAGATGACACCAAAATGAATGGGGAGGTTGATACTCAAGAAAGGAAAGGCTCCTTCCAGGAAGACCTGGACAGGCTGAAAGAGTGCACCAGCAAGAATCTTAGGAAGTTCATTGGGGGCGAGAGAGTCTTGCACCTGGAAATACATAACCCAGGAGCACAAATCAGGCTGGGATCCACCCAGCTGGAGAGCAACCCTGTGGAAAGGAACTTGAGGGTCTTGTGAACAACAAGCTCAACAAGAGTGAATAGCATGCTGCAGCTGCAAAGAAAGCCAACAGGATACTAGGTTGCATCAGCAAAGGCATCACCTTTGTCAAGGCCTTTTGTCCTTCTCACCCCACCAGTGAATAGACTGGATGTGGACAAGAGGTTGGGAGGTTAACACAACCAGACAGCAGCTCCCGTGGGCCAGAGGGATATTTGACACCATGTGGTGCCATATTCAGCAGTAAAAGTGGGGGGAAAGGAGGGTGGGAAACGTTCAGTTACAGAATTTTCTTCCCAAGTCACAGACATGATAAATCCCTGCTTTCCTAGAGATGGCTGAACACTGGGTGAGTAGCAATATTTCCGTAGCTTGCTTTCTTTTGTATGGCACTCTTGCTTTCAGAGATTCACAGCATGTTAGGAATTGGAAGAGACCTTGAAAAATCATCTAGTCCAACCCTCCTACCAGAGCAAGATCACCTAGAATAGATCACACAGGAAAGCATCCAGGCGGGTTTTGAGTATCTCCATAGAAGGAGACTCTACAACCACCCTGGGCAGCGTGTTCCAGTGTTCTGTCACCCTCAATGAAAATTTTTTCCTTGTGTCCACATGGAACTTCCTGTGCCTCAGCTTCACCCATTGCCCCTTCTCCTGTCATTGGGCATCACCAAAAAGAGGCTGACTCCATCCTCTTGGCACTCACCCTTTACATATTTGTAAATGTTAATGAGGTCACTCCTTGGTCTCCTCTAAGCTAAAGAACCCCAGCTCCCTCAGTCTCTCCTTGTAAGGAAGGTGTTCTATTCCCTTAATCATTTTTGTGGCTCTCTGCTGGACTTTTTTGAGTAGTTCCATGTCCTTGAACTGGGGGGCCCAGTTGAGAGTTGAGATGCTGCCTCACCAGGGCAGAGTAGAGCAGCAGGAGAACCTCTCTTGATCTACTAACCACAACCCTTTTAATACACCCCAGAATGGTATTGACCTTCTTGCCCACAAGAGCACATTGCTGGTTCATGATCACTCTTCTGTCTACTAGGACCCCCAGGTCCCTTTCCCTGCTCTCCAACAGGTCACTCCCCAACTTACACTGATACCTGGGTTTCTATCCCAGATGCAAAACGCTACACTTTACCTGTTAAATTGTTGTTGTCTCAAACCATGAGTTTTACCCTTCTTTTCACTCGCATTGCACTAGGGGAGAGCAAGTGAGTAACTGAGTGGTGTTTATCTGATTACCAGAGTTAATAATGTAGAAGATTTAAAGTATATTTGTTTTAGTTTGATGATATTTGTTGTTTTGTTTTCCAGAGACAACAAATCTTCTAGCTTCCTATCAACCTATTGCTGCCCTCAGCCCAACATGGTGGTGGACAAAGCTTTTTTGTGCACAATCACAGGCTTTATAATTCCTGAGAAGATAATTCAGTTATTGGAGCAACTGTGGTAAGGGCTGTGAGGAGTGCATTACTAAAACACTTGAGCTCTATGACTTCAATTTTCAGTAGTTCTGTGGAGAGATAAGTAGAAAAATATAAAAGGAAGATTTTTAATTTTTTTTTTCCTAACTAGGAAAGGAGCTGAAACCTTAACATCAGTATAAAAAGTAATAAACAGTTTTGGATACTTCAAATTTTGAAAATTCCTGCCTTGTATTTGAGTAATGACTTCACTTTTCATTTTAATTTCTAAGGAACTGTGGTTCTACTGACCTCCTACATATTTTAAATACCCCCTTATCTTTGAAAATTTTATTCCCTCAATTATATCTGATTTAGCATTTTTAAGTACTGGAAGAAAATATTATTGAAATCCCTTTATGATATCCAAAAGAGTGTCACAAGTTATGTCGAGTTTATTGCAACATCCTATGAGGACAGGCTGAGGGAGTTGGGGCTCTTCAGCCTGGAGAAGAGAAGGCTTCGAGGGGACCTGATAGTAGCCTTCCAGTATCTGAAGGGGGCCTACAGGAAGGCTGGGGAAGGATTATTTACAAGGTCCTGCAATGACAGGACAAGGGGCAATGGGCTTAAACTGGCAGAGGGGAGATTTAGACTGGATGTTAGGAGGAAGTTCTTTACAGTAAGGGTGGTGAGGCACTGGAACAGGTTGCCCAGGGAGGTTGTGGATGCTCCCTCCCTGGATGTGTTCAAGGCCAGATTGGATGAGGCCTTGAGTAACCTGTACTAGTGGGAGGTGTCCCTGCCTATGGCAGGGGGTTGGAACTAGATGATCCTTGAGGTCCCTTCCAACCTTACCATTCTATGATTCTATGATTCTAACATTTATCTTACAGTGAGTTTTTTGAATCAAGTGTTTGTTACACAGGACACCGGATAGCAATGAATGAGGTGAATCAATACCTGTGATAAATACACAGGTAATGATATAAATACCAAACTACATGATACTGGTGTATCGCAGATCACTGTGTTATCTGTTTGTATTGTATTTTGGTGCTACTGACAGCAAATTCTGGAAGCTCTTTGCTCTTCATGTGAAACAGTGCTAACTGGTGGCTAGTGATTGTAGCTCTGACTCAGGATAGTATTGCTGTCGTTGTATCCGGAATATGATCTTTGTTCTTGGAACAATTTTCAGCTCTCAAGCTAAAAGCTTCCCCAGGATAGGGTTGGAAGACAATTTTCCTTGGCTTTTATTTTACTTCAGAGCAAGGAATAATGTATGGCTTTGATTATTTGTAATCCAGTTCCTTTCTTGGAAATATTTGTGTCAAGCATAGCCTGACTACCTTTCTTCCTCCAGTGTCTTTTTCACCCTGATAGCAGCTGTCCTCAGTACGTGTTCTATTTTCTGAAAGACAATGCTGGTGTAGAAAATTAGGAAAAGCTACCATACAACAGAAAATGTCTTATATTGATATAAATTGCAGGTTTGCCATATCTAAAAGTATGGTAGAAATTATGAATAGTATCAGTGATCAAGAATCACCAATCTTACTTAATTTCTTGATGTCTTCTGATAGAACATTTTCTCTTGCATTTATTTATTATGTACTAAAGGATTTTTTTTTAACTGCTAATTACAGATTTTCAGTGCAGTGACAGTGTCTTTATTTTACTTGAACATGCTGTCTGTTCCATTATAATTATTGATCTCCCTGTCTTCTTCCTTACAGTTGCTATTTTGGTGAACCAAAACTGGCCTATTGGCTGACTTTAACTGTGCATGGCTTTGCAGACAGCCCTGTTTCCTGGAGAGAAAGTGAACATGGATTCCACAAAGGAGGAGAGAACTTGTACAACTTTGTGATTTTTAGAAATCTGGACTACTGGCTTCAGATGGCTGTTGGAAGTTACGACGATTGTCCTCCCTAAAGCTACGTCTACAGAAGCTTTTTAATATTCCCATATTACTGTATAGACCTAATAAAAGGTCTATAAAAGCTTTATAAAAGTAATCAGGTAACAAGTTAAATACTGAAACTAGGTATTTTTCAATTATTTATAACCCTTAAAGGAATGACCTATGATGAAAGGAATGGATTTTTATTTCTTTGCTGTCATACAGTGCCTTGTGAGAGATTTCACAATTCTAACTTGAAGGAAAAGATAACATTTTTAAGAGTTATGTTCTTATGAATTGACTGTAGGTGGTTTCCTTTTATCCAGGAGTAACTCTGGATTTTGAAAATTTTACAGATTGCTGTCTGAAATGTTTGGGAGGAAAGCTTGTTCCAGGGCTTAGTGTTTTTTCTTTACATTAAAGATCTGCAAAACCTTCAAATTCATGTTTAAGGGATAATCAGGCTCAATACTGGCAAAACCCACACATATTCTCCATAATTTGGAGAAAGAGGTATGCAACAGGGGGAGGAGCAGCCATTGAACGTAATAGTAGTAAAGGCTTAGTGACCTGCTTTTGGGGTTTTGCAGATGTTACAGTTTTGACTCAGCCAGCAACCGAGTTCCAGTGCAGCTGCTCACACAAAACTCCCACACATCACATTCCTGGTGGGATGGGAAGAAGGATTGGGAACAAAAAAATGCACAAAAGCCCCATGTGTTGAGATAAGTTTAATGGAATAGTACCTTTTTTTTTTTTTTTTTNAGTGTGAGCAAGCAAGCCAGCCAGTGATATGATAGCATGAGTGGAAAAGAAAGGCAAAAGCCAAGAAGCAAAAGAGAAAGGGCTGGAAACAGGAAACATCACAGATCACAGTCTGAACTTGAAGTCCCATCCCCATTTGTCTCAGCCAGCTATTCCATGGTATTGAATACACATCATCTGGTTACCTTGGTTGGTATTCCCTCCCAGCTGAACCCTGCACAGCAGATCGCAGATGGTTATCAGAATTTGATTTTTCAGTGATCCAAGAGGCTGTTGCTTGCTTTCTTAATTGACACAAACTCACACTTGCACCCACAGCAGATCTTTGTTTTTAAAAGCAGCTGTTGTTTCTTGCCTTTGGGACGTTTAAGGAAATGGACATTGCACTGTCATGTTATTGCACATATATCTAGGAAAACAGATGCATCTGGAGGATGTCTGAAGATCACCAGCCCTTGTTCTTGTAGGTGACTTTAATGTGCCAGATATCTGCTGGAAACTTAACATAGCAGAGACAAGGCAGTCTAGAAGGTTCTTAGAGTTCATGGAGGATAACTTCTTGTCACATCTGGTGTTTGAACCTACCAGGTAAGAGGCTGTGCTCAACCTGCTATTAAAAAATAGAGAAGGGCTGACAGGAGCTGTGGTGGTTGGAGGCTCTGGGATGTAGTGACCACAAAATAATAAAGTTTTCAATATACAGTGAAATAAGAGGAGCATCAACAAAACTTCCACACTGGGCTTCCGGCAGGTGAACTTCAACTTATTAAAGGGACTAACTTGGAGAGTACCTTGGGTAACAACCCTTAAAGGAGTCTGGGAAGGTTGGACCAACTTCAAGAAAGAAATCTTGAAGACAGAGGAACAGGCTTTCCCAATGTACTGGAAGATGAGCCAATGGGGAAGATGCCCAGCTTGGATTAGCAAGGAACTTTTGAAGGAACTAAGGGGAAAAAAGAGGGCATAATAACTTTTGGAAGGAGGGGAAGGTAACTCAAGAGCTGTTTAAGGATGTTGCTAGGTCATGAAGGAAGAAAATTAGAGACAAAAACCCCATTTAGAACTTAAACTGGCCACTTCTGTGAAGACTAATAAAATATATTTTTAAAAATATATTAAAGGCAAAAAGAGGGACAAGGATAACCTCCATTCGTTACTAGAGGGCAACACAGTAACTAAAGGAAAAGGCAGAGGTACTCAACACCACCTTTGCCTCAGTTTTCAATAGTAAGACAGGTTGTCTTCAGGACAGCTGGCCTCCTGAGATGGTAGATAGAGTCAGGGAGCAGAACAGCCCCACTGTAATCAAGGAGGAAGCAGTTAAAGAGACCTGTTGAGCCTCTTGGATCCTCACAAGTCTGGGACCAGATGGGATCCATCCTAGGGTGTTGAGAGAACTAGCAGATGAGCTCACCAAGCCATTCTCCATTTATCAATGGTCATGGCTCATTGGAGAGCTCTCTGAGCTAGTCCTTGTGGTGCCCATCCACAAGAAAGGCCAGAAGGAGCACACAGGAAATTACAGACCTGTCAGCCTGACCTCAGTGCCATGCAAGATTATGGAACAGATCATTCTGAGTGCAGTCACATGGTACCTACAGAACGGCCAAGAGATCAGATTCAACCAGTGTGGATTTAGCAGGGGCAGGTCCTGTCTGACCAACCTGATCTCCTTTTATGACCAGGTGACCTGCCTGGTGGATATGGGGAAACCTGTGGATGTAGTCTACCTGGACTTCAGCAAAACCTTTGACACCTTTTCCCGTAGCAAACTCCTAACAAAACTGGCAGCCCATGGCTTGGATAAGTGCACTCTGTGCTGGGCCAAGAACTGGCTGGGTGGCTGGACCCAGAGGGTAGTGGTAGATGGTGCCACATCCAGTTGGCAGCCAACCACTAGTGGTGTGCCCCAGGGATCAGTGTTGGGCCCAATCCTGTTAAAATGCTTGTATTGATGATCTGGATAAGGGAATTGAGTCCACCATTAGTAAGTTTGCAGATGTCACCAAGTTGGGAGCAAGTGGTGATCTGTTAGAGGGTAGAAGAGCTCTGCAGAGGGACCTGGACAGGCTGGATAGATAGGCAGAGTCCAATGGCATGAGAGTGAACAAGTCAAAGTGCCAGGTTCTGCACTTTGGCAGCCCCATGCAGTGCTACAGGTTGGAGACAGAGTGGCTGGGGAACAGCTGGGCAGAGAGTGACCTGGGGGTACTGGTTGACAGCCAGCTCAGCATGAGCCAGTAGTGTGCCCAGGTAGCCAAGAGGGCTAATGACATCCTGGCCTGTATCAGGAACAGTGTGGCCCACAGGACCAGGGAAGTCCTTTTGCCCCTGTACTCCACACTGATTAGGCCACACCATCTCCAGTTCTTGGCCCCTCAATTTAAGAAAGATACTGAGATGCTCAGATATGTTCAGAGAAGGGCAACAGGGCTGGTGAGGGGACTGGAGAACAAACCTTGTGGAGAGCAGCTGAGGGAGCTGGGGTTCTTCAGCCTGGAGAAGAAAAGGCTCAAGAGGGACCTTATCACTACCTACAACTACCTGAAAGGAGGTTGTAGCCAGGTGGGGGTTGGTCTCCCAGGCACTCAGTGACAGAATGAGAGGACACAGTCTCGAGCTGTGCCAGGGCAGGTTTAGACTGGATGTTAGGAAGACGTTCTTCACAGAAAGAGTGATTGGCATTGGAATGAGCTGCCTGGGAAGATGGTGGAGTCTCTGTCCCTGGAAGTGTTTTTATAAAAAGACTGCATGTGGTGCTTAGTCCCGTGACTTAGTTGATTAGACAATGTTGGATGATAGGTTGGACTTAATGATCTTGAAGGTCTTTTCCAACCTGATTGATCCTGTGAATGCTATAGCCATGCCCTCAAACACTGAGGCTGAAGGGAAACATGGGCAACTAAAGAATACAAGTGAACTTTTGTGAAAATCCATGGTTTGGGAGGGGATGGAGATTATTTTGGTTTTAACTAGTGGATATGGATCATTAAAGGACCAGTGGAAGTTGTTCACTTGGTGGAGTGAGAGACTGGTGTTTAGGGTATAGCTGTAGTGAAAACATCAACATCTACTGTCAGTGCCACAGAGAGGCAGAAAGACCATAAGAAGCGATTGAGATTTCATTTATCTGTTGGTTCTCTTCAATGAGGAGAATCATCTTGTATTATTTACTGGGTGGTATTTGTCATGCATCTCTACTAAATATAACTCCTTTTGCTCAAGTTTTGTTACATGTTCCACAGACAGCTCTAATGAATCAGTTTCCTAAATTGTTGTTCAAGATGATCCTTCTGATAGCATTCTATGATGCTGTAATTGAATGGGTAGATGCAGGGAGACCAGTGGTTGTAGTCTACCTTGACCTTAGCAAGGCTTTTGACACTTGTCTCCCATAACATCCTTGTGAGCAAGCTCGGAAAGTGTGGGACAGAAAAACAGACAGTGAGATGGATCAGGAGCTGGTTACACAGTAGAGTGCAAAGAGTGGTGATCAATTGTGCCTAGTCCAGCTGGAGACCTGTAAGTAGTGGAGTCCCCCAGGGATCAGTGCTGGTTCTATTCCTGTTCAGCATCTTAATCAATGACATTAGTGAGGGGACAGAGTCTGCTCAGCAAGTTTGCTGATGATACAAAACTGGGGGGTGGGGGTGACTGCAGCCTGTCAGGGTGTGCTGCCATCCAATGAGATCTGGACAGGCTGCAAAACTGGATTGAAGGCTAACTACATGAAGTTCAATAAGGACAAGTGCAAGGTGTTGCAACTGGGAAGGAAAAACACGCACCAGTACAGGCTCGGGGCTGCCCTGCTGGAAAGCAGCTCTGTGGAGAAAGACCTTGTAGTCCTGGTGGACAACAAGTTATCCATGGGACAGCAACGTGCCATGTGGCCAAAAGAGCCAGTGACATCCTGGGGTGAATCAGGAAAAGTATGTCCATCAGGTCTACCGAAGTTCTTTTCCCCCTCTACTCTGCCCTAGTGATATCACACCTGGAATACTGTGTCCAGTTTTGGACTTCTCAGTTCAGGAGAGACAGGGACCTGCTGGAAAGAGTTCAGCAGAGAGACAGGAGGATGACTGGTGGACTTGAGCATCTCCCCTATGAAGAAAGACTGAGACCTGCGGCAGGAAGACAAGGAGCAATGGCTACAAATGGGAACATAGAAGGTATCACCTCAATGTGAGGAGGAAACGTCTTTATGGTGAGGGTGACAGAGCCCTGTAACAGGCTGCCCAGAGAGGTCATGGATTCGCCTTCTCTGGAGACTTTCAAAACCCACCCGGATGCATTCCTGTGTGACCTGCACTGGATTATGGTCCTGCTCTAGCGGCGGGGGTGGGGGGGGTTGGACTTGATGATCTCTGGAGGTTCTTTCCAATGCCTAACATCCTGTGATCCTGCCTTTATTAGAATAATTCAGCGAGCTCAGTTATATTATGTCATTGCAGATGAATAATAGCCTGTTTATTGATTTATCATGAAGACAAGTATTCCAAATCTCAGTCCTTGTTGAATCTGGTACTTTTCTTCAGTGCTGCCAAATCAAAATAATTTTTTAAAGGACATAGCTTAACGCTATATGGGAAGCTAGTGTTATTATGCTGCTATATTCAAAAGTTTTTGGAGTTTGGCATGGGATAAAAGCCTCACTGAACTAGCTATCACACTGCTCTTGGGACAACATTGATTACAATTAATGAAAAGAGGTTTCTTTGTTATTTCTTTGCTATTGAGGCAAACTAAGAGTTTAAATGGCTCGACTTTTGCAGAGCAGGTACAAACCCAAGAAGCCATATATTGATTCTTGAGTCTGGTTGGTTGGACACTAAATCGAACTGTAGAGCTCCTGGTGTCAAAACAAGATGACGTAAGGCCCATAAACTTACTTAAATGTGCTCAAATATTTTTATAAGCTTTATGACAGTTGGGTATCATCATTTATTGTAATTTATAATGCTTGGACTTGATGATATTAAAGTTCTTTTCCAACCAATTCTATGTTTTTCCCCTTAGTTGGCATAAAAGTCATATGTACTTGAGAGTGATGACTATAAGGTGATTGTGTGCACTAGATGTCATTGGAATTTGTCCTACCATATAGGACGTTGTGACTAGCGTCTCGTTAAATATTCTGGAAACACAATGTGAGGCATGTGGAAATGCTGTACCTGCGCTGCTCTTAAAGGTCAGTAGGAATAACAGATACTTATCATGTCTTTACCTTTCTTCTACTTGCCTGGAGGGTGATGTGAGTGAAGGAACCGATACGGGGTTTGCTGTGCTTAAGGCAAGACTGATGTGCTGGAAAACATGACTCCATTTACTTGGCAGCCTTGCAAAGAAGAGGGATAAAGGGTAACTAAGGGTAACATGAAGCATTTTGAATATTTTTTTAAATGTGAAATGGATTTTCTAGTTAAAAGGGTGGTTGTGCATTATGAAAGGCTGCAAAAGCAGAGAGGGAACATGCTTTCCAAATCCAGAGGAGAACAATCCTCAACAGTTGCTAATCTATTTATGTTCTAGCCATGGTCATAGTGTGGCTTTGAGATCTGAAGCTCTTGTAATTGCCTGAAATATGTCACTTTGCAAGCTTCATTGTTCTGCTCTTCCCTGCAAGAAGACTGAGACACTTAGCTGTAGGACTTCCCTTTCACTTGAGCAGAAAGACATGGCCAGATTCCCATGTATTGTTTTGGGGAAACACAATTAATTATGGCTTCCATTCTAAGCATGTGAGCCAGACATAGATTGATGCATTGAATGAGAAGCAGCCGGAGCTTTGTTTTGGGGATTATACATGAATTTGAAGAGCAGATTTTAACTGCTGCCTATAGAAGTTCCTTAAACTTCAGGTGATGAGTAGGGTGCTTGTTTGGTTCCCTGATTTCTCAAATGGTGTCACATTTTTTAATTATTCCATTTCCTCAACCTCTTGCTGCCAAGTTTCATTTGCAGTGCTCAAAACATTTAGTCACTAAGCCAAATTAAAGGTGCATGAACCGAAAGCTCTCTGCCTTTCATGGAGATGTAGAGAGGTAAAATTAATCAGGGCTTGGAAACAATTTCAGGAAGCTACATAAGATTTGGCTTCAAAAGAGTTTCCAGCCCATCTGCACCTGTGTTTGTCTTTGTGGGACCCTCTGTCTTTGGTGCCTCCCCTTGAAAAGAAGGAAGTGCATCTTTAAATAGGGAAGAATTCTTGTAGCTTCCTTTCCAGGCTCCAAGATACTGTTGGCTGTGGGAACCTCTCTTGATAGCTGCTATGGAACTGGGTGCTTGGAGCATAGCCATGATGGAAGCATCTAAGAAACCATGTGTGCTTGATACAAAACTCCTGTTTACTAGTTTTTAGAGGTGTGGAACTAGCAAAGGAATTTGCCACTCCTCTCTTTTTCTCCTTCTTTTCCTTCTTCTTTTCCAATAGCATCTGGCTTGTCTCAGTGATAGAAAAGGTTGGTACATGGAAAATGCTGAGATGGGCTGTCAAGAATAGTAACGGTTTGAGATCATGAAACCCAGTTTCCAGATACTGTGAAAAGTTTGGGGAAGCTTTCTGGGAATAGAGTTGAAGCCAACCAAAGACAAGGCTGGACTATTAAATTAATTAGCCTGTCATGAGGTTTTTGAAAGCAAAGAGAGAGCTCTGTTAGCATGTTGGCTTTATGGCAAGTAAGAGCTGACTGGAGCCTGTTCATCTGCATGTACTTTGAGGATGAATTAAAGTCTTAAAGCCTGTGGGTTTTGTTGAAAAGTGACATTTTTTAAAGAGGCAAGTTGGCTGCTAGGAGTCAGAATCACAACAGAGCCAAAATAAGCTTCATATTTCTTAACCTGCCCATCACTTTGTGGTCCAGATTGTCCCAGAGAATGTGGAAATGCACAAGAACCAGGCATTGTGAGCTGCCAGGATTTAATGAGAGGAGAAAGGAAAAGTACAGTTGTCCATTCTGTAAATACATGACAGGTATGACAAAGACTGAGTTACTCAAATCTGATGATGTTTTTGAGGAATGGAAGGAGAAGCTACAGAATAAGAAAAAATGCTTGGGATGTGAGTAAACTGAAAACTCAGACTATGACTTCAGTTTTTGGCACAGGTTGGGAGAATAAATAAAGTAGTGCAATGGCAGGGGGCAGCAAAAAGAGAAGTACCAAGAACAGTGTAAAGAGCAAGTCTCAAGTCATCCTGCTGTGCATTGTGTTAACAGGAGCAAGCTGGATTTGTGAGAAAGATTGAATAATGGCAAGAACCTAAAGGATTTGAATGGAGACAACCAAAAGATAGCTGTGCTCCACTCATTTTGGTACTCTGGTGTGATGGATCAGATGCGCTTCCATGGGGCTTCAAAGGGGAATACTGACGTAATGCTAGGAGAGAAATGGGCTTTCTTTTTAGGAGAAAATATTGGATTAGATAAAATTGTGATGTATCTGATTCTGAGTGTGAAGGGAGCTGGTGTCAAGGGCTGAGAAAATAGCACTTTAAAAAGGCACCAAGAGAAAGAAAATGGATCCTGAGGGACTGTTTATTTTCTCCTGATACAAAATTGTCATTAAGAAACTTTAAAATTAGATAGTAAATATGATTTTGGGCAGATTGTAGCCACGAATACTCATGTATGTCTTCATGTCTGTGTGAAAAAGAGGTTATAAACCTAAATGTCTCCAGATCTTTTACAGCTCTGGGTGGGTCCATGCTTCCTCTAGTGCCCCTGTTCCCCTCACAGGTATCTTTGATCCTCAAAGATGGGGAATGATACATGCCCTTATCTTGGTACATGCATTCTTCTTTAAAGTGAAGCTCCCAATGCTGTTCCAGCAAACCCTGTTTTTTAGTTTTTATGAATGCTTTTGGTCCTAACAAGTATTGAATTATGTTATTCTGCTGGGTCAATGTGACAGGGCTAAAACTGAGTTTGAAGCTGCCTCAACACAAAGTTAATTGGGCAACTTAGTAATAAAACGTATTTCAAAAAAATAAGAAACTTACTGAGAGTGCCTATGGCAAGGCAGGGTTGGAACTGGATAATCTTTGTGGTCCCTTCCAACCCTGACTGATTCTATGATTCTATGAAAATGTGGTAAAGCCTTGTAAATGTATTGGGTCAGTTGCCCATGAAGAATATAAATGTGAAGACTGGACATTAGGCATTGTGTGTTTGTACAGTAGGCTGTTTATCATAAATATATCATAAATAAGGGATTTTTTAAATTTGGGGATAAAACACAGGTATTTTCCATTTGCTTTAACTGACAGCCATATGTCTAACCTCACAGTTACTGGCAGAAATAGCAAACTTCACTAGAGCATAGATTTATTAATTGACAGAAATAAAGGAGTGATGGCAGGAGGGACACAACACAATCCATAGCTAAGACTTCTGAAAAATCAGGTAATTTTTCTTTGTGCAAGGTCTGTGCAAACTGCAGTGTGCTTGTCACTTCAACTGGTTTGGGGTTGTTTACCCATTCTGGGCAACCAGCCCAACTTACAAAAACTGCAATTGTCATGATTGTTAGGAATAGTTCTCCGTCTTTGGATTTCTTCTGCCTTGCTACTTTCTTTTTTTATTTTTTTGAGGAAATCTTAAATCTTCCTGTCAGTTCTAAGGAGACCCTAATTTTCCCCTTAGGTATTACCACAGAGACACAGAGGCTCTCCGGCGCTCTAATAAATGTAATCCTTCCAGAGGCAGCAACAAGCAGGAGTGTTGTTCATCAGGATCAAATATCTGCTGACTCTAACCAGGAAAGTCAGGTCTTGCTGCTAGGAGACCCACAGTGCTCAGAGGAGGCTGATTTTATGGTTTAACACAGAATTTCTAAATTCTGAAGGCTCAGGGGCTTTGGTGTTTACATTGTTTCTCATTTATGGCCACACCATTTCTGTGGCAGCAGTCAGAAGCTGGTCATGAATGCCTTAGAGGTACTTTGATGCTACTTCATGAAACTAAATGGAAATGAAAGAGCTGACATCAGATGCTGGCAAGCCAACAGCTTCTTGAGGTGAAGTACCATGAAACACCAGTGGTTTGAAGGCCCTCTGTTAATGCGGTTCCTGTGCTGTTGCCTCAGGCTAGACACAGACATGGATGGCTTTATTTGTCAGAGAGAGTGTTCTTGAAGGTGTATTTTCATGTTGGTATGAGCTGAGGATCACAAGGTGAGGGGAGGGGGAAATGGGCTGGTCTTTAATCTTAGCAGTGCTGTGCTCTGCCGTTCTATCACCAGTGATTTGCAGGGTCAGGTACAGCAGCAGTTCAGGAACAGCACACAGAGACTTTCATGCTGCTCTTCTACAGATTCTTGTGCACAATAGGAAGAAGTTTCAGAAGATCCCTAATCTAACAGTCATCCTTGCAGAGGACCTATGCTTCTCTTTTTGTGGATTCTGGGTGGGATGCTCTGATTCTTCTTAGTCCATGGTTTCAGTTTGAGGCAGTCTGAGAGAAAAAAATCTGCTTCTTATCTCATATGTGCCTTATGGTGCTGGGTTACTGCATGCTCAGTGATAACACGTTTCTGGGGAAAAAGCTTTGCTGTTACTGCTGGATCCCTTCTCTGCTTACCAGAGCAGTAGGAAGTAATTTCTGCCTGTCAGGTTATTGTGTATTGCTGGCCAGAAAATTTCCATTAGGGAGCTTCCAGACCAACTCCTTAGGATACAGAACTCTGCTGAGGATTTCTGAACTCTCTGAATGTAAACTCAGAGACTCTGTGCATGTGTTTTTCTAGACATTGGCAAGCTACCTTTATTTTTGAGTCAACCAACCTCTCTCAGGAACTTTTGGACAATTTATAGATGGCTTATTTGTTAGATATAAATGTTGCGTTACAGACTACTGTTGTACTTACTGGGGTTTGAAAGTTCAGAAATTAAAGCAAATTTACCAGAGGGAGAGTTGAAAAGGAGAGATGTTTACAAGATGACATGCTGGCAACTTGTTTGGTGGCAAAATTGCAGTTGACAATGCCTCTGTGTCAAGAACTGTCTAAAGGCAGATGCGCCACATCCCTTCTTCAGCAGGTTTTGCTCCCAGTTTTAACTTGGCACATGAGCATTGGTGAACCTGTCCTGATGTTAGGAAGTGCAGTGAGGGAACTGATCAGTGTTTTAATACAGGCCAACCAGAGATGTGTGGAAACTCCTTGTGTATTTTTAGGATTTGAGGCATCTCATTTGCCGTTGCCTCTGGTTTATCTATCAGACTGGCTGTTGTGACTTATTTTGCTTCAAGAAAATTGATGTCAGGACCTGACTTTTTTCTTCCTCTTCCCTTGGATGCATGGACTTGTTTCATTTCCCTCCAGAATACAATTTTCTGTCAGCATGAATGAACATGTAATTCCTTTAGAGGCATTCAAAAATGAAAGTGTGACTTCAATTATTCCCAGACACAGTGCAATGCTGGCTTCAAAAAATACTTCTGTGAGTGTTATGGCACGGCACAGCTTTTGAGATCACAAAGCTATGTTTGCAGACTCCTATTTTGACAACTGATCTTGAGGAGCATAGCAAGCAGAAAAAGTAGTGGACATGGTGGCTACCTTTTGCATTCATATTTTGATCCCTTGAGTCAAGGGGTACTCCAGTTTAAAAACTCGCAGTTTTGTGTGCTGGTTTGAGGATAACTGGAATATTTTAATGAAACAAATTAGATTATAGGCTGTGAAGAGTAAACAATGGTGATGTCTACTTCACTCATAGGCTTGCTGAGATATATAAAAAGAAGGATGCAGAGATAAGATAGAGTCTCTCTGGGAGTCGGCGTGTTTGCTGAGCTTCTGCTGTGTAACTCATCGTTCTGCTTCTAACCCCCTCCTTGCTGATCCTTCAAACTCACTTTGCACGTAAGGCAGACCCTGGGGTAACATAGAGGGGTGGGGAGAAGGTGGAAGGGTGGTTGGGAGACCCTTCTGGGGACTCTGATTTCTGGGAGGGGTGTTGTGTTTCTGTATTACCTTTAACTTGTTTTGTTTCTGTAAATATTCCTGTATATTGTGTATATCTCTGCTTGTATATTGTGCTGAACTGTAAATAGAGCTTCAGTCCTTAACTTCCAGCTAGCTGAGTCTAGTCTGGGTGATTTTCATAGAGTGGGGGGTCAGGGAACTCCCAAATCATCACGCTTTGCAGTGTTTTAATTTTTGCTGACCCTTACTTAGCATCCAAAATAATTCCTCCAGAACACAAATTCAGGGTTTATCAGCTTTTCATTTTAAATCTCCTCCACTCTTTTTGAGCATAAAAGCCCATGGGGATGTCTGTCATTTGACATTTGAGCATGGAAAGAAAACTTCATTATTTTCACTTTATGTCATGTAATGCAGGCACAATTTCTGTAGCAGCGTCTGTCCATTATTTGAGGTTTAGCAGATAGTTTTAGGTTTGGTTTCTTGTTTTTAATGATACTGTTTGATTAAAGATTCCAGTCCAACTTGACAAGTTCAGTGAATTCCTAAACACTGTATTTGCACTTCACAGGTGCTACTGGCAGCAGCAGGTTTGCCCAACACATGACTGAGGTGATTTTGAAGGTGGCCTCAGTGAGAGTCTTTTCCTGGAGAGACAGATGGCACAGTCAATTTAGTGAAAAATAATTAGTAAGGGGGAGAGAGGGAAGACAAGGAGAGCTTTGAAGTTCAGTCACACTCTGGTTTTATTCTAGCAGTCAGAACATTTGGCCAGAGATGGAAGTAAAGGGTTATAATGAGTGAGTGTTGGAAAGCAGTGTCCAGTAAATAGTGGTTTATTACAGCATTGTGAGTTCACTTCTCTACTTGCAGAGTTAGGTAAGTTGCTCCATAGTGTGTGTTTAGTAAGTTATATCCAGAGTAAATATAGTGAAGATGTCTTACGTTGGACATAAAGATGCACACTATTTACTGTCTTATGGAGTAGCCCATCTGGCTATATTCAGTGTGGCCGCTGGCAGCTGGATTTCTGTTCAGATTGATTGAGGTAAAATATCAAGGAGCTGCTGAGACCAAAGCAGTAGTTTCAGGTACTATAAAAGACGTGTTTATTTCGGTTGAGTATTGCACACCTGTTTGTCCTCAAAGGAAAAAATACACTCTCTTTGGGTGTCAGGCTCTTTTCCCAGGCACCTAGTGACAGGGCAAGAGGGCGTGGTCTGAAGCTGTGCCAGGGGATGCTTAGGTTTGGTATTAAGAAGCACTTCCTCACAGAAAGGGTGATTAGGTATGGGAATGGACTGCCCAGGGAAGTGGTGGAGGTCTTTTAAGATTGGATGTGGCACTTGATGGCATGGTTTAGCTGATGTTGTGATGTTAGGTTATAGGCTGGACTTGATGATCTCAGAGGTCTTTCTCAGCCTCAGTGATTCTCCTATGAGAAGAAACTCTCCTGTGAGGACAGACTGTGAGAGAGCTGGGGCTCTGCAGCCTGGAGGAGAAGGCTTCGAGAAGACCTTAGAGAAGCCTTCCAGTATCTGAAGGGGGCCTACAGGAAGGCTGGGGAAGGGACTATTGACAAGGTCTTGCAACGACAGGGCAAGGGGCAATGGGTTTAAACTGGCAGAGGGGAGATTGAAACCGGATGTTAGGAGGAAGTTCTTTCCAGTGAGGGTGGTGAGGCACTGGAACAGGCTGCCCAGGGAGGTCGTGGCTGCTCCCTCCCTGGAGGTGTTCAAGGCCAGGTTGGATGAGGCCTTGAGTGACCTGTACTAGTGGGAGGTGCCTGTGCCTCTGGCAGGGGGTTGGAACTAGATGATCCTTGAGGTCCCTTCCAACCTTCTGTGATTTTTTTTTTTATTTTATATTTTTTAACAACATTTTCTTTATGTTTTTCTTCGTGGTTTCTTACCTGATACTTCTTAGTGTTTTCTAATTCCCCTTATTTGTATTATTTTTCCCTGTGCAGAAAGGATGAGAAGGACATAAAATACTCCATCACCCACTTCTAATTTTGTATTGCACTTCAGAATCTTGGTGCATCAAACCACTCTTCATCCTGTAAGTACTTCATGAGTTAATTATATTTGGAGTTTGCTTGTTAGTAAGATTTATGCATGACTTAATCTGCCAGTCATGTCTTTTATGAGTAGTGAGGAAAAAAATGCAGAGACACATGAGTGAAGTATTTTCTAGAGAAATGTTAGAGGCTGTACAGAACAGGATGGCTCAGAGGCTCCTTTCCTGGTAGTTCTTTTGGAAAGGAAAATTCTTCAGTGCCATCTTCAGTATAAGTAAGCCGCCATGCTGCATGACTTGAAGTTGCCAACTCAGCCTCTGCTATAGTAAGGCAGTAATGCTGGAAATTCCTTAGGATGGAAAATCATAAAAGCAAAAAAGAAGGAAAGCGGAGAGTTTGAGTTGAGTTACACAAAATTATTTACTACTCTGTTGCAGAGATAGCACATTACACCAAAAGAAACAGGGAACGAGAAAAAAGAAAAAAGATAATACTCAGTTGAGACTCACAGAGGGGAGCCACATCACAAAAGAAAACAAAACCAGAGCACCTGCCTCCCCCAGCACTAACTACATATCTCATGATTGTCATGTCATGCAGCCAGCATTGCTCAGAACACTGTCGGTGGCGCTCTTTGAGTTTCCAGGGCTCAAACCCATGAGGCAGAATGTAGATTATCCCCTTCTTGCTCCTGTAGGGAAAAGATAGACAGGGGACTTAAAGGGGTTAAAAAAAGAACAGAAATTGGAAGAGAATAATATTTACAAAAAAGAAAAGGTATTTAAGGAAAAAGGATGTTGAGAGAGAGAGGGGAAGGGGATAAATACAGAGAGTGTAAAGTACAGATTGTATGGTCTTATATTGTACCTACGCCTAGCAATTCATATTTTTAAGGTCTTCAAGTACTTTACCCATCAATACCAGAATAAAGGTAGAAAAACCATTTTGAAGTCCCACTTCTGCTGTGAAGCTACAACTCCAGAGGATGTTTTGGCAATACCACTGGCTTCAGCTGCCTCCCTGTGCTTCTCCTGGGGCCGTCGGAGCTGTGTGGCTACATCTGTGATCACCCATCACAGGCTTCATCTGACACCAGGTGAGTTTATCTATGCAGTACTGCACATGTATGTAGGATGACACAAACATCAGCAGTGAGAGGTTGTAGAGTGATTCTGTGAAGAAAAGCCTTGAAGACACATTCATTTTAAATTGTCTTTAGTCAGGTTTTATCCCTCAGGCTTTCTTGCTTGCTGTAGAAGTCTTATAGTTTTTCTGCCTGTTCTGTCATCATTTTGTGAAGACTAAGCTAGACTTAATTGTCACTTTCAAACAGGGTATTTTTATTGCCCTATATTGAAAAGGACAGGCTTTTCCAAAAGAAAGAGTATCCCTGTTGTCCTGAATATAGACAAAATGTGTATGCAACATTTCTTTTTGAACAAGGGCATAATTTATAGTTACTCTTTATATAGTTTGGGAAATTGCAGAGTGACACTGATAGCATCCATGAATTGGTCTAAATTAAAGACTTCTGCCAGTGATAGGCATTCACATAGTCACCAACTCAGTCACCTCTCAATACATACATTGTAGGCAGCATAACAGCCTGACTGATAGTGATACGACTAGAACTATTTTTCCATTTGAAATACCCCACCTTCAACTGATTTGATGCTCTATATCCAGTCTTGTTACAGTGAAGTTCTTTCCTGTTTAAGGAAAGCCTCAATAATCAGTAATCCTCCACCTGAAACAGATGCAATCTGTGCCCAAATGTTTCTTAGAGGTGCCAGAAAAGGGGTCTTTGACTCAAATTTCTATAAAGTTCAAATGTTTAACATTACAGAACTGTAGGTAACAAAAAGGAGAAGGGAAGATCCCTTCAAGTCAAACTCTGCTAAGGAATTCTCACCTTACCACATATCTGGAAGATAATGACCCCATTTTAAGAGACTGCAGAGAAACAGCTAGTGACTGCTCTTCTAGAGCTGTTACAATATTGAGTTGAATGACTTCCTGTCTCCTCTTCTCAGAGAATACATGAATGGGAAGATAAATTCATTGTTGTAAAGTACATTAAAATTTTCAGGTTTTCATTTGAAGGGAATTAAGAGCTTATATAAGTGTAAGAAAATACAACACTGAAGTCTTGAATTTGCCAGATTTGTTTAAGCAACACTTAAAATCACAACTGAAATGTTTTTTTGGAAGAGACAACTACAAGAGAGCCACATTTAAAATGTGTTAAGAAATATTAGTTTTATTTAACCATTTTCACAGCTGAATATTTATTCTATAAAAACTTTACAGATTGTACAGTTTATATATAGTTCAAACTACTAGAACAAAAAAGTCGGTCCCACAGATGCAAAAATACTGTACCAATCCAAGGTAAAGGCAGATTTACACACTGTACAGCTCTCCTCTGGGAAGGGGAGGTGGGTCAGTTCCAAGTAAAAACTTCAAAACTGTACAAAAATAAGGTTTGATTTTTTTTTTTTTTTCCCATTCTTCATAATACATTCAATAAGATTGCAAGCACAGATACCCAAGTAATAACAGATATCTGCAGTCAGGAATCGAGAACCACTCCTGAAAGGAATGCAAAATAGGTCTATTTACACAGGGCACTCTTTTACACCATACTGGATATAGTGTATATTTAAAATAATAAAAAAAGCATAGACAAAGAACATTAAACATCTAATATAAGGTAGGCTTTTTTAAAAGGAGTTTTGTTGTTTCTTTTTTTTTTTCCTTTTTTTTTTTTATACTTAATAGTGTGCCAAAAGAATTTTAACTTATTAAATAATATATCCTAAGTGAACCTAAAATTTATGAACATAAAATGCATTTTTGGTGTAATACATCAATTAAACCAGCAAATAGGAAAAAAAAGAACCAAACCCCAGATCCAAACTGTGTATGAAGTAGTATTCTCACCCAGCAACAGAAGCACTTATGTATTAAAAAAATAAAAAAAAAAATCAAAAAAAAAAAAACGAACAAACCAAAAAAAAAAAAAAATTAATTAAAAAAAAAAAAAAAAAAAAAAAAAAAAAAAAAAAAAAAGGACAGACCAAAAAATGCCAAACCCAGAGAATAAACTATTAAAAAACCCCACTAAAACTAACTTATAACTTAGGATATTCATACATAAGATACTCAGTGATTCACTAATACTGCAAAACAAGGTTTTGTGTGTGTTTGTTTTTCCTTCCCCCTTTCATTTCCCTCCCACTTCCCCTTCCCCAAGAGACAGTGGTTTCTTCATGCTGTCTGGGTAAGAATTAGACATATTCCTTCCCCCTTTCTCCCACCCCTCTCTACCTCCCCCCAAAAAGGACAGAGTGTTATCTTAGCCTTAATCCTGAGCACACACTCTTTTGGGGGATGCATGTCATTTAATCTTACTAGGATTGAATTCCCAACAATTTCACACTGTTCCATTACTTGAGGTATTTCAACCTTCTTCAGAGACGAGGCCTGGTGTCTGAGCTGACTCGTTGGGCAGTGGAAGTGAGGGCTGGCTGATACCCGTTTCAGTTCTGTATGCTCATGAAAAAGAAAAGCATTATTCCAGACTTCCCTGCCACGCAGAAAATAATGCAACACCGGTTACTTTTTAATTCATTCTCTATTGATACAGTACTAGCCAAGGGTAACAAAAACTAGAGCCTTTAAAGAGATGTTTGGTAGTGCACTCTATCGGGTTTTAGCTTGTGTGTGTGTGTCTACATACACACTCTCACACATAGGACATTATATATATATATATAAAAAAGACGCATATGCACACACAGACACGTGTGTACATACATCTATAAGTAACAATCAGGGAGAGAGGAGTTTTGTTCAAATTTAGGTGATACAGTACTTTGAAACCCCTTGACAGTAGAAGGGGAGGGGGAATCCACTCCTGTTCCCAAGCTGAGCCAGGGGTTAGTTTATATAGGTTTTAGAAATGGGCATCTTTTGTTTGCCCTCGTGTCCAAGATGTACAATTCCAGTGTCAAAGGGCACCTCATCAGAACTCATCAATTTTCTTTTGCAAGTATTTTAACATTGAGTCCATCCCTTGTGCTGAGCCCCAGATCTTCTTCAAAATTTCACACTCCTTTTCATTTGCTTGTTCCAAGTCCACCTTCATGATGTTACGTACTAAAGCTTTAGATTCTTCAAGTACCTGGGCCAAAAAAAGGGAGGTGGGTTAGTACACGATGAGGACTGAGCAATACAGGCAGTTTGTATGAACAAATCCTGAAGCTGATTATGAGCTTATCAGTTCATGGACAGGCTCTGACCTTAGGAAACGTTTCTCAGTCTCTTCTAGCACTGCACAGGATTTCCCTTACCCTACAAGAGCACCATTTACAAATGTACAAAAAAATGGAGTAATATAAAAATGTTTGCTTATACTATTAACTCATTTTTGTGACAGCTATCGTAACACCTATCCAGAAGTGCTCTAATAGCTCAGCACAGCTTGAATCTCTTGAGCATTTCAAATGCACTGAAAATCCTGTTTGCTTCTCAATTTATAAACCAATTCGTGTTTCAAATTCCAGAATGTCAAACGCATAGAACAGTTGATTTGTACTGAATCTATTTTCCCCATGAGAAAAGCATCACCTCATGGTAGTTTTAGTGATCTTGTGCAGCTGGCAATGGTCCACACAGCCACTAATGCACAAGGCTTCACTTCCAAAACTCTTAAGTTCCATATAGTATCAAAGACTTCATGTATTTGCTGTGAAAAGCCCAGCGCTGGTTCTTGGGCACCCAGGTACTGGTGGCACACAACAGAGTCAAGAGAAACTTAGTTCCTCCAAACCCAGAAACAAGGAGATACATAAAAGAATGTGTTAAAAGACACCGCTATCCTAAACTGGATTCCTTGCTTCATGAAAATGGTCATTTTTTGACAAGCAGGAGATAACAATCTGGTAAGAATCCATCTATGAGTTATTAATCTAATCATGCAACATACTGGAAGAAGAAAGGGAACTTACAACTGAATTACACGTGACAAGCTCCTTAATTCGAACCATTACTTCTTGCGTGAAGGTTCCCGGCCAAAACACTTGAGAGACGAGTCCTTTGGCACAAGCTTCCTGTGCAGTCAACTTCCTCCCACTGAACAACATTTCATTGGCCTGAAGGGATAAAAAGTTACTTCTGGTATGAAATGTAATGAGACAAAAACTCATTAAAGGAAAAGAAAAAAAAAAAAAAAAAAGGTCAAAACAAAGGAGGAAAATGCCTGTGCTGTTTGCAATGGGTTTATTACAGCTCTTCCAACTTTAATGAATAAAGAAAAGGACTTGCCTACAGCCAGCTGGTCGGTGCTGTTGGCTACACTACAGCAGTAGGTATAAAAACACGGAGCTCTGTGATTAGGGGTTAAAGGTGAAACTGCCTTTTGTCATTTCCCAGTCATGACTGTTCATGAGCTCTAGCTGTCCTGCAGTGTTGCTGACTTGGTTAACTGTGTATGTGGCAATAGGTTAGAGTGCCTGGTAGATCTGTAAAACAGCAAGGAACATGTCAGCTTGCTCTTTACAACAGAGTATTAGTTGCAGCAATTACATCTTTGCTAAACATCTACATTAGCTCTAAACTCTAAAGCTAACCCAGTTCTGGTAGGAGTTATCCTGGGAGCTGCCAGTCTTGGTAGTTAACATGTTCTGCAACTAAAAACTTCTTAGTACTGAAAAACCATCAATTCAGGTTTCAAACATTTTTAGCACTTCTCAAAAGTCTTCAGCAGTATTCTAGTTACGATGCAACATTTAAAACAGCTGGATCAGCTTAAGAATTTGACCTGCAAACCCACTGAAGGGAGCAGGGAAGAGTCTCATTTCTGATCAAATTCATAGAGAACAAACATTACCATTCCATTCAGGAATTCAATATTGAACTGATTAAATCCTTCCACAAGCTGATTTAGCAGTTTTAATTAAACCCCTCCCCAGTACTAAGAGAACTCACATATAGTGTAAAGGCCCAAACCAGAGTATTGCATGCTGTGCAACAAGGTGAGCTCAAATTCTATGCAGCTTTTTGATCTGTACTTACTACACTTCACTAGGTATCACCTTCCCCATTGAAATGTCATCCTGCAACTATCTACACTTTATAAGAATCTTCACTAAAGGTAGAACTAAAATTAAAGTTTGCAGTGGCAACTGCACAGAAACAGCAAGTGGAGATTAAAGAGTAATTGGCAGCCTTAAAAACAATGATAAAAAAAGTTTATACATTTGACTCTTTCTTAATGACTAATGACACTGGAGATAGAACAAAGCCATCACTGGACTCCTGGGTTATGGGGAGTAAGTCTATTACAGAGCACACCCAGACCTGACAAGATGATGCATTTCTGAGGTAAAAAATTCCAAGTTTTGTCCAAATTCTGGAAATTACTGGTAATTATTACAGCAATTTTCTCTTATGGAATTGCTGTCAGTGATGTCCCTAGCACTGCCACATTAGAGAGGAAAACATCTGAAAGCTTAGGGGTTTCTTACCCCTTTGTAATGGAATATAGATTCTGGGTTCTACTGACAGGTCAGCTGCTGACTCTCCTCTATTTGGGAATGGAAAGGGAAATAAATATTCTGTAAAAGAGCTTTGAACATCTCTTTAGCTTCAGCATGTCTCTCAAGTTAAAACAGAAAGTTGTGATTCACATGTGTTAGTCTTAAACCTCAAGCTAAGAATGTACAGACGGCACACCCTGTAGTTGTACCTTCTATGACAGCACCATTAAACAGATTGTTCGTTAACAATCACACAGCACCATTAAACAGATTGTTCGTTAACAATCACAACTAAACCTTCCTGTTTTCCAGGTTGTGTGAATGATACTAACCTGAAACACTGCCAAAAAAAGAGATATACACAAGCGAGTCCATATTGAGAATCACCTTACTAAGGAAAAATTAAAATTTATTCCAAGAGTATTTGAAAAGTTACTTAACATTTCTAGCAAAGTGCAAAACAAGAAGTGAACCTAACTGAGAGCTAGAAAAGCAGAAATTTATGTCAGCCTGTCAAGTGTGTATCTTCTTCTCAGGTATTTTTGGGAACAAGGATAAAAAATGAATGCTAGAAAAAGCTGGACAATTCTTTTTGCAAAACTCATTAGCAGCTGCAAAGTTCTCCTGAATGTGAGAAACCTCAACTGATAATGGTGCAGGTATCTCAGCTCTAATCCAATACTTGCAGAGAACTACTAAAGTTTTAATCCTATAAACACACATCACACCTGCTGTGGTAAACACTACGCTCATGGTTACTTTCCAAACACTGCAACAGAAACAACGATAAAAATATTTCATTAATAGAAGATCCTCTTTTACAACTCCCTTTTTCTAATCAGTCTTTTCCTTCTACAGATGAATTACTGGGACATCCTCTGGTCTATTTTATAGCACTGAGTCCTTTGAAGTTTCCAAGGCGCTACAGAAATGCAAATCCCTGCAACTGACAGCAAAGCATAAGAAATACTGACACGTGTGCTGGAGAACAGCAGGGAGACCCAGGCTGTGGAGATGGATCACACATCTCCTGTGCTAACTGACATCCAAGATCAGAAATCCAGATCAAGAACCCCACAGCAGGTATACCACCACATCTCCCCAAGCAGACATCACCATCATCTCTAAGACAGATTGTCTTCAAAAACTGAGCATAAGAAACCTTCTGAAACTCATGGTATTTCCCATACAGTTCTGAAACCTAAGGTCTGGGCTTCAAATTTCTTGTACCTATTAACTCTGCTGAACGTGCTCTGTGTAAAATCCCATCTCCATTCCAGACCTGCTCACCTGATAGAATCGTAGAATGGTAAGGTTGGAAGGGACCTCAAGGATCATCTAGTTCCAACCCCCTGCCATAGGCAGGGACACCTCCCACTAGTACAGGTCACTCAAGGCCTCATCCAGTCTGGCCTTGAACACTTCCAGGAAGGGAGCATCCACGACCTCCCTGGGCAACCTGTTCCAGTGCCTCACCACCCTCACTGTAAAGAACTTCCTCCTAATATCTAGTCTAAATCTCCCCTCTGCCAGTTTAAACCCATAGAGAAGGTGTTGCCATTCTTGCAATTGAAGATTTGTACATACCCACTGCGAACAAAAGACTGCTCTGAATCTGACTTACAGGAGCTATGTGTGGGACTAATACCACCGAATGAACCCCTCGTTATGATGCAGAGGCCTTAATTCTTGACATATTGTATTTTTCCCCTGAATGCTTCTCATCTCATTCATGCTAGCTCTTCTTTCTCCTGACTGTCCTCTCTTTTACAGACAGAAAATACACTACTTTGTCAGACTTGTTAGTCTACATTCTGAATATATTTCATGGATCTTGCTGTTTAAAGCCCAACTTTGTCCCCTACAGCCCTGACACTGCTGTACCACAGAGGGTCAAGGACAATATGAGAACATTTCCCTTTTTGCTCTGAATATTGTGGAACTGTTGTCACTGGGACCTTTCAGTGTAAGTCTCTCTACTGAAAAAATGAGCATTCACAAACACACATGAACAAGTGTCCTAGGGAAGAGCTTCTTGTGTTTTTATACAACTTCTGGAGGAATGGAAAGTAACAACCACAAATCTCTAAAGGAGGGGGATGGATGAAATGAATGGAGGAATGGATGGGCAGATGGATGGATGGCCAAATAAAAAGGAAAGGAACAGTCAGTAGTTTGAAACACACTAAAGTACTAAAGATACTCTAAAAACTGTTGACCTATTTCAGTTTTCTGTTCTTTCCTAGTAACTACATCCAGACATCGCACAATTAATCATTAGATCTGCTCAACTAATGGTTTTAATATATCAAGATCTGCGTCTGTAAATCAATAATCAATCATACAGGGAAAAACTGGCCTTTATAGCAACTGGCAATGTAGGAAAACCAGGTGTGGCTAAAAGCACTTCCTTTGTACTGTTACTGTTCAGCTTCAAACTGGAATGAGGCATAGGTCTAGCATTGTAAAGAACTCAGCATAAAAAGTAGCAAACAGGAAAATAATGTAGGTAAGAGATTTTTACATAGCTTTTTGTTATATTTGATTCTTTCATCTAATTGGAAATTGGGAAGAGGGATGCAAAGGGACATGTGGCTTTCACTTTCAGCACCAATGCAAAGCACTACCTTTCTTTCCCTACGAGCAAAACTAGCAAACAGCAAGACTTAAGGGCGGGGGGGGGGGAACAAAAACAAAACAAAAAAAATCCACCACACCAAAAAAATCAACTAAACCAAATCCTTCAACGTATTTCTTGCATAACACACCAGCATGTATCTACTACGCTCTGACGCTGCGCTAAGTACAAGGTACTGGTGTCTGGTCCTCACAAGGCAGGGAAGGTATGTCCTGGTACTTAGGACATGGCCTTTCTGCCCCCAGCAGGGTAAAGGGTGTTCATGATGTGGGACTAGGTCCTGCGTCTGCTTTGTTCACGCACCCAGGCGAGGGCTACCTTGCAAGAGCATGGAGCAGAGAAGCTGTAAATGCTGGTTGCTCATGAAAGGTTTCATGAGAGAAAGTAAAGGAAAAAAAAGGCAATACAGCAAAAGTAAGAAGCCTTGCAATCACGCTGGATAAATTATCCCAACTGCATTGTGAAGCTGCCAGCCCCTACCCTGCAAGCTACTTACAGAAGCCAGGCCCATTATCCGGGGGAATGTAAGGGATGAACATCCATCTGGACTTTGTCCAAAAGTAGTGTAAGGTGTCTGAAACCAAGCCTTCTCGTTAGCCCAGACCACGTCACACAGAGGCAATATAGACGCTCCGAGTCCAATGGCTGGGCCATTTACTGCTACAATGATAGGCTTCTTAAACTGAATAAAAGTATTCACAAAATTCCTGAAGAGAAACAGAAACAGGCACTCACTACATATAGACAGAGAGTCAAATACACCAGCCCCTGAAAACTCAGCACTGATTCGGCTCCACGACGACATCGTGCTCAAAACCAACCTGACAACATTCCACAATGAGGTGGTTGGCTCAGTGTGTGTGGGGACAGAGTGGGCTAGTGGTTACCTAGCCAAGCCTGCAGCACTCTCCTGTAAGACTCTCACAGACAAGCTGCTGATGGATGAGCAGACAGTGAGGTGGGCTGAAAAATGTCTGAATGGCTGCTTCAGAGGTTGGCGAATAGTGGCTGAAGACTTCAGAGCATGTTAACAGTGGCTGAATACTGCAGAAGAGACCAATCTCCAGCATGTATTTTAAAAACAGTATTATTGTAAATTAACTTTATCCATGTTATTAACAATAACGGGTGACAAAACATGATTCTGGAAGGGCCTGAATCAAACTAGCAACAGCAAATCAGTGTTGAGAGCTTTCTCCTGACCATATCTGAAGCCACTGCATGAACAACTTTTACATAGACTGATAAATTCCTTTGAAAAACCCTCACATTGTTTCTTGTCACCTCTATGAGCTACCTGCGCGTCAAACAAACAGGCTTTACACGCCTGTTTTGGGGACGTGAACACAGAATCATAGAATCATAGAATGGTAAGGTTGGAAGGGACCTCAAGGATCATCTAGTTCCAACCCCCTGCCATAGGCAGGGACACCTCCCACTAGTACAGTAACACCCAGCAGAGGTCTCTGAAGGGAAACAGGTACCTTGGAAGAATACAAGAACTAATCCAACAGAGTAGGCCCTCAAAACCAGTGTTCAAGTGACAAGCCACTCACGTTCTGATAAAATGTCTTTGTAAGACCCATACTTTTTTCCACATACATTCTTAAAACCCTTTTTTTCAAACATTTAATCTGATACCTAGCATTGGGATCTACTCCTCTACCACACCCATAATTCCACTGCAGGTGTAAGTTACTCGTTCAGTGCCCATCTCTGTGTTAAATGTGTTCTCTAATCCTACTGCTGGTTCAGGCTTAAAACTGGTCTCACCTAAAGAAGTGTAACTACCAGACTAAGAGTTTTCATAGTTTAAATTCTAGTAGTAAAAATTGTGATACATGAAATGACAATCCAAATAGAAAGGGACAGGGACACTACAGGTGAGTATCTGAGATCTTGATGAATTGGAGGCTTTTTGGATTTTAAAAAAAAAGGGAAGAAAAAAAAGAAATAAAAAGAAATAAAAAAGAACACCACCCAGATGACAAGTGACAATCTCACATACCTAATAGCTTCAGCCATCTTAGTGCTTTCCTTTTTTCTGTCATCTGTTAAACGTCGTATAAAATAAATAAAGTCAAGACCACAGCAGAAAATGCTCCCCACTGCACTGAGCAGCACGAGCTTACTGTCATCTGCAGCTGCTGTGTTCAGTGCACTTTGGACTTCCTTCATTACCTGAAAAATAGAAGAAAAAAAAAAATCATTATGATCTTTTATGACATCTTTTAAAAGTAGCATACTGTTCCCATACTCAGACTATGAGATCTTTGATATCCTTAATTACTCCTTAGGATCCACTCCACCACCACATCACAAAAGTTAACTTTTGTCAGTACTCAAATTTAGACTAAGCTAATGAAGTCATTAAAAGAAGATATGGTAGATGTGGTCTGTAACCAAAGGACTCGTTCCGCATTTCTGTGAATGGACAGAAGGTGGCACATGTAGCCAGCCAGAAAAAAACCTTCATTCTGACTGAAGCCTGTTCCAAGTTGCACTTGGACATGTCTTGTAGGAGACAGTACATCAGCAATAGCCTGAATCTCATCTTGTGCAAGTTTGCACACGAGTAACAGGCATGAGTGAGGCAAAGACTGGGAATTCCCTCAGCACCATCCCTCCCCCCATATCAGAACTGTTCTGACCTCTGGATTTAGTGAGTTGTTTTCAGATGATTTTGTTGATAGCAAGATGTGTGTGAATCCATCCTGCTTCCTGACAACAATGTCTCTGTAGCGGTAGGCACTCTCTGTTTGCCTCACGCTGAAGCGTAGCCTCTTATCAAAGGGTTGGTCTCTCCTGTCGTCGATAAATCTCCGTTTGCTGGCTGTCACTCCTGTTACGGATGTCTGGATGTTAGCGGTACCATTGGCTGCTAATGCTTCCATAAAGGTGGATGTACCTGAAAAGGGTTTAAAAAACCCAAACATTTTATTAGTTACATTTTATTGGCTCAGCAGTTTCTGAATCCCATTAGCATGGAACCACACCAGTCAGATCAAGAATGCATAGCAAATATAAAACGTGGTACCCTGCAAGTGACTAGAAAGTGACAGAAATAAATACCATGCACCGAGCAAAAGTGACAAAAGGAATCAAATAAACTCAATTTACGGTTGTGAGAAAACACATTTTCAACAAGCCGAATGCACCAATCATATTTTCAGAGGGCAGGGAAAGGTATCTGGTGTACCTAATGCCTGTGCACTTCAGCACGCTAACACTCCGCTTTCTCCCTTTCCAGCATCTTTAAGTTGTCTTAACAGCACCAAGATTGCAAGGAAATAGCAGAAGCTGTTTCAAACACTGTGAGAAGTTAATACACAGAAGAAAACACCACCTACAAGCAGCCAAATAAAGAACTTGACTGACAAGCTCATATAAAGTATAATAGTCTTTAAAGAAGGAAAATGGAAATGAAGAAATACAAACTACTGTGAGAGGGAAACGAGCCACACAGTGAAGGGTTCATGGATACATAGACAATGAAATAATTCTTGAATCTAAACAAATTTTTCTATTATGGTTGGCAGACAGAGCATTATTCTGGTATATTCTGTCTTCCAGGTCTTGTTACCCGTCACTTAAATGGACAGAGTCTGAAGGCAGGCACTAAAGAGGACATTCCTCCTGACAAAGTAGGGACAATAGTCCAACTCCACTTTGGAAACAAAATACCAAATAATGATCATTCATAAGAGAAATGGACCCAGCACACAGCTGTACGTTAGTCTCCGCGCAGAACGCGCCTGGACCCAGCACACAGCTGTACGTTAGTCTCCGCGCAGAACGCGCCTGGACCCGGCACACAGCTGTACGTTAGTCTCCATGTAAATCTCCAGAACATTTGTCAGATTAAAGTTGTGGAGTATGTGGGAACAGTTTTGGAAGCGTTGTCCTGAATACAGAGGTCTGAGGCTGTTCAATTCCGTTGGAAACCCTCAGCCCTTGCCTCGATGATAGGTATTTCAGAACACTAATCTTGAACGTCATGTCTTACAAAATATGGTTAAACCACATATAAGTAAGTTGTTAACTAAATGTCACTGATGGATCTCACTTAAATCATCACTCTTTCTGAAGCAGCTCCATTTTTAAACTTCTAATAATACCAGTGATGTGGAATTTAATTTTATTCCTTTTACGAGGCACTTCAAACACTTCTGGGTCCAGTGAAGACATCAAACAGGTCACTGAAATAAGTGGAATATCCAGTACAGACACACTTAAACTGCATTCAAACACTGCTCACTTTGATCTCTATTAAGTGTGAGAGACTGAAAGATGAAGGAAGCAGAAGTTTAGAGTTTTTACACATTTCTAGTTGTACTGCAGAAAGAGCCTTAAGACAGAAATTAAGTCCTCACATCGAATAATCATAGAATGGTTTGCATTGGAGAGGACCTTAAAGATCATCTAGTTTCAAGCACCCTGCTATGGATGGGGACACTTCCCACTAGACCAGGTTGCTCAAGGCCTCATCCACCTTGCCTTCAACACCTCCAGGGCAGTGTCTCAGCAGCCTCACTGCCAAGAATTTATTCCTAATATCCAGTCTGAATCTGTCCTCCTCAAGCTTCAATGCATTCCCTCTCATCCTATCGCTACAAGCCCTTGTGAAAAAGTCCCTTCCTGGCTTTCTCATCCGCCTCTTTCAAGTCTTCTAGAGGGTCTCTCCCCAGCTTTCTTATCTCCAGGCTGGACAGTCCCAACTCACAACACAGTCTGTCTCCACAGGGACAGTGCTCCAGACCTTTGATCATTTTCATGGCCCTCTGGTGGACCTGCTCCAGCAGCTCAGTGTCCTTATGCAAGGGCAGAGTAGAGGGGCAAAATCACCTCCCTCATCCTGCTGGCCACACTTCTTTTGATGCAGCCCAGAGCATGGCTGCCTTCTGGGCTGCAAGGCACACTGCCAGCCCATTTTGAGTTTTTCATCAACTGACAACCCCAAGTCCTTCTCCTAGAGACTGCTCTTGAGTCACTGCTTGCCCAGCCTCTATTTTTGCTTGGGATTGCTTCTTGAATTCTAAAATTGGAAAGGGGTTTCCCTTAGTGATAAAGGGGAAACAACTTCTCACAATTATTTTCCCTCTGAAAGCACTGCTGAAGTGTACTGGCATTAGGTACACTGAATACCTTTCCCCGCCCTCTGAAAAGATGCCATTTCATTCATTCAGCAGGGAGGTTGCAGTAGGTGATCTCTACAGTCCCTTCCAACTTAAGCCATTCTATGAAATAAACTAAATAAAGCTCTGATTGCAAATCTGTTATGATTAATTCGGCAACTGATTTGTTGAAGGTGCTCTACGATCACAACATTTTATTTTAAATCTTCCTTGGATCCATTATTTAATCCTCTCACCATGTTGCTTTTTATGAAGTTCACAGTAACTTCAGATTTTCCAGTTTCAAAAGTAAGAAACTGAACTTGGTTTGTGATTAGTCTCAGGAAAAAATGATCACTGAAGCTTCACACAGATTCCTAAATTCTTCACAACTTTATAAAATCTGGGGGGTTTTCGTTTCAGAACAATAAAGACTAATCTGATGCATGTCAAATATAGAATCGATGAGAGTTTGTGATACTCTTCCCCTGTAAGCCACACCACGCAGATTACATTCCTTTAAAAGAATTCCCTGCAGAGGGAATGTGCAGGGACACCACTCTTGCCTCACAATTCATTGGGGCACAAGACAAAATGGCTGCAATGAGTTTCCTTAGGAAAGGTAAAATGTAACAACCAAAATCATCTAAGTCCTGACATAAGATTTTATGGTTCCTGTCCTCACCATGGTCAACAATGTGGAGAACAAAAAAGTACAGTGTAGTGTATCAAGCCTCCAAAAAAGTCAGTTAACTTGTGCAAGAGCTTTGGGTAGATCTTTTCCCATGACTCATAGTTCCAGAGATATACTCAAACACCAGAAAATTACTTCTGTGATGAGAGAAGCAAGGATTACACAACTGAAAGGCAAAACGCTTGGCAAGAGACCCCTAGACAGAGACAGCGCACACTACTTGTCACGCTTCATGAATGGGCAAGAGACCTTCTGGGACAATGTGGGGACCTATAAAGCAGCACTTCACACTGCAGGCAAACACTGCACCACTGGGCTCGCTTGGACATGGTTGCAGCAAACAAGGATGAAAATGAAGCAGGAGTGCCAGAGATTTAACTGTACCTCCGTGCAGTTCCTCACATGAATATTCTGCACTGAGGTTTCATATTTTCAGGTTAACTACAATTACACTTTAGAGTTCTAAAATACAGATGTAATAACAATCCAGGAGTATTTCTGCATTTTAATCTGTTAATGGCAATAGCACATTGAAGACAAACCCAACACCACAGGCCTCTCCTTTCAAACTGAGCCTTCCAAAGCCACTGGTCAAACTTTTTCAAATTATGGGCTGCTGGTCACTACAATTCCCTTGCCACTGGTACTGAAACCTCCTCAAAACTCACTGTTGGGAGGAGGGGTGTGCAGACATTATCTTTTCAAATGAAGTTAACCACTTCCTGATTGGGTTCCTAGGAAACGGTGACAGATGGAAACAGAACATGTTCTTCAGCCACCTTCTGTGTTTTTTGCAAAGCTGACACCTTTCCATATACAACAAATGTGGGCTTGAAGTACAGATTAACTAACTGTTGTAGTAGCACTTGGTGGGACATCAGCAACAGCTAAGTACAACTGGGCAGTAAACAGCCCCACTGCCAGTGGCTGCAGGCTAGATTGTCAATGGTTGCCTTCAATTCCATGTCACATTCACAACAGTATCTCCAGAGTAGCTGTTTTACTCCCCTCTGTAGATAGTTTTCTCTGTTTCTTTGAGTTGCATCAAACAAATATATGGTTACCACGATCCTGTTTGTAGGCCACTTAATTCTTTCATCTCTAAATGTTTTTCCTTGTCAGCATAAGCATCCAAGTAAAGATGAACTCCCGATGCCAACCAAATTGCGATTACTCAGAACATAGGATTTTAGTAGTGAAAGTGGACAATAAAAGCAAGCATTGCTCCACCCTCGAGTCAGACAGGTTTACCTTAAGTCTATTTTCCACTATAAAAGTGGAAATAAAGTTCAAAAGTAATGGGATGACAAAACACTAGGTTTAACACTTACTAACACCATGCCCATAAACCCGACCAGGATAACGTTAATAATATGTAATTTGGCAAGGCATCTCTTTTTAAAAAGTCAGATTCCGTTTTAGTACTTTGAAAAAGGAGCTGTGTATGTTTATGCATAAGGCATTCAATAGACTTCCTAGTCTTACTGTGGGGAAAAATGCCCAAATATCCATTCTTACTGCTTTACTGGAAATAGATAAACACTCCTCATGTGAGCAAGTTCTGTTTCTTCCTTATCAAGGCATGAGGATAAGTCAGGGATTGCTCTTTCATCCCCTTCCGCTGCAGCTTTAGACTCATTTTGGAGTGATTTTTATTCCACTGACCCTATAGACATGATACTACTGACAAACACAACAGTTCCCAAGATCCTCCTCGTTATTTTAGCTATCATTCAGGTGGCTGCCAGAAAACAATACAGATAGCTTCCTGAGCACGTCTGATATTACTGCAGCCAACAAATCCCAGCCAGATTTATCAGTAGCACACACCGAAGTATTTGATGGGGGAAGTAAAGTACTAGTTGTATTTCTTTCTCTCACAAGTAAGTACAAAGAAGAAAAACCCTCCCTCCAGGTAAGACTCCCTTCTTGAGGCTTTTTAATACAGGAACTAACTCACAATGTAGAGCCCTCCTCTCTTGATACTCTTGAGGCTGCAGGTTATGATACCACAGCACTCATTTGAAATGCTCTCAATTCCAGAGCTAAGTAAAGATACCTCTTGGGGCTCATCTAGAAAGGAAAACTATCACAGAAGAGGTTAAGGTTTAAACTGGAGGTACATCCAGCTATTTCATACCAATTCCTACAGTCAACACTTTATCAAGAGCACCGCAGTACAATTTAATCCCCAAAGTGATCTAAAAAATGGCTCTTTTCCTGTGGCAAGCAAGACCAGCTTAGAACAGACACTGTCCAAAGCCATCCTGTATAGACACAAGCATACACAAGCCATGTACACATGACAGAACTCTTATAAGGACATCAGAGCTTTCTAAAAATGTTCAGCTACATTATTACTGAGCTGCAGACAGGTGGCTATAGCACCACTGCACTGGCAGAACTCTTTCATTGACCTCCTTGGAAAACAACATGTCAGTTAGTATTCGTATTTCATTCTTATCACACAGATGAGGCTTTCAGTGCCAGCGCCTGCAACAGCTCCATCAACAACTGCCTGCAAAACCATTTGGCATTTCCATGTAGAGAAGTAGTAGGCAGAGGGTTAGAGAACCTTCACAGGTTCAGGACACCAATGTGTACATAGTACGCTTTTACAGGAGACCCCAAGCTCTGAACGCTCAAAGTACCTAGAATGAGCAATCTTGCTGGAAAATGGGTTAACAAATTCACATTAAAAGCGGGACGATGAAAGGCCTCTTTGGATATCCCATGCAACAAGCCCTGAATAGATAGATGCTTGGAGCTGCAAAAATAATCCTGAATTTGGCAAATGTGTCCCTTTATACTGTTGGAAAGGCACCAGTCCCAAATATGATCAACTACCAACAGATGAAATGGTGGAAAGAAGGAATTAAGTACAACTTGTGCCCTCAAGCTGAACCTCTCTCCTGGTTTTGGCAATACTAACTAGAGTATGTGAGGATATGCCTGAACTGGACAACTTGTGGAGAATATTCAGAATACTTTATTCTTCCAATATTAAATAATATTAATAAAAAATCTCCATGAACAAAACCCCAACCCAGAGAAAGCTTTAAAGTCAACAGTAGACTCTCTCAGTAGACAGAGTAAAAGCCTTGGATCAGCTGATACAACATCCTCCATCAGTCAGGCTTTGTCCTGTGTCACTCAGGTGACCATTAGAAAGACAGGAGGCATTTGTCTTCACATCACCTTGACCTCAGGACAATTGGTATGGTTCTCCATGCTGTGGGATTTACAAAGATCTTGAAAATGGCCAGGAGTCTTGGGAAAACGCCTCTCATGAGAGCACATTTTCATCAATTTTTGTAATCAAGACTGTAGTGGTAAACAAACAAATAAAAAACAAACAAAAAACAAACAAAACCCCAAAAAACCCCCCACAACACATGCCCAGGGTAAATAAGAAGGAAATAATCACTGCCAAAAGCAGAATGGATCATACACTCATGGGTGGAGTTTGGCTGCATGATCCACCTGATTGCTGAGGAAAGCAATCAGCTTCTCTCGAAGATCTCAAGCTTTCTACTTCATTGGCTGCAGCCCTAACCCCTACACTGCTAACACCATAAAACTCTAATTAACTTGTTAACACATGCTGCCATACACAGAAAATGGTACAGAGCTGTGAAAGTGGCTTCCCCCAGGCTACAGAGCAAGTCGGAGAAGCCAGGATTATCTGGATCACCTATAGGTGATCCCAATCCCCAATGCTACTTTTCCCTGCAAAAATCTGCTTTTAGAAAATTCATGATTGCTTTTTTCTTTACAGAAATAATAGCTATCTAAAGTACAAGTAGCAATATTGATGCTATTTCTTGACAGAAGGGACTGCTAAGGAAGCAACAGAATAAGCACTAAGATATTTAAGTGGGACATGGCCAGCAGCACTAGCATATTAATATGAAACCACAGCCTCTACAAGACTAGTATTAGGAGGGTGAAATTTTGAAGAAATAAATTGGGAAATTACAGGTGTGGCAGATAAAAAACAGCCAACAGAAAGAACAATGTGGTTTAAGGCCAATTTCAGAGTAAGTAAAGACAAACCAGCTCGATCTTATTGCCGAGCGTAGGACAAGAACAACTACTTTAATCACACCAATATGACTCCCGTAATAGTTCAAGTATTGATTTGTAGATTATGAAATATTTAACTCTGCATTTAAAATATCATCACTGCAGGTGCATGAAACAACCCAGGTTCACAACCTGGGGAGGGAAGGAACAATCTCCATATAAATCCTGGGGTTGGGAATTGCTGCTGTTCCAAAGTCCAGCACTGGAGCCTCAGCTGTACAGAGGGAAGTCCGTAAAGATGCACTCGGACTCAACATTTACTAAGGAGTGGTTCATGGGTGATGGGCTCTGGCAATCTTTCTAAGTGGAAACCTAAAATGCTGAATCTTCCTTAAGGAAACAATCAGTAAGAACACACAGAGACACCAAAAATATCAGAGGAAGTCACCACGTAAAAGACAAGCGAAGCTTGTGTACACAGAAATAGCAGGGCTACTACAGAGACCAGTGACAATGGTCAGCTCGGTTTTCATTTGGAAACCCTTGAAATCATGTCAAAACTGAGACAAAATGAGTTACATGGCTTGTTGTTTCCTGAGACCTGCCAGGGACCCACCTGTTCAAGCCAATTCAAAACACTAAACAAACAGAATAAAGAAAACAGAAATGGGACAGCATCCCCGAGTGGAACTGCAATTTCATTTCTACCAAGATGAATGCTGAGCCATTTCAGCTACATGTGTTATGTTAACAAGTATTGCATTAAACACTTAGACAAACAGCAAGGTAACCCCAGTGACAAGGGGAGAGGATATAAATGGAATGAAACTTATACAACAACAGAATTCTTTTCTTCAGGAATGAGATGTAGCTTCCATTAACTCTACGTGGTTAAACAGGCCAATAGGAACTGAGGGGAAATACAGAACATGCTTTGCGTACAAGAAAACACAAAGTAAAGAACACTGGGAAGAATACAAGGAGATGCTAAAACAGATAAAGAATGGGTATTAGAAAGGCAAAGTAAAGACCTTAAGTTCTTAAGATGCTAAACACTACTTATTTCTTTAGTGATT